>WOVY01012446.1:0-301826 GCA_013436015.1 Rhipicephalus annulatus
AAAGAAAGATAAACCGATGTATGCGACTGAACTTGACATTTATTATTACACGTGACGTACGACGAAAACGTCACTCAGTTTCTATTGTGTCAATCCGGACGCCTGCATTGTCTTGAGGCGGTCCTCCAGAGGTCAGGCAGATCTGAAGTAGTGGATGGCGCCCGACATAATCCGGATACGCTCGCCGTTCATCACGAACGAGTTGCCACGGTAGTCGACTGTGAAAGACGGCTTCAAAAATAACAAAAAAAACGCATAAACCACACAACATGCTTAAGACCTTCATTCGGCTTTAGAATCATTCACTGCAGAAGCGACATTTTCTTTCAAGTGGGAATTCTCTCGTTAACGAATTTCTCGCTGCAAAGCACAACCTGAGAATACTTGTACAGTTGAAATAACACTTGCTTCCTGAAATAACACTTGCTTCCACCGAAACAAACACTTGCTTTCTCGGAATATTTTGTTGTTAATTTACAATACCTTATTTTTATCAAGAATCAATTACTGCCATCTAGTTTGGGCTCTAACTTCTAAAGAAAACATAAACAAACTTCATATGTTGCAAAAAAGGTTTGTACGGGCGGTAGAGAACGTGCCACGTACATATCATACTCGTTCCTTATTGAAAAATACAACCTAATGCCAGTAATAAAAATGTATGATTTTTCTTCTGTCCAAGAAATATAAGCAAGACATAAAAAACTCTAATCCGTTTCTAAAGCAGTTGGCAGATTTAATACTTAACCAGCCTAAGTATAATACCCGGAAAAATGAAGTGTGGACTGTTCGAACCTTTAGAAACCACATACGGTCTTCAATCGTTGGGAATACAACTTCCAAGGTTACTAAATGAACTTAGGATAACGAGATTGACTTAGAAAAATCACCTTTAAAACAAATGCGGAATCATTCTCCAGACTGTCATGATCACTCGTTTCTGTTACTTGTAATTTTCTAAAGAATGTATTTTGTATTTTGTTTTTGTTGACGTGTATTTTGTATACTGCTTTGTGTTTTTTACGATATGTTTTTTTGGTGTCTTGTTTGTTTTTTCTGTTTTAGAAAACGAGTATGCACTTGTGGTGTTGCCAAAGCAATAAATTAGGCATATTTCTTTTATGATGCTTTTTCTGTGTTTTGCAAGGCAATGCGCCTGTATTTTCACATTGCGAAATTATTTGTTTATAGCATTATATGTACCAATATGTTACACCTGTACAGTGTTGATTGCTCATTTTTGTCGTATACATGTTTGTATGCTTCGCTCGGATGTATTACGCAAATGCTTCCTTTTTTTAAGCAAATACGCCAACATTTTTTGCATCTTTTGAAATAGATTTTTTGTCGTTGTTGTTTAAGCATTAGACGTTTCGTTTTATCACACATGTACAGTGATGATTTATTTCTTGTCATAGACCTGTTTATGTTTATTTTTATGATCCCGAATGTTTTTATGAAAGTGTTACCGCTGCTGCGATGTGTTCGGGGAGGGGGAAGGGGGGACTGCGGCCTTGTCAAGCTGGCATCACGCCAGCTTTTTCTGCAGGTCTCCTGCATCAGTATCCTTGATGCGAAATAAAGTCATTATTATTATTATTATGTATTATTATTATTATTATTATTATTATTATTATTATTATTATTATTATTATTATTATTATTATTATTATTATTATTATTATTATTATGTATTATTATTATATTATTATTATTATTATTATCTTATTATATTATTATTATTATTATATATATATTATTATTATATTAAGAGCGCCCAGCCGGCTGCTCTAGCTGCCGTTTTCTGCAGAAGTCTGTAAAGACCGTCGCCACAATAATACCAAACATAATCACACTGCGTGCTAGGTCCTTGTGCTAAAGGTCAAGCATGAATGGAAGCTTAACTTGGAGTAGAGTAGTAGAGCCGTGGCCAACAACAGTATCGAAAGCCCCGCGCTCCACTGCTCGACAGACAAGTGCGATTCTATATATATGTGCAATCACCACCGCTCTCAGGATTGGTATGTCGTGTTAGACGCCACAAGAAATAGCGAACAAAACATCTCGTCGTTTACGCAGTGGTACCATACTGAGACATTTCGTATGCCATTCCAGTGATTCCATATGCTTCAAAGAGATTCTTACAGAAATGCATAGAAAATACTCTGTTGTTATTCCATGACAGAACATTAGTAGGGTAAGCACAATAAAGTGATGGTATGTTGCAAGACAACTAAGGGTTCCAGTCATAACAACGGTGCATACGTAACTCGTTTTTGGGCCATATAGGGCACGGTATACAGCCAGGTGCTATACCGAAACGTGCAAAAATTGGTTACATAGGCCGTGCACCACACGGTCCTCTTAAACGCTCGTGTTAGGTATTGCTGGCTTATTGCGTAATTGCTATTGTTTTGCTAGTGCTGCTTCAGCAGTAGCAGTGCGTTCAACCAATGCCGATTCAACATTTGACTTGTCTGCCAAATATTTTTAAGGTTGTCAGTTCCACAAGAATTCCGCAGAACTTACACGATTATCAATAAACTTGAGTGTCATGTTTTCACTAAAATTCATTAAAACAGATACATTAAAATGGAATTCACTAAAATGGATACAATATACACGCTGCGTTTATGCATTCGTAAAATGAGTCTGCTGCGTGTGACAATGCGTGCGCTCACCCGAAAAAATGAACGCCACATCCACATGCCTTTCTGCAGCGGAAGTGGAAGCCTGTCCGGGAACTTGTACATGGAAATGCAGAGAAGGCCAAAATGAAGCGCTACACAAAACCAACCATCTGAAGAGGGCTGGTAGTCTTAGCGAGACAACGGGTCGGCCACTCTTGATCCTCATCTCATCGATGTGTCCTCGCAAGAAGCCACGTCAAAAGCTGCAGAAAAAAAAAAAGAAACGCAGCCATCATTATCATCTCAATGAACAACAACCACTCAAAAGAATTATTTTTTTGCCAAGCGAAGGGCTCTTCTTGATCTTGAATTTTCTTTTCTTTCGCGAGCAAGAAACTGCAAATGACAGGTAGTTATGCAACAACCTCTGTCGTGCGCACCATCGCGACCAGAATCCGCAGATGCACGCGACATTGTACGTGTTGCTCGGATTGAAGCGATACAAAGCAGCGAATGGCCGCATATCCTTCCCGCAGCGTTTTTGTTGAGTTATACCAGGCCACATACTGAAGCAGTGAGCCGTTTGTTTTACTTCGCAGATCACTTCGAATTTGTTGCTATTGCTGCAACTTTGCGGTGAAAAGCCCAATTTGTTTTTTCAACACGCTTTCGAGGCGTTGAAATAAAGTTGAAGGTAGAGAAAGTGCGAAATTGCCCTAACAGACTCTTAGTTGCTTATACGTGAGTACTAGAATATGCAAATACACACTGCTCTCTGTACTTTGCATATCCAGGCCGTGGCGCAGCCAGAGTGCAGCACATCGAGCCTGAGCGTCCCCCCCCCCTCTCCCCCCCTTCTAAGGCACTTTTTTTTTGTCATGGCATACATAGCGCAAAATGACCATTTGCTTGCCGAGTCCCCACTTCTGATCAAGGAGGTGTCCCCCTGCCTCTCTTTCCTCCAAAAAAAAAAAATTACAGCCAATACGCGCCCCTGTATCCAGGCAAACGCTTGCACTATCAAGATGATTGAACGACCACAGACTAATCACGTTACCCGCCCCCGCCCCGCCACGGTGGTCTAGCGGCTAAGGTACTCGGCTGCTGACCCACAGGTTGTGGGATCAAATCCCGGCTGTGGCGGCTGCATTTCCGATGGAGGCGGAAATGTTGTAGGCCCGTGTACTCAGATTTGGCGGCACGTTAAAGAACCCCAGGTGGTCTAAATTTCCGGAGCCCTCCACTACGGCGTCTCTCATAATCATATAGTGGTTTTGGGACGTTAAACCCCACAAATCAATCAAATCATTACCCCCCTCCCTCGTGAGAAAAGGCGCCTCGCGAATATCGCTTTATCTCGATAGTTTTCAATAAAAGAGAAGCCATGTTAAGTAAGATACATCTCACGTACAAGTGTAGCACACCTCGGATCAGGAAACCTTTTGTTTGTTTTTGCCGCCTAGCTAAAAGATCTTGGATCATACCTTTCAGGAGGATCGGCCACACTGCACCTTATAAGAAATATTGAAATGCAATGATATCTACAAGAAAAGAGAGAGAGAGAGATAAATCAGAGAAGAATGAAACGTAACGTACTCAAAAAAAGTGAAAAGGGCAATAGGATTTTGAAAAAGCCAGACATAAGAGCTAGAGAAAACAAAGGGGCAAAAAGAATTGTATTCATAAGGTGGTGCCCCTAGCAACGTATCCTTCCGGTTGCATGAACGAATCAATGTAACACGGATAGAAAGCACTGTGGCCCGTGCCCAACTGACCGACTCCAAACGATAACAGGTTAGATGTAATAAATACTAATCCCAGCATACCAATTGGCTTTTCAAGAAATATTCGGTGAAGTGAGGCAAAACGGCGACATGAGAGAAGAAAGTGATGTATCGCGTGATCAGTAAATGCCTTACCTCAGCAGGGCGGGCTGTCGTCCTTCTCGTTTTCTTCTAGGTGGGCGCATTTGACGATGATGATGATAATGATGAGCCCTTTAGCTTTGCTGGCACTCGCCCACAAAGGGGGATCAGCCAAGAACCGGGCGGCAGGATCATCGAGAGAGTTATCTATGAGTCAGGCATTCAGGTGGTCTCGTAGCCGGAAATAATATTAACAATAGACTAACAAGGTAATCTTTTTGTTGCCATTATGTACGCACACACGGCAGAGCAAACTTCCCTGTGGCTACAACCTAATGTAATCCCTCCGAAGGATAAAATTTACTGCCACGTTTATTTTTAAACCTAGCTTCTCAATTGTTTCGACTAGGTATCTTTTCCTTTGATAAGAATATCGTTGACAGGATAAAAGTAATGATCTATTGATTCTGATTCCTTGCAAAAGAGACATAACGGAGATGCTGTGAGTCCAGCTTATGTAGGTAATATTTCAGGTGCGAAATTCTGCATCGTAATCTTGTTATTGTAATTTCTAACTGCCGAGATAGACACCACTGTTTGTTCCAGCAAAACCTTAGATGTGTCTGTGACTTTATCCAATGATAATTTTTCTATTTCCTTGTGCAAACAAGTATTTCTATATCTGAATGTTGTTACATAGGCGAAATTAGGTAAAATAGGTAAGAGTGGTTCGCTTAGAGATGCTCTTTGGCTAATGAGTCTGCCGTCTCATTTGGATAAATTCTGCAGTGGCCAGGTACCCACAGCAAGTGGAATTTTTTCAGGTTTGCTGGTAATAAACTACTAATAATACTCAATAATGTCAAAGTTTTTGCTGTAGTTAGTGCAGCGCATACTGAGAGAGAATCAGTAAGTATGACTGCTTCTTATTCGCTTGCAGGAAGTTTATGAAGTGCTTGAACTATAGCAAATAATTCAGCGATGAATATAGGCATGTAATCTGGTAATCGAACTGAAAAAGACCAGTCGAGAGAAGTACAGAAGATGCCTACTCCAGCCTTTTCGTTTAGTACGGATGCATCCGTTGCAATAATGTTGTTTATAGATAGACGAGTCAAGTAATCTTGTAACTGATTATTTAAATATCGAAGGGGCAGTTGTTTCGCATTAGAGGGAAAAATATCATCAAATTCAATTTCAAGTCTTGGATGAGGCATCTTCGTTAAGGCAATCTGATAAGTATTTACATTGAGAGGTTCTAGCAGCGCTTGGACGAACCTAATCTGAGGGGAGTGTTGTCTAGACCATTGTGTTCTGAAGAATGCGGTTGGTTCTTGAATAAAAACGTAAGACGCTTGTCTCAGAGGCGAATCGTATATCTTTATGAAAGTTTGAACTGTAAGTATTCTAAACCGAGTTAACAAAGGTGGAAGACGCGCTTCCACATACAAAACATTATTTGCCACAAATTTAG
Source organism: Rhipicephalus annulatus (assembly GCA_013436015.1). Lineage (NCBI taxonomy): Eukaryota > Metazoa > Arthropoda > Arachnida > Ixodida > Ixodidae > Rhipicephalus > Rhipicephalus annulatus. The sequence goes on from WOVY01012446.1 coordinate 5,970, forward strand.
GGAGTCCAAGACACAAGCGCAAAGCTTCTCTTTCTAATAATATTAACTGTTTCGTCTTGTATACCTCGCTGCCAGAAAATAATACGCACCGGAATCCCATAATAGGTCACACATACATCTTGCAAATCATGATCAATGAACTCCTTCGCAATCACGTTTTTCTTTTTCCAAGTTTTCGTAACCACCCCAAGGCACGTGACGCTTTACAGCCAACCTCGTCTATATGGCTTTTCCAATTTAGCGTCCTATTATATACGATGCCTAGGTATTTCAGGAAATCGACCTGGAGAATGAGCTCGTTACGATACACCAGGGAAATGTTGACAGGATCCTTAAAGGAGAACGGCAGAAACGCACTTTTTTTGAGGTTCAATAACATATGGATATTGTCAATCCATGCTTCTAGCATGGTCATGTAATTTTGTAATGCCTGATACAATGAGTGCAGATCACGGTTTGATCAGTCATCTCAAGCTTTCCCCCTGATACTATCTGCCCCAAGTTGGACTGCGTACTTCCGGATCATGATTGGTGTAAGATAGACCTCTGAGTTCACTGCTTACAATAATTACCATAGTCATCACTCGATCTATTCCTAGAGCTAGGTACCACGGAAACACACTATGGTATTGACGTTTAGCACGGGGAATTTGTGTTGTTTGCAATGTAAAGCACCCACCCCTGGCGGAAACCTTCCGCGTCACATTGATACCGCTGAGAACGAGTGCAGACATCATCGCACTGACGGGCCCGTTGAGTGGAGTAGCCTTCCGCCTGCTCTTGTCTCCCGTCGTGTAGCACTCCACGTTCGCATCAACTACCGTCCCTGCGTCCGAGGGCGCAGAAAAAGAACGAAGACCTCGAGCTAGCAGTTTGCTATGGACGTTCAAGTTTATCAATATGAAGAGCTCTAAAGCTACCCGTTTGTCATTTCGCGTGTCTTAATGCGAACGGCCTAACAAAATGATTCATGCCTTTCGAGGAATCAATAAATACATTCCATTGTAGCCGCCAATGACATAGATCATACCTCCCAGTGTCGCCAAGGCGAAGGTGCTACAGGTGCAGGTCAGCGGTGGAGTCTTGTGCAATTTGAGTGGAAGGCTTTCGCCGCTTCGGAGCACTGCGAGAAAATACATGCGGAGCTAAGGTGCGCAATGAGTGCTCTCTGCCCGAGTTTTGAGATTGTTGTGTCTCGCTTACTACATTAAACGTGAACAAGGCTTAATATGGAATATTACGGATGACCCTAAATTACAACTGTTCACACTACTTACAAAAGAACCCTAGCACAGCTTTGAGAGCTCGGCCGCTACACTATATATATATATATATATATATATATATATATATATATATATATATATATATATATATATATATATATATATATATGAAAACGTGACACTTCATTTCACTCACAGTCATAACGCATGACCGAGCGATTCGGGATTTCGACTTCAGGATTACGAGATTTCGACTTTCGAGAAACAGTGAAGACTGACCAGCTCCACAATTTCTTCAGGCCTGACCGGCGTATATAAGTGTGACTTCTCCCCTTCCCTGTTCCATGCCGGGAAAAATATACAAACTATGGAGGAGAACTGAAAATTAGCGTGACTTGTTGACGTTTATAGCTGCTGTTTGCCCGAGTCGACGCTGCGGGTGCATCTGTTTGCGCTTGACTTGCGTCACTTGCGTCTGAGTCTTCCGAACTTGAAGCTTTTCTCTCATGCGCCGGACTTTCACCTGCGCTTCTTTCTAAAAAAAAACTGCGTAAAACTGCGTCCGATGCCGAACACCTTTTAAAGTGACCATTAAGACTTATAAGCGAGACATATTGAGATGCTCGCCTTATGTGCTAGGCGTTGTACACGTCATGGTACAGGGCAGTGTGTGTACAGTAACTAATTGTGCTATATTGTAGCCACATATCACCTTACCTCCCCCTTTCTGTCACTTTTACGTTTAGTCCCGTGAGGAGTATAAAATTATCGGCATGCTTTTCAAGCCGGCCTCTCCTTTCTCTCTTTTTATTAAGCATTACCCTCAAAAGTGCCACCACAGCCACCATGCTAGTAAGTGTAGTATAACGCTACCGTTAAGCGAAAAAAAAAACGTGTTTCCAGAAAAGGGGGAGGAAGAAGAAGAAGCCGAAGTGTGCGAACGCTTCCACTACGGCTCCTGCTTTTTTCAACGTTTTTGCGACGCCACTTTGTGATTTCAGCGTCATATTATTGCAACGACTTCCAGAAGACACAGGGACTCTGCCGACACAATTTGCGCGCAGTGAGTGCTTGCTTCTTGCATTTTATTTCGCCTCCGCCATCGTCGCTCGCCCGCCGCCAGCTAGCCCTGACGAGTATCTTCTTTGCTCTAACGTGGCGCGTGCTTGCTCGCGCGCCCCGTAGCCGCACTGTCTCGCTGAGCGATGGAGTACCAAGTGACAGGGGAAGACATTGACCCTGAAGAAATCACGCCAGACCAAGGCTGGCAGACCGCCTCGTGTCGCCGAGCAAAAAATGAAGGCTCCAAACGTGTGCCGTCATATAGCGCTCTGAAACGCAACGAGCACAAGCCCCGCAACAGAGAAAATGTGAAGAACAAGATTATTCGAGAAAGCCGAATGCCTCACCTACCAAAGAATGACATCCGCATTATCATTAGACCCAGAGGGGGTCTTAACATCGCTAGGGTTGGCCCAACGACAATCGCTGAAGCCATTTCGACTTCGGCAGGTATCAGCCCATCGGAGCAGCAAGCAGACACGCTCTGCCCCAATATTAAACAGAATATCTTAGTAGCAAGCACGCCGAAGAGAGAAAATGCTAATCGCTACGTGCGTGTTAAAGAAATTCGCATCGCTGACAAGACCTATGAAGTTAGTGCCTACGAAGCGGCACCACATTCTACATGCAAAGGTGTCGTTCGAGGGATTCCCGTGCAAGACGGTTCGGCGGACATTGATGCGAAGATTGTCAACGACCGCAATCCACTTGCTTTGGCTGCCAAGCGCATCGGAAGTACCACTGCAGTGATCGTGGCCTTCGATGGACATCGTGTGCCCAATTTTGTGCGATACGGATCGGTGCTACTTCAATGTACACTATACCGTAGACAGATAGATATTTGCTACACCTGTGGTCGGCTCGGCCATCGAGCGGACGTGTGCCCGAACCCTGGAGACGTTATCTGCAGAGGCTGCAGCGTGCCGAACCCCGAAAAGGAACACCGCTGCACACCAACATGCAAGCTTTGCGGAGGAACCCACCTCACTGCCGACAGGGAATGTAAAGAACGCTACCACATTCCATACGTGGTGCGCCGATGACGATGGGAGCGAGCACACTCGATGCGACACAACAGTTACGATGCAATGAACGAGTTCAATGCAACCACTGACGACGACCAGGCCTCGAAGCTTTTTACAGATGGTCGACCCAATGGCAGCCGATCCCGGTCCCGATCCCGGAGTCGTCCGAGGAACCGCACAATGCGTGTATCGAGGTCCCGGAGCCACCCTCGGACCCACTCCCGCAGCGCGCGAAGTGGGACCCCAACCAGATCTATATCGCGAGGCTACTCCAGGTCTCGTTCTGGTTCACGTCACGGTTCCCGTTCAGGTTCCCGACACGGATCACGCTCCGGCTCCCACTCAGGTTCCGGGCCTCATGCCAGTTCCAGGCCTCACCCCAGTCTCACCGGGGTCTCGCGTCAACGATCGCCTAGCCCATCGGCACCACCATCGCCAGGCAACGTCAGCAAGAATAAGCGGGGACCTCTCACTTGGGCGGACGCCGTCCGGAGAAAAGGAAACGCTACATCACAGGTAGGGTCGGGATCACTCCCAGAGCATGATACACACAACACCTCTGAGATAGCGATCTTAAAGCAGGAAAATGCGATGATGAAAGAAACAATACGCAAACTCACAGTCGCAATTGCCGAACTAAAAACTGACAGAAACGCACGCGCTGCTATGCCCCCAACCGACAACGACGACAATGCAGTCACTCCGTTGCAGCCGCAACCCGTAGGCGTTGGTAACGACGACGGCGAGAGCGCACCCAAGAAACGCGCGGTCGCCCACGACCAGCCAGCGTTAAAGGAAGAGTTAGACGACATTAAGAGCACGCTATCGGCGATTAAGCAAAGCCTTCGCTTTCTTGGCGAAAGCATGGCTCTCGTGCAGTCTACTCTCGCGGTACACGGTAATCGTTTGGGCCAAGTGGAGCAATATCTTGATCACGTCGTCGCCCCTGCCGTTGCCGCGGATAAGCCGTTGTCGCAACGTACAGCCGTGCCCAGTCCACCGCATCACGCGGCCCTTATGCACCCGCCGGGTGCTAAGGCCAACTCTTAATGCTTCAAGATGGCCAGGCCAATTGACGAGTTGCGAATCTGGCAATGGAACTGCAGGAGCTTCACCCACAAGAAAGCTTTCCTGCAGCAATACCTCCGTAGCCACGAAGCCAAACCTCACATCATGCTATTACAAGAGACTGTAGTACCAACCGCCACGTTTTCCGGATACCAGTGGTTGCCCGGCCCCTCGGGAGGACGCGGTATCGCCACCTTGGTCGCTAACAAGATTACCTGCACAGCGCACAGTCTCAATGTGCCCGAAATTGAGCACGTTATGGTCGAAATCCTCCCTGGAAACATATCACAACAAAGCGTATACATGCTCAATGTATACAGTAGTCCCAGCCACCATAGACAAAGATTCACACGCTTGTTCCAGAAAGCTGTCCGCCTCGCGGGGCCTAACCCGCTAGTGATTGCAGGCGATTTTAACGCTGCGCATAGCGCCTGGGGCTACACGTACGACACACCCAAAGGTAACGAGCTTTGTAAAAGTGCAAATGACATGGGCCTTATTCTCATTACGGACAAGGCCTTCCCCACTCGCACTGGTACGTCCACGCAAAGAGATACTACGCCGGATCTATGCTTCGTCAAGAATATCTCCGACGCCCACTGGTCCAACCTCGCGGTAGATCTCGGTAGTGACCACTTCATATTGGCTGTACACCTCCCCACAGTAAGCAGGAAGACCAAGTCGTACACGTGGGTCGACTGGGACCTCCTTCGTAAGACCCGCGCAGAACGACCTCCTCCCGATACCCCACCGAGCCTCGAGACGTGGACGGCCCAGCTCAAAGCTGATGTAAACAAGGCAACGAAAACTATCACCACAGACCTTCCAACCGAAAGGATGGACAGTCGTCTCGCCCACCTACTAGAGGCCAAACAGTCTCTATTGGCCCGGTGGAAGGGCCAGCGCCTTAATCGGAGGTTACGCAAACGCATATCTCAGCTGAACAAGACCATGATGGATCACTGCCGCATCCTTTCAAAACAGCAGTGGGACGAAATTTGTAATTCGATTGATGGTCAGGTTCGAAATGGTAAAACGTGGAACTTACTCAAACACCTCCTCAATGAAACCAACACCCGCACAAATCAGCGTCATTCGATCGTGAAGATACTTCATCAGGCTAAACAAACAGTGTCACCGGAAGATGTTGTCAAGAACCTCGTGGAAAAATATCTCCCGCTCCCCACGGGCCCTGTGACCCCTCACCCTGATTACTCTGGCAGCAACAACACTAACTTAGACGCCGAGTTCTCTATTGAAGATGTACGCCGAGCTCTCCATGAGCTCAATGGCCGCTCAGCCCCTGGCCCCGATGGCATCACCAACAAGCTCCTACGCAACCTGGACGATTCTTCCGTCACTTACCTCACTGACACTATCAACGAGATATGGAAAAAGGGTGAGATACCCGATGCTTGGAAACTAGCTCACACGGTTCTGATACCCAAACCGGGAAAGGCGCCGAGCCTAGATAACCTACGCCCCATATCTCTCACGTCGTGCGTGGGCAAAGTGGCTGAGCACGTCGTCCTCAACAGGGTTGGTCGGTACCTCGAAGATAACGACTACATCCCGCACCACATGATTGGCTTCCGACCAGGGTTATCCACTCAAGACGCCATGTTACTCCTAAAGCATCAAATTCTAGATGGCGGAAACACTCGGGACACTCGTGCAATACTCGGTCTCGATTTAGAAAAGGCCTTCGATACCATAACGCACTCGTCAATCTTGAAAGCGATCGCAGCCCTCGGCCTAGGTCATCGATTTTACTACTTTATCCGCTCTTTTCTCACTCGGCGCAGAGCCGTCCTCCGCGTAGGAGACCTAGTGTCGGAAGAAGTGGAGCTCGGACAGCGGGGCACTCCTCAGGGATCCGTCCTCTCACCCACGCTCTTCAACCTCGTGATGATCGGGCTTTCCGAACGACTTTCAAAAATAGACGGGCTAAATCACACTATCTATGCGGATGATGTAACCATATGGTGCTCCACAGGGTCGGATGGCTTCATTGAGTCCGCCCTGCAAGAGGCTATCGACACCACCGAGTCTTACCTCGACCACACCGGTCTCAGGTGCTCACCTGCGAAGTCGGAGCTGTTGATATATTTGCCCAAACGCCGGGGTGCCAAGCCCAAAGGGTGGAAACCTCCGGCGGAACGCAATATCACCCTCCACACCAGAGATGGTCGTACTATACCCATGGTAAACAACATCAAGGTCCTCGGCATGATCATCGAGTCCCGCGGAACCAACACCCAAACAGTACACAAGCTCAGGACTAAGACCGAGAATGCCATACGACTCGTACGTAGAGTAGCCAACAGGCACCATGGCCTCAAAGAAGACAACCTGCTGCGTCTCGTACACGCGTTTGTTTTGTGCCATTTTACGTACGTTGCCGCTATACACAAGTGGCTACGTGCTGAGCGCGATCAACTCAATGCGCTTATTCGCAAGGTGGTCAAACGAGCCCTTGGCCTCCCTATCACCACTCCAACGTACAAACTCCTCGAGCTTGGCGTACATAACACGCTAGAAGAGATCGCCGAAGCTCAGGAACGTGTGCAATTGACCCGACTCACTACAACCAAGGCGGGCCGCCATATTCTGCGCGAGCTCGGCTTCTTCTCCTCGAGGGCCAGGGACCCCCCAGAGTTGACTCTAATTCCCCGTGAAATCCGCGACCTTATTACGATCGCTCCCATACCACGAAATGTACACCCCGAATACAACAGAGGCAGGCGCCTTGCGCGGGCGACCGCCATTCTCAAGCGCATAGACATGGAAGCGGACAACGTCTCGTTCGTGGACGCCGCTGCCTATCGCAACAACCAAGCCTTCGCCGCGGTCGCGGTATCATCCGCGCAGCAGACTCTTACCTCAGCCACAATCCTCACCCGAAACCCCGAAGTAGCGGAGCAAGTAGCTATAGCTATAGCTATGCTCGACAGCAAACGGGAATTCATCTACAGCGACTCCAGGCCGGCCATCAAAGCCTTCGAACGCGGAGTCATCTCCGACCAGGCGTTACGTATCCTGCGCAATGCGGACCCGAGTGCCCTGAAGCACCACACTGTCATCTGGTTCCCCGCCCATCTCGGCCAGGTGCCGGGTGCCCTACCCAACCTCAACGAGATCGCCCATGATGCAGCGCGCGCACTTACCGACCGCGCTGCCACAGGGCAACCTCATCTTGCTGGGTTGGATACCAATCGGGATGCACCAATTACGTACAATGAAATTACAAAGCACTTTTACTTGGAACGCCGCATTTTTCCACCCCCACATCCGAAACTTAATCGACCGCAGGCATTAACCCTACGCCTATTACAGACACACACGTACCCAAACCTTGCCACGCTTCACGTTTATTATCCCGATGCATACCCCAGCGACACATGCCCATCATGTGGATACACAGCGACACTCGAACATATGCTCTGGGAGTGTAGAACAACTCCTCCCGACTCTACCTCAAGCAAGTGGGAGAGGTCCCTCAGGAGCTCACTTCTCGCCGACCAGCGATGGGCCGTCCAGCAGGCCCACGAAGCGGCCGCCAGGTACTCCCTGTCGGTCCCTACGTGGGAGACGCCCGCTACGCGCTAAGCGCGTCCTGCAGGACCGAAATAAAGTTTTTCCATTCCATTCCATTCCAGAAAAGGGTGTTTTCCTTTCATGATGTATAGACAATCGAATTAGCCCATCGGTAATGCCGGAGTTCACGGGCAATCACGAGTTAGCGTTCCAACCGTGCAGCCTGCTCGGTCTCCATAACGAGAAAAGAGCAGGAGGAATAATGTTCATTGGTGCTCCATTCCCTCTTCTCTTTGACGGGAAAAGAAGATAGAAAATAAAACTAATTATCTGATGTTCTGCGCAAGAAGATCGGTGAGTGGGATCCTTTGTCCGGAATCCCATGGGCGTAAGCCGCTGCAGTGTCCTCGCACGTTTCACAGGGATGGATGAATGGACGGATGGATGAATGGATTGATGTGGCTGTACCCTTTGGATCGGGCGGCGGCTAACGCCAGCTAGCCCTAATACTTAGTGAACCACCAACTAGATTTATCTTTTTCCCCCTTTAAATAGTGTAGTATAGGACTGGTACTTTGCAGTGAATGGTTTAATTTTCACTCGTGCCTTGACTTTAGCCACCAATCAGATAACCTCCTAGTTAAGTCTACCCGCTTAAAGTCTATTTTTTTCCTCCCTGTCTCTAAACCCCAGTGCTTTAAAAAGCTCTGCGCCATCATCCTGAACTATAGGGTGAAGCCCTTTACGGAACATTATCAAGTGTTTGGCAGTTTCCTCCTCATCTCTGCATGCACTGCATACCGTGTCTATCCCTTCGTATTTGGCCCGATATGTCTTGGTTCGCAGTACTCCCGTCCTGGCCACAAACAGTAGAGAACTACCCCGAGTATTATCATAGATTCTTTCCTTGGCAATTTCCTGCTTAAATGTTCGATAGATCTCTAGTGCGGACTTCTTAATCATGCCAATTCTCCACATATCGGTCTCAGCTTCTTTCACCTTCTTCTTAACCGATAATTTTTTTTTTGGTTTGGCCCCCTGCTGTTTTCCAAGTATTTACCAGTCAATTTTCTGGTTCGCTTCCTCCGTTTTGTATCGACATTCTTCATGTACTAGTAGCTGAAAACATTCCTTGCCCAATGCTCCTCCCCCATTTCTCTCAATCGCTTCTCAAATTTTATCTTGCTGCTAGCTTCCCTGCCCTCAAATGATGTCCATTCCATATCACCTTGTACTCCATCATTTGGTGTATTCCCGTGAGCTCCGAAAGCAAGCCTACCTATTCCACGAGAGGGGCTTCCTTTCATAAACGCCCTCTCTTGACCTATTCTGGTATTTACTTGATCTGTAATGCAGCACAAGCTAACCAGAGCTTCTTTAGGTACGTAATAAACCTTATGAATCCAGTGAGAAATTACTGGCTCTTCATTGAGGCATGTTTGCACGTGTGCGGGACACATGTACTCAAACAAATGTTCTGACGTTACGCCGGGCCATAAGCTACATACCAATTAAGTAATTCAGCGTTCTGGTTGACCTATGAACAGTGGCTCACGCACACGTTGAAGGACTGCCGAAGCGTCGATGTTTTTTTAACTTTATTTAAGACATAAGAATGAGGTAAATGTACGGAAAATATTTTGACGCACGACAAAATGCATAAAAATGCATCATATATTTGTGTTTTTACACACACACACACACACACGTATACACGCACACACGTACACGCACACACGCACACACACACACACGTATACACACACGTACACACACACACACACACACACACACACACACACACACACACACACACACACACACACACACACACACACACACACGCACACACGCACACACGCACACACGCGCGCGCGCGCGCGCGCGCGAAGGTAATATTTTGCACAGCCAAGCAAACTTTCACATAGTTAAACTTGTATATGTATGCTCGAAAACATCAAGAAAGTAACAGGAGGAAATTTTTGGAAGCACAAACTGCTATATAGCATGGGTTCTCATAGGTTTTTGTGAGCAGCCCAGAAAGAATGCAACTCGCCTCCATTTTGACCCCCCCACCCCACCAGCAACAAATCACCTCCATTAACCACGAAACACTACATGACATTCATATTGTTTTTTTTTCTTTCTGAAGCAGTCTGGAAAACTAGTGTGGCTTTGTGGTAGAACCCCTGGATGTCAGTGATGCAGAGGGCCTGGTTACGATTCTCATTGGACTCTAGGATGATTATTCGCATCTTTTTTCCATTTATGGGTCACAGACAGACAAGTTGTTTCTAACAAACCACGCCATCGCTTTTGCACACACCCGAATTTGTGCAATTTTCAGCTGTAGCGTAGTAACGAAACGGGCCCACGTCACCAGACGCGTTATCAGACGAGTCATGCGAATATTGATGGCTCGCTATCTATGACACCATAATTTTGCATAATGACAATTATTACATTTCAGCGAAAAACTGCCACTTCCCACTTGATATCGTGGCATATATTACTCAATTTTCTGGTATTTCAAGAATAAAGCTGTGACATCTGCACTGCGACTGCTAAACCCAACCGAATGAGAAGTATGACACGTTTACGAGTCCGTGTACGAAATACCAGCATTCCACATCTTCATACCAGGCCCATAGCGAAGAATATTTCTCTGGTGAAGGGGGGGGGGGGTACTTGTTGAAGGCATTATTTGTCATTGATAAAAAACCCACTACATCCGTATTTCGAGTAAAAAAAGCGGCCCTAACCCTCTCATCTCCTCTACTCGCTACGGGCCTGCCTATTGCATACACATGCAGCGCTAGCCTTGGCTCACTGTCTAAGTCTTAACACTTTACTGCCGGATGTCACGGATTCACGTACCGAAAGCCTTCGAGCAAGTAATAAAATGCGTTGCATCTTTATTGCACGTATTATTAATGCAATGGCAGCAGAACAATAACAGTAAAAAGGACACTGCATACAGAAATTCGGAGGTACTGACGCATGTCATTACTGTCAATTGTTAGTGATGCGAATACGCGCAGAAAATGCTGTAGATTCTCGGACGAATCGTCCGTTCGACGCAGCAATAAAGTCGAATGGAGCAAAAGTTTCACTTTATACATACTAATGCGTTCATGTTTTTATTTTAATACTTTAGGCACATGTAAGTTACGTTAATTTATGATTGGGCGTAGTTTCGTGTAAGAGACAGAGTTTTCTTGCCGCGTGTTACACGCGATTTCTCCGGCGTGGCTTATCAGGAAGCCTGTGGATTCGCTGGCGGTAGCAAAGCCCCTATGGAAGGAAGAGAAAGTGAGCGATGAGTGACATGTATAAACATTTTAACATTACTAACAGACTACTTCCCCGTTCCCCAGAAATAAAGCGTGAGCGTCTAAGGATCTACATCAGCATGACAAATCTATATTCTCCTAGATACGTTCAGACGGGCGTTCGCAGTGTTTTGTAATAGAAAGGCCACGTTTCACCAGAGTGCGCTTTAGGTATTCCGGTATATATACATGACAGTTTGCGCATGTTTCATTTACGTCAGAACTTTATTAAAATTATCATTCCGGAATATCTCTCTAGCAATCTTCGTTTAAGCTTGGCTTTCAGAGCTCCAAGTACGTACCCGTCACGGTAATATCTGAGCAATAGTCGATATTCGAAAATCGAGAAATAGAACAGTCTACTTTTCCATATTCACATGCATTCACATCGATAGTAGAATATTCAACACGCTCCAATATTATTTATTAATCATACCTATGGAATATTTACAGTTGTGGAAGCCCCTATAACTTCGCTACACTTCCTCAAGTATATATTCTTTGTTAATCTACGTTATAAGAAAAAGAAAAAAATAACTCAAGTAAAACGTTCGCTTTACTAAAAAAAAGAAGGCAGTTTACTTCTTTGCAACACTCGCATTCTATTAGAAATTTGGGGCTCCGCCATCCAGGCGATCTTGGGACAGTCATGTCTCCAGAATTATAACAAGACGTTTAGCCTTACCACTCCGATGAGCTCTCCATTCGTTGAATGCATGGTTCGCTATTTGTCTTTTTGTGCATTCGTCACTCCGTGCCATTGATCGGGTAAACTTTCTGTGCTAGCAAGTGTTCGACACTCCAAGCCATTGATAACCTAATTGCGCGTGGCTATGAGAAACTGACAGAACCAAATTAGACTGCGCACTCCCCGATCACGTTTGGTGTAAGAAAGAACTTTGCAGTGTATTGGCAACAACTGTTAAATGGCTCGTAAACTACTCAAAAGTCGAAAGCTATTTGTGGCGTAGCACGAGCCTTCTCAGCGCAGCTTCAACAAACAGATAGCCGCGAGAATTTTGCTAAATGGTGCCGTATCGGCGGAATCAGGCGTATTTTACGATCCATAAGAGGCCCTCGGTCAATTCGTTATGTCCCTCACTACACTCCGTTCACCGGCTCGTCCCTCCTCCTGGCAAAGTGCTCGGCAAAGAGAAAGTGCGGCGAGATTGCATACCTGCGAGCAGACACAAAGGTTGACTTCGCGGCCAACGCTGGGGATACTGAAAGGTCCGGAGGGGACAACGAATTTTTCCTCGAAATTTTTGGCGCACCCATAGTTATTTGCTCTGCAGCGTTTGGAATTCTTGACCATAGCTGCATTTGAACTCGACGCACGTGTTCACTTAATGCATTGAAAATATCGGATCGGGTTTAGGAGTCCTTGAATATTACTCTGGAGTTAAGCACCGTGGAAATGCTGCAGGTTTTTGATCCGCGGCACGAGGATCTATACCTTGCAGCGCCTCGAAAGATTTATTTGAATTACAATCTCAAGCACTCACCCCGGGCGGAGAACTTTCGCGTCACATTGATACCGCTGAAGGTGCAGCCAGCCACCGCACTGACGGGCGTGTTGAGGGACTTGGCCTTGATCCAGTGCTTATCTCCAGGCGTGTAGCACTCAACGCTGGCCAACAGCCCAGTCCCTGCGTTTGAAGGCGACGAAGAAGGAAGACCTCAAGCTGATAACGTGCGATGGATTATAAAGTTTATGGACAAGGATATGACACACGGATACAGAAACCCTTGTGTCACTTCACACGTTTTGATTCGATTATTGTTAGAAGAGAAAGCACACAACGTTAATGTCAGACTTCATGAGGGTAAGTGATCCGACAGGCTGGACTGGTGGCCCCCACCTCTGCTCTCAGTGTGGCCTTCCACGCAGGTGAAGGTTAGAGCCTCTTCCTAGCCATCCGGCGTGGGAGTAAAAAGGAGGTCGGGCGATTAAATGTGGCTATTAACACATAATGCAAGCTATGCGGGTCAATTATGTCGAAGTATACATATACGAGCATAAATGTATGGAAACTGGAATGAATGCATTTGCAATTGGAGCCATGCGGTCAAACGGCACTTAGTTTAACTTGTGGTGTGGGGGTGAATATAAATGCCTGGATAGACGGTAATACTGCGTGAGGTCATGGTATGGTAAAGCTTCCCCGGTGTCCCCCGCATCAGAGGCGCGTCCTTCCGTTGAGCTGTCAAATCCTCGAACATATTGGCGGGTCCCCTCGCTACCTTGTTTTCCCTCGTGAGCCGGTAATCAATGAAGCATTGTGCGTCTTACTAGGCATCGGTAAGGAGAGAGGGAAAAGTGAGCGCGGAATTGTGGGGGCCACAAGGCCACGTGCGAACTGGAATATAGCGGCCTAGGAGTCGCTTGGTATGAATACGGCTGTTACTGCTAAGGGCTATGGCTCCTTCCTATTACTTAAGCGCACTGACGGAACCAGCGTTTTTACTTGGGGCGAATCTTCGTTGTTGCACGGAAGTGTGATCAATTGATTGATATGTGAGGTTTAACGTCCCAAAACCACCATGTGATTATGAGAGACGCCGTAGTGGAGGGCTCCGGAAATTTCGACCACCTGGGGTTCTTTACCGTGCACCCAAATCTGAGTACACAGACCTACAACATTTCCGCCTCCATCGGAAATGCAGCCGCCGCAGCCGGGATTGTAAGTGTGATCAAGCTTATTGCGTATACATTGGTTAAGCCTCGGTACTGGGCGGCGTCAATTAATGTTTGCTGCTTCGCGTTTGGGCGCGTATGTTTTTGCAAGGATTTGGCACTCGCTTTCCTTCCGCCATCATACTGGTTGGCCAACATTTCCTTTTGCAGTGGTTTTATCAGTAATATATATACATACATATATATATATATATATATATATATATATATATATATATATATATATATATATATATATATATATATATATGGTCCGTCCTGCTTCATCGTGATCTGCGAATTTGCGCCATAAGACGAAGTTCTTCTGAGGTGTTACGAAGTGCCATACGATGAAGTTCTTCTAAGGCATCCCTTTGACGTCCTTCTGACGTCACATGCTTACGTCACATCCCAACACAACCAATGACGTACGTTCTGGGAGTTTTTGTACCACTGCATTTGCTGAAACTCTAGACACTTAACGACACTTAACGAGACTCTTAGAAGCTTCCGTGTTGAAATTGCATACCATTGAAGCCGCCAATGACGTAGATGACGTCTCCGAGCGCTGCCACGGCGAACGTGCTGCGGGCGCCGTTCATAGAGGGCGCCCTGCGCCATCTCAGCGGAAGAGTATCCTCGCTTTTGAGCACTGCACAATACATTCAGACAGAGGGCACACAGTGAGCGCTTCCTGTACGAGTTGGAAAATTCTTGTGTCTCGTACACAGCAAAGAATGGATACAAGGCGTAATGCTATGTGGTGCTGAAAAATGGGGCGCGGGGATGAGAGCACTGCTTGCCTAAGTACCCCAGCACAGCTTCACGCTCGACATGGGTTTAGTCGCTACTCGTTGTACATACAGGGTGTTTCAAGAAATATGCCCGAACATCTTCCGAGACAACAAAATGCCGATATTTCCTACACTTCACTTTTCTGTGAAGGTGGGTGCCTTAAGATTGGTAAAGACATTACTAGGGACAGTAGTGGAAGTAGTTGAATTTATTAAATGATTAAATAGTGGAGCTAGGCACAAAAACTGTCAAACGGGGGAATTCTATGCGAAGAACCCATCTCAGTTTTCAGACTTCGCAAAAGCGGCCTTATACTAACTGTCTACTAATAAAATTCACCAAAATTCACCAGAAGAATCACAATAGAGAGGTGGAAGAGCGCTACTGCCATAGTTTTCCGAGTCTTCGAGAAAGCGCGAATGTTGTTATATCAAGGATAGTCGACTTTGTTGCGCGAGTTTGCGGGCTGCGATTGCAATAATAGTACGCATAACGCACAGACGTTATCGGACGCGAAGAACTACACCTTTGTAACCATTCTCTTGAAAAGTGACGTCATTCTGGTGGTCGGCTAATTGCAATCATCGGTGCTTCGTTTTCGGCTTTGCCGTTTAGCTTGACTGAAACTTTTTACGTCACAATAATGACTAGAGGCCGTTTTTTTATATATCAAAGCTCCGATGGACTCATCGTATGAAGAACTTCAATTATTATTTTACATAAGTGTCGAACTTCATTAAAAATTCAGTAATTGGTCTTTCTTAATTACTGTCCCAAATGATGTCTTTAGGCATCTTACGAGGCCTGCAGATAAAATGCAGTGTGTGGCACTCGATTGTTCCCATATTTCGCACTTGTTACAATATTTTGCCTTTAAAGGCGCCCTGCAACACTTTTCCAGCATTGTAGCGCGGCACGTGGACTGGAAATTACAAATAATTATCGAATTCCAGCTAGGAAAATTGATACTATAAACCCAAATGATCGCGCCATGAATCTACACTCCACGGCCATTGGTTGATACGAGCACCATGTGCTGCGTAGTTACCG
This sequence comes from Rhipicephalus annulatus, assembly GCA_013436015.1. Classification (NCBI taxonomy): domain Eukaryota; kingdom Metazoa; phylum Arthropoda; class Arachnida; order Ixodida; family Ixodidae; genus Rhipicephalus; species Rhipicephalus annulatus. Next base: position 21,742 of record WOVY01012446.1, read on the forward strand.
TGGCCGCTGCGAGATGCCCGCGCACACGAGGAAAAAAAATGTTCAAGGTCATGACGCTTGCATGACAAGCTTCTTTTCTCTGTACCACCGCTCTCAGCTTAGCTTCCAGCGCACTCGTCGGGAAGAGATAAGCGTCCGACTAACCTCTGACTCGTATTTGAGGAAGGTGTTTGCGGCATTTGAATCATGAGACAATAATAAACTCCTGTATTCAAACAATGTTGGCTTAACAAGTAGCCCTGATGCACAAATGTCACAACAGTGCATGCTTTACCGGCTTTTGCTTCAAAATACAATGTCACTATTCTCCGACAACCGTGGTTCCTCTGTCGCTTGATGTAAAAGAGTGGTAGTTGTAAATGATGCAGTAGCGTGGAAGCGAGTTATAGTACCACACCTGTGTGCAGCCGGCGGCGTCCGTCGAAGCCCCCAATGACATATAGCAGACCGCCGTGGCCGAACATGCGGTGGCTGCAGCGGGGATAAGGCAGCGGTCGCACCAACGACCACGAGTCCAGCGATGGATTGTACTCTTCCACGCTCTCGAGTACTTTGCGGCCGTTGAAGCCACCGCTAATGTACAGACGGCCTGTGGGAACAACGAACACGGTCGAAGACGGTTCTGAATGACGGTGCAGTGTTCTTCGTTCTAGTAAAGAAACTGATCAGGTCGTACGAGCTAAAATTACGATCAAATCATGAGACACGCCTATGTGGAGGACTCCGGGACTATTGACCACCTGGGATTTGAACGTTCCCACAACTTTCAAGTACACAGGCCCCGAGCATCGAATCAATATGGAGCGGCCGTGGCCGGCAATGGATTCACGCTTTTCGGGTCAGCGGCCAAGCGTACAACTGTATACCACTACTGCAGCGCAGTGGTGTTTCCACAAGGCTGTTTTAAAAAGGTGCACGAGTAAAACTACAGCTCTAGGCATTGTTCGACGGCGTTCATTTCACGTAGTTATTCAGTCATTCCTATCGCAGCACGCGTCGCCGAGGCAGAAGCACAGCAGTCGAGGGGCAAAAAGCGACAGGCAAGATTGTCAGCAAGCGAAGCGGAAAGCGGGCTTTAACTGGAAAATCCTACTTTCTTTTTTTAACACGAGCAAGTATTGGCGTCCGCAGAAGGGCCGGCCGAGCAACCGTAAATGTTAGACGTGGCTTCAATACCGCAAAAATAATACCTAATATCCTTTTAAATAATGTATAAATGTAAACGTGTGACTGGTTTATTCTTGCTTCCACAGCAATGACACAGACGTGAATGTTTTCGGAACTCTCAGGGAAATCATGCCGATGCAGTTGAAAGCTTCAAATAAAACGCAATGTACGGCACAGTTGGCTCATTCGATAACTTCTCTCGCCCTAAAGTGAAACAAGCCAGCCAACAGAAGCAAATTTCTCACTTAAATCGAAAACTGCGTTCGTGTTAATGCATTGAAGGCGCCTGAGCATCTAAAGATGTCGGTATGTCCAATCCAATAAGCGACTTTTATCCGATCACTTTTCAAATTCAAGTGTATCGCTATACCCGACACAGAACACTGATAAGATTCAACGAGACAGCATGATGATTAATAGGGTATTGTGGCGCAAGGGCCATTGGTAGCTGAAGAGAGCCATGTCTTTTCATGTGGTGTTAGCGATGAACGATGGTTGTAATGACTGTTCAAAAAAGCAAAAAAGAAAAAATACGATTGTATTTTCCAACGCATGGCTTGCCTTGGAAATCAACAATGTGCGATCCATCACCACAACCTTTGCTGTGGTCAAGTTAAGCAGTTGCATTAAAAGGAACTTTATGTATTACACCCGTATGTATTAAGCCCGTTAATGTATTACACACTTGTTCACTTGTGGTTCCTGTCAAATGTATCGTAGTCTTCCAGATGCATACTGCTTAACAGCTTTGTTTCTTGCGATATACACATTGCGTTGAAATAAGTGACGCGTGACACTTCTTAGTCTCGCACATCCAAGCTTGCAAATGCATTCTTCCTTTGAACAGTTGTCTAAGAACGAATTCGGTTATTCGCGTGTATTGACAACAGTGTGGGTTCCCGCATATTTTTCTCCATTGTGAATCAGACGTGTCAGGCCGACACAGAAATACATAAAACGAACTGACCTTTGAAAGAACACGCTGCGCCGTCGCTTCGCCTCCTCATCATGCGCGCGACCATGGTCCACTGGTTTGTGCGAGGGCTGTACCGCTCCACGGTGGATGTGCGCTCGACGCCTGCGTCATAAAAGGAGAACCGGAATGGTATCCGTGAAATGAGGGGTTACGAAGACAATTGAAACAACACGCTGATCACGATTAAAGCAAATAAAAACTTTCAATTGCTTTTATCGTGGTCAACGTGTTTAATTTGTGTTGATGTATGTACGTGACCGCATGGGTTTTCGGCTAACTACCTACTTCAACGAGAGAATAATAGAAGACACGCTCATTCACCAATTTCTCCAAGTTTTTGCGACCTCGACGCGGTCTTCCAGAACGGAACATACGATGCGGCAGGCTCACACTCGCTAGCTATATAATTGTGGAGGGTGTTGCTTGTGTTGTGTCGTTTCCAGTTGGTCAAACGAGTTTACCGTGTTCATTTCAAAAAGTGTTCATTTCAAAAGCGTTAATTTCAAAACAACGCATAGAACGATTAGGAAAGGGTGAGACAACAGAGGCAAAGAGCGTGTCCTTTCTTAATCGTCCCATGGACTGTTAACACTTCTTCAAATGAATCTCCAACAACTCGCCCAAGCGTCAACGCTCGCGAAATAATAATAATAATAATAATAATAATAATAATAATAATAATAATAATAATAATAATAATAATAATAATAATAATAATAATAATAACATAAATCCTTCATGTTTCTCGAAAGAGTACTCAAGAAAAGGCAAATATACAGCCGTGCAAATAACCCGCATTATTAACAGGGTAAATGAACAGGAAGTGATAAACAAAGGAAAGATGGAGAAACAGGATCAGCAGCAAGAATTCAAAGCAAATTCTTAAGAAATTAAGGTAATCAGGACGCATTGCAACTTTTGATGTGAAAATAAAAAAAAGACTAATTTTGGAGAATTGGAGGTTCACGAGAAATAAACTTCCATAAACACCGGAATTCCCCCCGAAAATAAACTCCGAAAACACAGAGCCCTAGCTACAGCCCAGCAAAGGAAGGCCTCTAAAACAAGTTTCGCAAAAAAGGATATTCGAAATTATGGACATCGCGTAGACAGAAATCGGTACTCCCGTGTCTGAGCGCTGCGTGAAAGACGCCAAACCGAAGTTGCTTTGCTTTGTGTGCATTAAAAAAGATGTAAAGCCGCCAGGCGTGCGCGGAACGCGCAGCACAGCCACGGCGAAAGCTGGAAGAGCGGCTTTTCAGAGCCTTTGCTAAACACTCTCTGGGCAACCGTAACAAGCACACTATCAGGGTACCCGCTACGCCATTACTCAACATAATTTTATTGCGATAGCAATTATATGCACAGTCTTAGTTGGTTTTTACCGTCACCGCCGTGGCCGTCATTAACGCATATGCACATGTGTGTATATATACGGGGAAGGATGCGCTAGCCTCCTCTTTCTGCGGAGCGAACATCGCCTCTCCGGCCGGGGTCGTCTGCGCGCCCCCTTATCTCGTGAGCGAACAAAGGGGAAGGGGGCGCTTATGGTTGCCGCGCTATCACGGTAACAATCAGCACGCACCTTGTGCCCCTACAGCAGGCGGGAGCTTCTACGGGCTGTAGTCACAGCAGGAAAAAACGGTGCCAGAAGTGTACCTGGATCACACCAGCGTTTTGTAGCATTGCGTCAGATCGGATGCTAGCCCTGTTTCGTAAAACATTCGAATATGTTGCTATCCCATTCATTGCTTCGCCCTTATGGCGAAACTGAATTGTGTGTGTAGTGAAGAGCCATTCACTATTCCATCCTCTATCATACTTCGAAAAAGCATGGTACCAGCTGCATCAACTTGCCAGAAATTCTGTACAATTTTTCAAAGCTTTGGCTGACGAAGATGAATTATGCCTGAAGCTTTTGTAATGGGTTGGAGCATTCGATGGCTGACTCGTAATGCAATTCGCATTGTGTGACGCCTGGTTGTTGCTTTGATGCTCTAAAACATTTTATTACTATCTTAACGCGATTACTTTACAGACATAAAGTTTGCCTGAGGCCAGTTTGCTATGCAGTTTCAAGCACCGGCGTGGCTCAGGGGTAGATTGTTGGGCTGGCATGCAGTGGTCCCAAGTTAGAATCCCAATGCGTCCTTGGCGTTTTTTATTTACTTAGTTTTTTTATTTCACGTGACAGTGGTTACGGACACGAGAGGTGGCGGGGGTGGTCAAATACGGCGCATGCAACGCTTGTTGTGATCTCTCAACAACTTTCGCTGTAATAAGGGCGCATTCATATATTCTGAGCACGGCTACAAAATCGACGCGTATCTCAATACATCTTAGTACAAAACGAAGCATACTTTATACCCAACACGATATAAGGCCCGATATAGAGTACACACCACTTTCATATAAGGCTTTACGCACCAACGTTTGTTTGGAAGAAAACACAGAACACTCATGAATTTGTTCATGGCTGTATAACTTCCTTTTAGAAGAAATCCAACACTATTTCGACAACTTGCCCAAACGTCGGCGTGTCAATGCGTTACACGAACAGCTAAACAGAACATGTAAGCTCCCTTCAATACCGGCTCCACGTGCCTCAAGTTAGGCTACGCCCTATTAGACGCCACTGCCAACTTTGCTTCAGCCGCAGTGTTTCCTGTCACATGATGTCAAGCAACGATTCGGAGTACTCGGATAGCGCTCTAACAACTAAATCTTGCATCACCGTATAGGAAGTGACGTACCAGTGTGGCCGCCCATGGCGTAGATGTGCTCTCCGAGCGCCGCCGCAGTCACGTAAGCCCGCGGCATGTGCATCGGTGAGTGGTGGTTCCACTGACCGCGGTCCAGGTCGTAGCTCTCAATGGAGCGCAGGTACATGCGCAGTCTCATGCCGCCAATCACATAAAAGCGCCGCCGGAACAGCACCACACCGTGGTAGGCCCTGTGCGCATCATTTCAGGTCAACGACAGCGAATTCGCGTCTCGTCGGAGCGAATCACACGTGTTTACGTGATTGGTGCAATAGAATGACACACTACATGACTGTACTGGTAACAAGATGTGAGAATAGGTCGTGCGGCGGATATCGGCAACTAATTAGGTTAAATTGATTGATACGTGGAGTTTAACGTCCAAAACCCCCTATATATGATGATGGGAGACGCCATAGTGGAGGGCTCCGGAAATTTCGACCGCTTGGGGTTCTTTATCGTGCAGACAGATCTGAGAACACGGGCCTACATTTCCGCCTTCATCGGAAATGCAGCCGCGGCAGCGGGAATGCGATCCCGCGATCTGCGGGTCAGTAGCCGAGTACCTGAGCCACCAGACCACCACGGCGGGGCCTATTAGGTTAAATTCAAAGCTTTTTTTTTCTTTTTGCGTCTTCTGGCTTACGGAGTGGCTAATACACGAACAGAGCGAAGGTGGAAGGAGGGTTTCTCAAGCACCACCCTTCCTCTCGAAAATCACTTCGGTCAAGAGGGACAGCGGATGCCGCCTGAGGAAGCCGCCCTTCTGCCTTTCGTCTTTGTCTCGATTGTTGGCGCGGCAGTGCAAAATAATGGCAAGTGGTGCTATTCTGGACGACGTCATATTTCACCATGCCGACGAATTGGCTGATAGAGATACTATACGGCCTCCCCAATTCGCCCGCCATTGCGAAATCAGACAATAATGGCGGAATTCGACAATGTCCAGAATACCATGTGCTCCGCGTCATCATGGGGGAGCATTCAGTATAGCGCGCATGAACTCTCGATGAGTCACCGTTTGCTTCGTGCGTTGCGTCTGTCTCAAGGTTTCACTGGCCAATTGCCTTAACTGAGTGAAAATTTTCACTGCATTTAAGGTTGAGCGATTCCGGACGCACCTTGAAGTGAAACTTGGGTCCGTGTGCTGAAACCAACGGTTGACAAGCGGGTCGTAGGTCTCGATGATGTCTCGGGGCTGGCCATTACTCCAGCCGCCGACCACGAAGATCACCTCACTCGGCAACCGTGGCAGCCAGCGCTCGGGGTTCGTCAGACGGCACTGCTCGCAGCTCGCCTGCCTCAGATCCATGGGCACTGAAATATTTACATAGTACCAGGTATGCCGTAGAAGACGGAGTCAGCTTCTATGTGTCAATTTCCTTAGAGATCCTGCTTATTCGGTTTCATGAGACTATACTTTTTGCTATAAGTTCATGGAAAGCGTACAGCTGCAGAACTACAGCGCAGCGCGAAGGATATACAAAATTAAACTTAATGCGTAAGAAGAATCCAGCTGGCTAACGTTCACAACGTGCCCTAGCTAACTCTAGCCATAGTTAAGTGTAGCCGACGCACTCAGCAATGACGCGACCAAATGGATATTGCAGACTAATGCGTGGTGTAGGTCAAACTATTCTTTTTCTTTTGCTTAATTAAGCAAGATTACTTAACACAATTTTAAAGCAATGAAGCTAGGCAAGAAATTCCAATTCTAAAATAATTTCTAACTTGTCATCGAGAAAGTATCATTGTTTTTCTATTTACTGCAGATGCCCCCGCTAATAAAGAAGTGTACGAGGTGACATGTCCGCTAGCACACTCTGATATCAGTAGTAACGATATTTCCTAGCGGCGGTTCATCACTGCGATAACGCAGACGTAGCAGTTATCACTCGCGCTGTCGCAACAAACCGGACCATCGTAGCACAACCACCAGCATCTCTGCCATCTTGTTGCCTTCAAAACGGCGCAGCACGCTCGGCGAAATGCTACGGTCGTCAATTTGTACGCGGAACATTAGGGAGCACTGCTATCACGGCGAGCAAGCGAGCATGATACATTTTTTATTGCAACCTCGACTTGCCTTTGAAGCGTAATATACCTGGTTAGGATACCTGGTTATCTTGATATGTCTGTCCGTGTATCACCAATATCAAAAGATTTGTGGTAAGTGATCAACAGCAAGGAGGTCACTTCTCTCGCTGCAGCGGCCATGTTTCTGTACGCCGGAATTTCGTTTACTAGTACCATGTTGGATGCCAAAGCAGTTGGCTGCTTGCTAAAGCCGTACTTCGTATCCCATTCTAACTTGTTGCCACGGCCTTGTCTACTTTGCCCTTAAGTCGAAACTCATTGCAGCCCCATGCTACTGATTACTTTTGTTAAAGCAGAATGCAACGAACTTTCATATAGTGGAGCGAACACGTACAGACACCGGTGCTTCTAGCTCGAGAAATAGCGAACGCACACTCGAGCTTTAAAGATAAACATGGTACTCCAAACCACATATCTAGAATCTACGGGAACCCGATGCAAGCGAAAAACCCGCGTAGTTCATGAACATTATTAACTGGAATAAGAGTGAGTTCCGAGCAGCCGCAGAACAATGCACAATCCACAGGGACATTTGTAACGAGCGAAGCGACACGCATCGATATAGTGAGAACTCACCGTATTCTGGTTCGGGCTCGGGCTCCGGCGCTGGTGGATCCAAGTCAATTAACGGAATGGGCGGTCCGAGAATTGCAGGTAGATTGAAAAGGGCCATTTGAGCGACTAATGGATTGCCAGCCTCGTTGACAGCGAGGCCGGCTGCCACCGCCGGGTTGGCAGCCATGTTTGCTGGAGGAGCCGGCTGGGGCGGCGTTTCTGGTTCAGTCAGTGCGCGCAATAGCTTGTTGGGTTCGCACATGCAGGGGCCTTTTCTCAAGGCCTGCACGATCGCAGTCTGGTACTCGGCTATCTCGACCAGAAAAGGCCACTGACTGGCGAATTGGTTCAGGGCCCTGCAGGTGAAAGTAAAGGCCGAACGGTTAGCCCTTCTAATATAAAACTTACTCGTTAGACAGACAAAAATAATTGTAAGAGTCTTACGTTCGACAAAGATACAATTATGAGGGATGTCGTAAGAAGGGGGGGGGGGAAGGCTCTAGAAATTGGGCTCCCTGGTGTTCTGCAACGTGAATCCCATTCTAAATACACGGGCCTCAAACATTTCGCTTTCATTGAAATGCGGCAGCCATGGCCACAAGGTCGATCCTGAATACTTCAGGTCAGTGGTCGAGCACTAAAACACTAGGCCACTGTAGAGAACAGAGCACAAAGCAAGCGAAGAATACAACAGAAACTGCCGAAACTGACTCCAGTTTATCATGTGTTCTTTGTGTCCAGAAGTGGGAAGGCCAACTCACTCGTTGCTGCATCGGCCGATGCGGACACACTGGAAAAGTTGGAGCAACATGGCGCCATCGGGCCCTGTGGCTTGTGAACCTGACGTCCACCATTTTGCTATGGCGTGAAGCACGTTCTCTTCGCGCCCGACATTCAGCTCAGGCGACGAGAGAAGTTCGTACATGAGCCACGCAGGCGTTTCCGGGAACTCCTCGCTTCTTTGCCAGATCTGCGTTCACCGTGAGGGCTTTAGTGTACAGAAGCGACGCATGCGTGCGAGACAACAGAAGCGTATGCAGGAAGGCAACTTCTTTGCTGACTGCTTGCATCTAGGTTCTGTGACCACCTGCGGCGCCCGATTCATGACTAGTATTACCCACTACGGTGGTTTAGCGATTGTGGTGCTCCACTGCAGACCTGAAAAGTCGCGGCATGGAATACCGGCTGTAGTGGGCGCATTTAGATAGGGACGAGGATGCTTGAGGCCAGTGCGCAGCCACCTTTTTTCTCTTCTCTTTTTACGTGGACGCGCCAGCGTCAACCGCTGAGACTAACCCCGGTATTCACAAACACTCCTCGACTCGACTTTCACCCTTCACTTGAAAGAGTTGAGCACTGCGCCGCTGCTCAGCGGAAAATGGCACTGCGCTACTCAAGCATAGCAGCAAATTACCACCGATATGCAGTGACCTGCCCTGCCTATAGATGGCACTCCCATCGGCGTTCTCAAGTGAAGGTGTAGCGTTGAGTGAAGGGGCGTCCTAGAATACGGGGGTAAGCATCGTGTAGCTGAGCACAGCGGTGATCTGATCGAGAATACGCGCGCGCCTGCGCGGTGCAGTGAGCGGTCCTGTGCGACTCGCTTCTGCTAGGCTGTTCCGGCAACTGTACACAGTACACCAACCCCGCCTCTTTTGAGAAGCGTTATCGTCACTATTTTTCTTCTCTGAACGGTAGCATCATATTATAAAGAAAAAAAATCTAGTGGCTTGCGCGTGAGATGAATAGAATCTGATATATACCTGCTGAATATACGTGCGTGTCAGCATTTATTTGTTTGTTTTTGCTGTAGTTGACACAGCACTGAGGCAACATAATATCTGTATATTGGTGAAACTGGTCGCTGCTTCAGTGGTGACGCTTGCGTCAGTTCACCCCTATTGACATCATGAAGAAAGGATATGGACTGTAAGATTATAGGTGCTTTCGTTCCTGTTAAACCCTTATAAGTATTGTACAGTAAATAAATAATGCATTTATTTAGATATTTAGAAAATTTTAAAAATGTTTATTGGCTCTCCTACCGCCATCTTGATTTTGATCCGGAACCGAGCAAGCACCCTTCTCTCTAAATCTCGTTGGATTATCTTTCACCGCAGAGGGGGGGGGGGGGGGGTCGCTCTTGCTTGACATTTTACAGTGCCACTTTAGCAGCCTCATTTTATTTTCATCGGCACAATTTTCTATCATAATTTACACTTACAAAGTTACTTCTGTTATAAAAATGCGCGAAATACGTCATTTGAAATGACCAAGATCTTTTGCATGACCTTGAGGTTTTCTGTCTAAGTAAACAATTCACATTCAAAACAGGTTGAAATTATTTTAGTATATTGTGCTCGATAAAGACCGGCGCATCATGTGAACATGTTTTCAACTAAGCATTTTTGCGCGCATCCACCATGGGTCGTGTCAACAAACATACCCTCGGAAAGCTATCGTGTCTTCTCACTCACGCGTAAACAGCTGAGTAAATAAAACAACGTCGTTCTTTGTTTGCCTACACACGATTAGATTGAATTCTTTGCGCAACCGGCATAAAACAAAGTGTCAGCAGTGGGCGACGAGATCACGCCCACATAGGCAGAGCGGTACAAAACATTTAGTAACACACAAACTGCGCGGTTTCTCATCGTAACCTTTGATAGGTCAGGCGGTGTCTACACCTTACTCTGGAAAACAAACCACCAAGTACCACGATACATCGATTGACTGATATGTGGGGTTTAACGTCCTAAAACCACTATATGATTATGAGAGACGCCGTAGTGGAGGGCTCCGGAAATTTAGACTACCTGGGGTTCTTTAACGTGCACCCAAATCTGAGCACACGGGCCTACAACATGTCCGCCTCCATCGGAAATGCGACCGCCGCAGCCGGGATTCGTACCCGCGCCCTGCGGGTCAGCAGCCGAGTACCTTAGCCACTAGACCACCGCGGCGGGGCAACCACGAAACATTAAACGCCAACTACGTCTGCTTTCTCCAAACAAAACTTTTCCTTCTGTCTGGTGAACAAGAACAGCAACAGCAACATTAATATAGATTTCATTTCCTCGAATACAAAGTTGATGAAGGGGGTGAGAATAAAAGCGACTACCCTCATGACTACGCTCACACCACCATATAGACAACGGAGCACACTATATGGTAATACACAACGCTTACGGAAATAAGGAATATATAAATTTTAAATGCATGGCCCAGTGTGCTGGTGGCCAGAAAACTCCCGATAAATTAAACACACGGAAGCACAGATCAAAATAATTAGAATACATAAATTACAAGCACACCAAATAAAAAATTGTACAAAGAACTGGTGGTGCTTTTCTTTTCTCTTTCTGGCACACATTTGGACAAAGAGCTCTTGAAGGTCACGGGCGTTATTAAATTGGAGGAATTGGGAAAGTGTAAACTTTGTTATTTTAATACCTGATTGATTGATATGTTGGGTTCAACGTCCCAAAACCACCATACGATTATGAGAGACGCCGTTGTGGAGGGCTCCAGAAATTTCGGCCACCTGGGCTTCTTTAACGTGCCCCCAAATCTGACCACACGGGCCTACAACATTTCCGCCTCCATCGGAAATGCAGCCGCCGCAGCCGGTATTCGATCCCGCGACCTGCGGGTCAGCGCAGCAGAGTACTTTAGCCACTAGACCACCGCGGCGGGGCATATTTCAATACCTGCGAAATATAGTTTGTTGAATTGCGGAGGGAGCCGATAAGGAATTGCTTGCTGTAAACAGTAAGTTATTAACATTAGATCACGCGTAGTATCTCATCGAACTAACACCGTACTGCTTTAAACTGAATTGACGGTGCTCTTAACTATCTATTATGCCACGGCACGCTCACCTCGTCAAAGTTGTTGCGCAAGAAGGCGAACACGGCATCTGTGAAGCTCGGAAAGTAGTACTGGCGCGTGAGGGTGGCCAGGCCCAGACAGTTGTTGATGCTCATTGTCTTCAGGAGCAACATAAGACACCGTTTTCGAGCGTCTTCCAGTAGGAGCATGTCGGCAGCCCGCAGTACATCCAGGATGTTGTGAGCATTGACGCATAGCTGCACAAGTTGGAAGGCAGAATCGTCACCACATATGTGGCCGCAACAGTAACACGGCTTCTATACGAGACATTGTGCGCCAGAATCATCATTTAGGCAGGCATGCCCACCCGCTTTGGAATGGACCGGGTCTTCGTTTAAGCCGTCTGCGCCATTTCCAAGCGACATGGCTAAAGTCTGGGTCACCACACGACTTCGATCCTTGGATTTGTGGACCAAACTTTTGTCAAGGCAAAAGCCTTAGCTACCATTTCAAACGTGAAATTTGACCATCGGCGTCCCGTGCTGATGGAAGTGATGACGTCATCATATCACGTCACGACGGTTGCCAAGGGTTTAAGTGACGGTTTACGTCGATGACGTCATCGGATGGCGTCATCACATGACACTACCGTGCTTAAAGGTAATGCGATGATAGAGGCAGTTAAAAACCACCTAAGGTGCCTTCGATCTCGGAGGCATGCAGTGCAAAACGACGTTAGGTGCTAAAAGGTTTTCAAGGCCAGCGGGGCGAAATCGTTAGTTGAACGGAGAAAAAAAAAATGATGGCTTTCACTTTAGAGTCATGCGTAACCCCGTGAGTTTTGCCATCTATATATAAAATTTCGGTACGAATCACATGTGTTCGTCTATTTCTCTTCTGCGTATTAAGCTAAAAACAAGCTTTCGATATAGAAGAAAAAAAAAAGAAATGATTATGGAAGTCTTGGTGCACTTGCTGCCATCCGCATTCACCAATACGTTATACACTATTACTAAACATGCCCAGGGATTGGCGACATATGAGTTACGTGGTACCACTACCTGAATTGAACGTCCAGAAATAGTGATGACGTCTGCGCCGAAACGTCCCTTATGTCATTCGAATAACGCCGAGTCAGATATTAATGCAAATAATCACAGAAAACACGGAAACTACACAATCGCAGCATAAATTATGTGGAAATACAATTAAATATGGGGTTTTCACCCATCAGTCTAGTTGTTCGCGCCACTCTAACTAGTTATTTTTATACTTAACTATATTTTGAGACACTTGTCTTCTTTAAACCGGGTTACTTCCTGTACCTGAATATGTACCACCTGATTACTGCTAATATAGAACACCACAGAGTTGTCGCATTCATGCTCAACTCCGGAAGTGGCCCACCTGGTCCGTGTACTGGAACGTGAGCAGGGCGTCGAGCACGGCGGCGCTGACCCCGCTGACGACGACGTCCGTCTGCGCGCCAAACTGCTCGCGGAACACCGCCGCGAAGTACGGGCTGACGGTGGCCAGGAAGCCACGCTGCGCCTCGAACGAGCCGCCATCCGTGGTGCGCAGCGTGCAGTCTGCCGTTGCATCACCGCCGGGCAGCAGGACGCTGCCGGAGAACATGGCGGCGGCGGCTGCTCCCGCGATGCCAGCCAGCTGCAGCGCCGGACCCAGAGAAACTCTCGACTGCACTGCACGCGATGCACGTGGTGCTTGCCTTGCATGCTTGCTTGTGCCTTTATCATTGGCTAGTACCCTTTACGGGGAATTGTGCAAGAGACTGGATGTTGATGTTTATTTGCAGTGACAATTATGTACATGCATGTGTTCAATTTTCTGGTTGCTCTATTGTTTGTATACTCGCACCGCATGCAAACACGTACACGCATGCCTAATGCGCATGGGAGTAGGAGCCTCTGTGAGGCAATACAGCCTTTAGCTCTTACTCCTCTTTCTGTATCAGAAAGAAATAAATAAACTTCAAACTTCAAACTCTTTCGTTACTACGCCCAATCAAAGATATCCCCGGTGATTGAAGCTTTGGATCGACGATTTTGGCATGTTGAAACTTGTTTTTTTTTGTGCACGAGCTACTTTCTAGTGGTTAGTCCAGCCACTCAACTTTCAGAATCAATTTGCATTTGCCCGTCTCGGCAACATGATTTTTGATAGACCATTGCGTGAACTAATGTACGTGCGTTGTTGAGAAAATGCGTTTGGCTGGCGAACTTGACAGAAGTGCGTGCCCCTCGTGGTTATGCTAAAGTAACACTAACGTTATGTAATATAAAGAGCATTTTCACGTCAAATATCAAGTTAAAGTGGAAGCTTCCCAATCTGACAGAGCCGAGCACTCATAATTACTGAGAGACGTGCTAGCTATTCGATAAGGAACTGGTGCTAGGAATCTGGGAAAACTTATTCTACAAAGAATATTTCCGAAGGACCACCGCATGTATAAAGCGTGGAGGTGGCCTTCTCAGCGAGTTTCAAGCAGATCTGGTTTCGCTTGTATCGTTATATCCGACATTGGGCCGCATCTGGTGTCACTAGTCACTCCTGAGGTGACGCGCGCATGAACGCATACCTGCACTACAAAAAAAAAAGAAAGACGCACTACTCAAAACTGTCTCGCAACCACACCTGAATTGAATGAGGACGAGCATAATTATAGAGTCCGAGGATTACATCACGCCAGCTCCAAGTTTTATGGCGACGGTGTTTTGCGTCAGCCTGAGAAATCGACAGCCGTTCATGGGTTTGTTTTGTTTAGGGTCTCAAGTTGTCTCCTACGTCACAAGTGCGTAGATGCTGACGTTTGTGCACAATCACATAGCTTCTCTGGTTCCGTGCGAGATTCCCACATCGCTGGGTCACGGCGTGCTGGCACCGGTTTCACAGCTTCTCCTCACGGCATGAAGGCCACCGGAACACATCTTAGCCCTGGCTACGGAGCAGCGCGAAACGTTTTAGTACTTCGAGCAATTGTGTTCTTTTTTTAAAAAAATACGATGTGCGAAAATGCAAGCAAATATACTTTCATGCATATACTGCAACACCAACCTATGCGGCGTGAGGTGGCTCATGGATAGAGGTGCCGCTACATGATATAGCGAAGTTCATTGGACATCTGATTTAGCGACAGATTATTCACATCACGGGTATCCATCTGCATTGAAACACGTGCACGTTCATATTGCAAAAACAAAGTAAAACAAAAATGTATTGAGAAAAGTGTACAAGTTCCCTTGTGTTTTACGAAAAACTAAGCAACGCTTCACCGCGTGGAACGAGCAACGAAGCAGCACTTCGGTTCCGTTTTTACTTGATTATGTGAAAGAAACATTTTGTACAACATTTATTAGGGGCGAAGCTTTTTATAGCGGCACCCGTTTGTCCCTCGTAGACGTTGTAGTAGTGTGTAACAAGTATAACATTTTGACCTCCAAGAAGTTGCCGGTGAGATTTTTTTTCTGTGCGTTGTTGAACAATAAAAGATAGTGATCATTGTACACGCCAATGACTGCTAAGGGGGAATGAAAGACAGGAGAATTTGGCTTTTAGTTAACGCGCACGCTGCGAATTTTTTATTGTTCAACAACGCACAGAAGACAAGAAAGGGTTGCTACGTTATACTCGCTGGGCGTAACCTCTTAGGTTTCAGAAAGGTTTAGCGAGCGTTGGGCCGCAGTGCCATGAATAGAGTGAACTAGTATATACCAAGAACTCGAGGTGGTTAAAGGTGGGAAGTAGACACGAAGCGCAAGCCGTAAGAAAGTGTGCGTTTGCCTCCTCTCGTTCAGTCCTTAGAATGTCCGCTGGATGGCGGTGCTTCTATATGAGGAATATATGATGAAAAGATGCGAGATAGTGGTACTTGGAGTGTTGAATAGGTGGATGTAATGGTTACGGACGTTCGTCACTATGTTTGTTGATAGCGGACGAGAAAGGATTAACATGAACTTTTTATTTCATGGCATGGGTGGAACGGCTGACGGCGCACGGATACGCTACCGTGTGCAGCGCCGTTGAGTCGGACGTCGCGGCCAACCCAGCAGTCAGGGTCGCAACTCCGGAGGTCCAGGATCAGGCCACGGCTCACGAGGACCACACCTGGTAGGCCTCGCCCACGAACCTGCTCCCGGCCACTGCACCCAGGCAGGAGCCGTTCGGCAGGTCTCGGCCTTGGACCTTGAACAGACACACCGGAGCTCGACCTGGTCGACACGTACGGGTCTCACGTCCGGCTCAGGAACGCTGCCACAAACTCGTCCTCTCGAGCGGCGCACCGCTTCCTCTGCCTTCGTGGCCTCAACCCTCGAGCTCTCTTTTCCGCACGTTCCTTCTTCTTGGCCAGGGCACCGCCAGGTACCCTCGGGTGCACACTGCAGCTCATGAGCTCGTGGCCCACGTCCTAGTCTGGCGCGTCGCTCGGTATGGCTCGGCACCGCTCGGCCATTCTCGATTCAGCCAGAACTCCCCTGGCATCTGAATCCTCGGCCACCCTGAATCCTCGCCCGGCTCCATGGTCCTCCGTACACACGCCCGCGTCTCGCCCGGCAGAACATCTCGCTCGTCCCTTGCCGAAGTGCGACGCTCTGGTGACACCGGCGCTTGATGGCATGGGTGCGACTACTGAGCAGTCAACCCGCATAGGAGACGCGATGCTCCATGCGGGGAATGGCCAGCCCGTCCAGCGAAGAGCGTGCGCCGAGACGCGATGCTCGACGCAACCGTGACCATTAGCCAGGCCACGTTCATCGCTGTGTCGAACGGCTGACCGTGGAGACGCCTCGCCGAGATCCGCGATGCCCTCGGCAAGGAAGAGAACATCAGGCCAGGCCGCGCCCCGAGATGCAGTACTCGTGCCGGCAACGCCACCCCAGCTGGTAGTTGGACGGCAGTAGCGTGGACAGCCGCGTTCCCTGGCCGGAACCTGGATCGCCTGCGTCTGACGCTTCGGCCCGCTGTCTCCCGTCTGCCGCTGCTCCGGCTCGTCCCCAGCCACGCAGCCTACTGCCACGTAATGGTCGCCCGTGGCCCAATCGTGGCACGCCACCTCTATGGGCCACCACAGGTCATCAGCTGATTCGCTGACACTCACGCGCACATTACACGCGCCTTGCCCCGCACTTCCGTCGTTGTCGTTTTCTTCACTCATCACAGTGGACGAACGGACACACAGACTGGACGCACGCATGGATGGCTGCACGGACGGATGGACGGATGGACGGATGCAGGAGCGGATGCATGGACCAAAGCAGGGACAATGCACAGATGAACGTGTGTGCGGACGCACGAACAGACGCACGCACGGACAGGCGGATGGACGCACGGGCGGCCACACAGACGCACGCATGGATGGATGGAAGCAAGAACGAATGGACGGATGGATGCTTCGCCCCACTATCCATCATTCACTCCATGGATATGCTGCCATTTTTTATTCATTATACTGTTCCTGGGTCATGTATCCTCAAAATGTATATTCCGAAGTTTCTTTGTTTTGAATAGTTTTGCATATATCATGTTTGTCCGTCCATCCTCCGTTGTAGTACGTAACCACCGGTGGCACATACCCGCTCTAGAGCGGGTATGTGCCACAGAGAATGCGAGATGGGAGATGGTGGTACTTGGAGTGTTCCCTAGATGAACGCATGGACGGACGGACACAGACAGACTAGCAAACGTACGGATGGATAGACGGACGCACGGAGTGGCTATGTGCTATAGGGCATGCGAGATACGAGACTGCGGTTCTTGGAGTGTTCACTAGATGGGCGTACAGACGTATGGACCGACAGACTAGAAGACGGACGGAAGGATGGATGAACGGACAGATGGACGGACGCATGCATGAACGTACGGATGGTTGCGCGGACGGACAGAAGCAAGAACGAACAAACGGTCGGAAGCATGGACGGGCTGACGGACGCTTCGCCCCACTCATCATCATTCACTCTGTGGATATGCTGCGATTTTTTTAATGCACTGTTTACCAGCTGGCAACCAAATATTACACAGTTTTCACGTTCGTGTTCGCGACAAATTATTTATGTTTCAACACATATCTTTTGTAAGGAGCGTTTCATTGTGCAACATTTCGTATGCTGCAATGCATTCTGTAATAATTTTCAAACTGACGATAATTACTTTCCCGAGACATATGAAAAATAGCAATTTTTGCGGGGTAACAAAAAAGTAAAGACATGTTAAGACCAAGCCAGAGAAAGGCGGAGTGGAACATTTGAAAAAAAAGAAAATTATAATTTATTCACAAGAAATAAATGGGTAAATAAATAAAAAAATAAATATTTTATGTAATAAAAAGTAACGATTCCTAATAAACAATTATTTTTATAGTTTTTTTAAGATATCAAAGAATTCATGCTGATCAAAGAATTAACAAAGTAGGCTCCTTTCATCACCCGAAAATTCGCAGAGCGCCTTGCCGACCTTCTTGTTACTATAGTGCAACGAAGCAGCCCTATATAATAGAATATTTAGAGTGCTTAGTGGAATTTCCAATTTTTCAAATATTCGAAGTACGTTTTTCTTCGAAACGGCAACAGCTGCTGCCATTGATAATTGTCAACAAAGGCAAGGTCCTCTGCGGATAATGATGATTTTTCGAAATTGGCACCTATCCCTTTTAGTGAATTGTTCATTATTAATAATGATAATTCTTTGGGTTTCGCGACCCATGACCGCAATATGATTATGAGAAACGCCGTAGCGGAATGCCTTGAAAACTTCGACCGCCTGTGGTTACTTCACCTGCGTACCAGTGTGAGTACACGTGGCTTTATCATTCTGCCTCCATTAAAACGTAGTCGCCGCTATGAGGATTCAATTCTGCAACCTTTGAGTCAGCAACACAGTACCAAAACCACTAAACCACCACGGCAGGTTCGCCAAGAATCGGGTAAATGTAAACACGATATGAAAAATCTGAATTTACTATAAAGTTATCTTCATCGGCTATATTAAAGTTTCTGAGACCCAGTGGGCAAAAATGCCGTAAAATGAATACCAGTTCTGCAACATCAAGCATGAAACTTGAGTTTTTTTTCCAAAACAGAAGGTGCCGTGTGCAACATTTACAATATTAGTGATATTTAAACGAAAACAAAGCTTCTGTTTCAGAACACACTTTTTAATATTAGTAACAGTAAAAAACAGTTATGTTGTTGAGAGAAAGAGAGATAGATAGATAGATAGATAGAAAGAGAGAGAGAGGCAATGCAATGATAGATGGACGTTTATTAAAGGCTATTTTCAGTTACTTGCCCTGCATTTGCGAAGGTACAGAATCGTATTTTACGATGGCAGTGATCAAGTACTTCACAACATCAATGTCAGTGGACAGTCAAATGTGCAGTTCAGTGCAGTTTTCCTGAAGAGATAGAGAAAAAAAAAAGAGAGAGAGAGAGAGAGAGAGAGAGAGAGAGAGAGTGCTGCAGCAATGACCTCATGGCGTTGTTCTGAAGTCCGGTTGGGTTACTGCAGTCAAATTTTAGTTTCTGTGAAAGGGCAATTATTGTCTAGCCGGTCTAGTGGAGCAGAGAGGGCTGCTCTTAGGGGACAGATGCACTCGTACAGTGCATGTAGAGGGCTATCAGCGATCCCGAATAATAATAATTGTAGGAGGCTACTCCACGGCATAGACGGACTAGCAAGGTAGGGTAACGCCGTGAAAGGCTGTTGTGGGCTGTCAGGAGTATAAACAGGTTTGCTTCAAGAGAATTTCACAGTATAGACGTAGGGAAGATCAGGTGTCGCTGCTGGCATTCAATGGTGGTATATTTCTGTTCAAAGGAATTAGCCAACAGGTTGCCAATAAAGAGCCTGAAAGGACTAACGAAAGAATCGGAGCATATCATAGAGATTGTCTTCCATAACGTGAAATAATAACAATAGGGCCGTGGTGACCCTCGGATAAGAATAGGTGTTCTGTTGATGTCCATTGCGCCTTTAGATTATCTTTAATCTGCTTCATTGTCTTCAGGTGACATTACCGAATTATGCTCTGAAGTGTGATCCCGCTGGGCTCTTGATGGCGTCGTTGTAACAACAACAACAACAACAACAACAACAACAACAACAACAACAACAACAACAACAACAACAACAACAACAACAACAACAACAACAACAACAACAACAACAACAACAACAACAACAACAACAATAATAATAACAACAACAACAACAACAATAACAACAACAACAACAACAACAACAAATAACAGCATATCCACGGAGTGCATGTTGATGACTAGGGCGAAGCGTTCGTCTGTGCGTCCATCCATTCGCGCGTCCATCTGTGCGACCACCCGTGCGTCCATCCATCCGTCCGTGAGTTCGTTCGTGCGTCCCACCATTTGTGCATCCGTCCATCTATGTGTCCGTCCGTGCGTTCATCCATGGGTCCATTCATTTAAGCGTCCATCCATCCGTCCATCCAGCCGTGCATCCGTTCGTGCATCTATCTGTCTGTCCGTCCATCCATTCTTCCGTCCATCTAGTCAACACTTGAAGTACCACCGTCTCGCATCTTTTCATTATATATTCAGCACAGAGAAGTACCGCAATCCAGCTGGCATTCCAAGGACTAAACGAGAAGTGGCACTCGCGCACATTCTTATGGCCTGCACTTCGTGTCCACTTCGCACATTTCACCGCCTCTAGTTCGTGGCTATATACAAGTTCACTATATTTTCATGGCACTGTGACCCAACCTTTACTAAACCTGTTTAGAAAAAAATTATTGTCACAGACCTCAATAACATTTCAACAGAACATTTTATTCTTACACATACAATAACGATGATGACAAAACAGACTTCATTTACATGAACATGAATATTGGTAAAACCGAGAAGGTTACTCCTAGCGAGTTTAACGTGGCAACCTTTTCTGGTCAAATGGTGCTCAAAGTGCGTCCTTCTGGTACTAGTTTTTTTAGTAAGCATCAAATTCAAGGCAAATTTTATTAGAGATTAGGTCCCCAATATTCGTCTCTGTAAGCTATTTCATCAGAAACAACCATTTTTAAAAATTATGATTAACGTGCGTGGGTTTCCTCCCCAATTTAAAAGGGTGCACACGTGCCGCTCCTCTAGCCCAGCCGTGTAAGTGGCTACCTGCTACTACTACTACGGCGACGACTACTGCTACTACATAGATCGCGGACGCACGACCCACGGCTTAAGAAGCTTCACCCCCAAAAGGCATTGTCTTCCCCGCTTACGTAACGTAAGCGAGGCAAGTCACTTGCGGACGCTGTCCAAGCGAAGGAGGTGCTTATATGTGACGCCACTTCAGTACCTGTCCACAACAAAGTGAACCATTCAAGTTTCTCCACTCCCGAGTAACAACGAACCGCCACATGAGCCACGCACTACCATGCCGTAAGACTTGTAAGCATGACCTTCATAATCATGAGTACAATAATAATTGTTGGGGTTTAACGTCCTAAAACCACCATATCATTATGTTATCGTAGTGGAAGTCTTTGGAACTTTCGACCTTTTAGAGTTCTTTAACGTTCGCCTAAATCTAAGCTCACAGACCTCACGCAATCTCACCTCCTTCGAAAATGCTGCCGCTGCGACCGGGAGTCGATCCCGGGACCTGCGGGTATCATGAGTATAGTACAGCATTTGTGACAGGCACTAAGGCACCTTCTGGAAGCTATCGATTTGTTCTAGAATCTTCAGCACGATTTTGGATATCGCCAGCGTACGCTGACGGTCGATCGCCTGAAATCTGTTTTCCATGTACAACAACCAGCTCTCGCTCTCAGGCTGAACTGTGGACTGAAAGGAGAGAGAGAGATGAAAATGAGACAGAGGAGGTGCAGCGGAAGGCAGAGCGAAAAACAAACAGAAAGAGGGGGAAGTGATAGAGACAAGGACTTCTATTTTTTGTTGGCAACATTACTCTATCACTCTCAGCGTTACAAAAACAGCTGATTATTGCGTAAACATACCATCCGAAATCATTGCTCAACAATAGTGCTTTGTAGACGAGGCGGTGAAAGGTTGTAACACGTGTCGTACGATAACAACGACAATAACAAAAAATGGAGGGGGGGGGGAATGCATTCTCGAGTGCGTATCTTCGTTATCCTGAGTACACATACGCGCTCAGCGAAGCAATACGCGCCGCATTCGAACGCCGAGTGTTGGACAGCCCATACATCCACCATGTTGGTGACTGCCGTACTCCTGGCTCTCTCGTTGTGCCTCGTGACAGTGCTGTTCGCGTGAGTAAAAAACTTTGAAATTGGCGAGACATTTCATTCCGAGATGGTTCCTAAGCGCTGCGAGAGAGGATTTTTCGAAATGGTCACTTGATTGATTTGATTTGTGGGGTTTAACGTCCCAAAACCACCATATGATTATGAGAGACACCGTAGTGGAGGGCTCCGGAAATTTCGACCACCTGGGGTTCTTTAACGTGCACCCTAATCTGAGTACACGGGCCTACAGCATTTCCGCCTCCATCGGAAATGCAGCCGCCACAGCCGGGATTTGATCCCGCGACCTGCGGGTCAGCAGCCGAGTACCTTAGCCACTAGACTACCGTGCACGCGGGGCATCGAAACGGTCGCTCGAAGCCTTCATACGTTTCACGTTTCTTGCTGCTGATCAGGCATGAGCGCCGACATAATGTGTCGTTTACGTGTCGGTGAGACGTAGCACAGTAAAACGTTTACAGCGAAAGATATTATGAGGTCACCACAACAGCCTATTTTCGTGGTGTTCCTGTTCGCTGCTGCCACAGTCGGTGTTCGTAGCCACTATCGTGAAAAAAAAATCAATATCGTAGGCGATTGCAACCCGGGCCCTCTATGTAGTATAGAGTATTTTACCACAGAGCCAGCCAAAGCTTGAAACTATTTCGCAAGAAGACACTGTACTGGTGTCATCTTGAGTGAGGAATCTCGCACGTAGTGCAGCGTGGCAGAGGAGTAAAATAAGAACGAGACATTACGCGATGCGAGTGGCGTAACGAGTGGGTCGTTTAATGATTTCAACATATTGAAGAGGACTCAGTCTTAATTATTCACTGTTATGAAGCACTGCACTAACAAGGTGCCCATGGTGCTTTACAGATGTGTTGCGGGTACCTCGCCTCTCCACAGACAACAAATAATAGCAGTGTGAATGCTTCTCTACTTAACAAAAATTTGGCGATTTATGGTGCAGTGGGTACCTTGCAAGTGTATGGGTATAGACTGCCCCGAGAGAATTGGCAACGGGCTTCCGAAAGGCTGCTCCTTCAGCTTTCGGAATGAGTATGCCACCTGTTCCACGCAGGCCTAGCATTTTTTAAGAGTGAGAAACATGAAAAGAACACGAGCAATTCAAGTAGCACACCTCATTGCTCATCTAGACTAATAATAATAATAATAATAATAATAATAATAATAATAATAATAATAATAATAATAATAATAATAATAATAATAATAATAATAATAATAATAATAATAATAATAATGCAAAACACTGTGCGAGGCACAAGGGCTTCAGCAGTGATACTTCTGGTATTTCTACATGTTCTCGTTATCAAGAAAGTTCCTGACAGGCACTGTGTAGTACAAGTAGTGCTGCCCGCAGAATGTAACTACGGCATAAATGTGCACGCACATAGAAAGTGCGGAAAAGATGGTTGGCACCTGCAAAACCAAGTATGTTAACATTATTAATTGTTGGGTTTTATCTTCCAAAATCACTACAAGAGAGACGCCGTAGTGGAGGGCTCCAGATATTTTGACTAACTGGTGTTCTTTAACGTTTACCTAAATATAAGTACATGGACCTCTGGCATTTTGTCACCAATGAAATTTGACATTCTGGCCTGCAGTAGAGTGCCGTAACCATTAGACCACCACGGTGGGTAAAGCATGTGTACACATTTTCAATCTGTACTATGGCAGTCATACGCAATATTCAGCAGACTTGTGGCGAGGTGTATATCGGATAAACCGATCGATCCGTTTACGACCTAATGCACGAGCACTGTTTGTTCCCAAACTCTCAATGAGAAGGTAACCTTGCTCTTTCTTGATTGTTGTCATTGTGATCCACGACCGCTGCTTGACGACATAACCAGTACTGGAAAAGGCGAATCAAAAACGGAGACAAGCACTTGAGGCGTTTCACATGAGTGAACAAGCACAATGAAATCCGTCATTGTCCCTTCTATCTCCTCTAACAATAAAGAGATAACTTTGCTATATGGCAGAGCCGTAAACATAAGAGTTCAGTAGACCCATGTATCCGAGACAAAGAATAGAATGACCTACGGCAAATGCCGGTTTTTATCTTTTTTTTCCCTTGTTGAGGGAATCGCGCGTGCGTTGGGCTGTTTGGTTGTTTAGTTAGAGTGTTCAGTGTCTAACTTAACTATATAAAATTGTGTTGACTGATGTATCGGTAGAACTGATACAAAACAAAGACAAAAACGCAATTATGAAATAAGTTTATTTCTCCTTATTTCGACATGACATTTTCTTGTTTATTTGTCGTTACTAATATGTTATTCTAACAAAAAGAAAAATTGTGACGGAGTACGCAAGCAACATTGAAAGACACTGTAAATCCAAATGTTTGTTCGGCGAAAACCTGTGGACATTCAACTGACTGTCCTTTTTCATTGGCGCATGACACTCGCAGTGGAATTGCACTCTTCGAAGTGCGCGTGCTTGTCGAGTCTATCCCCTCTCTATCCACTTCGTCATGCTGGTCTGTTTGTGGAGCTGGCCGTTTGGAGGCCACAACCATTGGGTCTTGGTGCTTCTACAAGGAAGGGGCCCGTGCTGCTACTACGAACGGCGATGCGGGATGGTCTTGCCTAGCGGTGTGAAATGTGAATGACGTGACGCAGGAGCGCGCTCTCCGAGGCCAAGGTCACACACGTGCCCGCTGCGGGGGCGACGTGTTTGCTCTTTCGTCCCGGCATGCGAGGAGGGTATCACGTGATTGCTGAGAGAGTGTAAGAGGGCGAGACCATAGAGTTTCCTAAAATAACTGTACCATGTTATGTACCAGAGGGGCTGGTACTACGCTCGTTCAGCAACCCTGGGAAGTATGGGTAGTACACGGATTTGCCCTGTCTTCGTGCTTGCGGGCTACGAATGCACTTGTGGTGGCTTTTTTATTGCTTTGTTGTGGTTTTGTTACGAATCAAAGAATGGACGGTTATAAACTTCATAAGTCTATTTAAAATGGCGAGCTTTAAAGGTAAATGTAGTGAAGTGCGACTGCTAAATATTTGCTATAGTCGTTTCGTGACAAAGCATCTTCATGTCCCGCGAAGCCATGACTGATTGATTTGATTGATTTGTGGGGTTTAACGTCCCAAAACCACCATATGATTATGAGAGACGCCGTAGTGGAGGACTCCGGAAATTTTGACCACCTGGGGTTCTTTACCGTCCACCCAAATCTGAGCACACGGGCCTACGACATTTCCGCCTCCATCGGAAACGCAGCCGCTGCAGTCGGGATTTGAACCCGCGACCTGCGGGTCAGCAGCCGAGTACCTTAGCCACTAGATCACCACGGCGGGGCGTGCCACGCGAAGCCAACCGGAGCCAAGAGGTATACGGAAATTAGACAAACCCGTGTACTGCCCATCATTCCCAAATTATAGCTGAAGCGCCGTGCGTTGCAGCTCCCATCGACACTAGCGCCAGAGTTCCCTCTAGTGTACTTATAGAAAACTCTATGGGAGAGACCACAGCTGCGGCGGCGCAACTGTTCCAATGCGTCGATGCGCCTCTTCGTGAGTGCTGAAAGAGCGTGATGGGAAAGGGCCACATCTAGCACTGTTCCAAGGTACGGACGGACGGACGAACGGTCAGAGGCTACGAGCATAGACCATGAAATGTTGTTTTCAAATGCTGATGTCGTAACTCATACGCTAAGTTGTATATCCTAAAAGCTCTGAACTTGCGATGCTTAGAGACTTGAACCTTGCGTGCTCTATGTTGGACACCTCTGAAGGATAAGGGGTTGCCCTATTTGTGCGCCATATCCTCCTTAGAACACGTCAATAAAAAAACGCGTGCTCCTTAAAACTGATTCAATGCTCGTAGTTGTTGACCTGCAATGGGGAGAGTATTGACACCAGAAGCCAGTCCACTGATGTTATTTTTCTTCTTCCTTAACTACAAACTTTAGATGGCGGCGGAAGCACTTCAACTACTTCAAGAAGTTGGGCATACCAGGCCCGGAACCGAACCTTATATGGGGAAACCTCGCAGAGTACCATTCCATGGTAAGATGAATGTCAAACACAGTGTCGTGCTATTTATTGGTCTCGTTATTTTGGACTATTGTTTCCTTAGGCGGTCTACTTACAATCTTGTTTTTGCCTAAAAGGGTCTTCCCCCACCCCGCGGTCAAAGACGTGGAAGTGGCTTCCTGTTCGCCTTCGCTACCCTTCACACGGGCGATATCGGCTCCCCACCTCTTATTTCTTAAATTACCCCGCCAGAGCCCGTCAATATGCAAAACACGAGCGCATTATTTTCTCCTGCCATTTCTCGTCTTTATTGCACAATTCGTAACGCAGAAAGTGGCTTCTGTGACGCCTACTGTGTACATGCTTTCGATTGATCTTTATATGCAAAATATCACGTGATTCGTCTCCTGCTAAACTCGATGACGTTCGGCCTGTTGGTACTGCATAACGAAATGAAAAACCAGCGCATAAGAGACGAGGATAGACAGAACGACATTTGTTAGTTATTCATCGTCTGTCGTACGTTCTTGTCCTCGTCTCTTAAGCGCAGGTTTTTCCTTTCGTTGTCTCCTGCGCCGCGTTGGCACGCAGTCACCCATTCTTTTTCATTGTCGCACGCGACTGTCGTGCGCGATCAATTCCACTTCACTTTGTGAGTCTGCGACTGCGCTAGCGGCGATAACAGCGTGTAGCCGAGAAGCGAGATATCCTGATAGGCACGAGCGTTTAGTACTGACATTGTTCACGCAAGAAATAAGTGGCGAGGAGGATCACAGGTAGGCGATCTCACTCGTGAGTCGACTCAGACGGACTCAAACTCAGATGGAGCTGCGAGTCTGAGTCTGAGTATGTATGTGAGTATGAGTACGCACGAGCTATATGCACGAGCATACATAGCTTAAGACGGTAAGTTGGGCCAGTTGGTTGGGATCCATCGTGAACTTGTTAACAGCGCAACACTTGAAACACGGGACAGGGAAGGAGCAAAAGAGAAAAAGAAAAGACGACGCTGTCTTTTCTTTTTCTCTTTTGCTCCGTCCCTGTCCTTTGTTTCAAGTGTTGCGCTGTCAACAGGTTCACGATGCACAGCTTGTGCGAAAGGGGGCGAAGGCCACGGGGAAGCCACTCCCTTGTTTCTGAACGTGGGGTGTGGTGAGGTCACGTGGAATCACGAAGTACGCCAGAGAAGCGAGAAACGCCAAGGAAGAAGAATGCGCAAATTTTTGTATTTTTTTTTTGGCTGGTGAGGGGCCCTTTAATTGCAGTCGGTCAATACTTGTGCATTTATTTTTTCTTTCAACATACAGTGCCAGTTTTTGCCAATTCGCTAGCTGCTAGAACTGGACTCTCACTGAAGATTTTATTGAACTGCTGAAGCTAGCATTTTTTATTTTTCTACTCTTACTCCCATAATAATAATAATAATAATAATAATAATAATAATAATAATAATAATAATAATAATAATAATAATAATAATAATAATAATAATAATAATAATAATAATAATAATGATAATAATAATAATAATAATAATAATAATCATACGAGCTTTAAGCACTGAAAACACAATATGTTAATGAGACATTGAAGCAGATGACTCCGGAAATGTTAACTGGCTGAGCTTTTGTAACATAAAACTGAACTCTTTCACTTTATTTAACTAATGCCGCAGGATAAACTGGCGCTAATAAAAAGAAAAACATAATAAAGTTAACCTAAATAAAAGTATACGGGGGGAGCTTTATCACTTAACCACCATCGGAATGCTACCATTGTGGCTGGGTCTCGATGACGTCATCTTCGGCTCAGCAATCCAGCACCATAACAAAAAGCCACCGATATAGCCAATGGTGCAGTACAGAACTAAAAATATAATTTGCTGCAATCATACAAGAGCCAACCATATTGTAAAGAAAGGTGATGGTGGCAATATTTTAGAAATATATGGTTGTAATTTTTCGCTTCGCCAATGACATTGCATTGCTCAGTAACTCAGGGGACGAATTGCAACTCATGATTACGGAGTTAGACAAAGAGAGCAGAAAGGTGGGTCTTAAAATTAATCTGCAGAAAACGAAAGTAATGTACAACAACCTCGGAAAAGAGAAGCGCTTCGAGATAGGTAATAGTGCACTTCAAGTTGTAAAATACTATGTCTACTTAGGGCAGGTAATAACCGCGGAGCCGAACCACGAGATTGAAGTGACTAGAATAATAAGAAAGGGGTGGAGCACATTTGGCAAGCACTCTCAAATCATGACAGGTAGATTGCCACTATCCTTCAAAAGGAAGGTATACAACAGCTGTATCTTGCCGGTACTTAGCTACCAAGCAGAAACCTGGAGACTTACAAAGAGGCTTCAGGTTAAATTGTGGACGACGCAGCGAGCAATGGAAAGAAAAATGGTAGGTGTAATCTTGGGAGACAAGAAGGGAGCAAAGTGGATTAGGGAACAAACGGGGGTTAAGGATACCATAGTTGAAATCAAGAAGAGGAAATGGACATGAGACGGGCATGTAGCACGTAGACAGGATAACCGCTGGTCATTAAGGATAACTAACTGGATTCCCAGAGAAGGCAAGCGGGTTAGGGGGAGACAGAAGATTAGGTGGGCAGATGAGATTAAGAAGTTTGCGGGTATAAACTGACAGCAGCAAGCACAGGACCGGGTTAACTGGCGGAACATGGGAGAGGCCTTTGTCCTGCAGTGGACGTAGTCAGGCTGATGATAATGTTAATAATAATAATAATAATAATAATAATAATAATAATAATAATAATAATAATAATAATAATAATAATAATAATAATAATAATAATAATAATAATAATAATAATAATAATAATAATAATAATAATAATAATAATAATAATAATGTTGCTGTTTGATGATGATGATGATGGTGATGATGATGATGAATTTTTCTGAATGCTAAACGATGTTTTAGCAATATGAGATGTCGCTAATCACAATTTTTCGTTGTTACACTTTAGGAAAGTTACAAGGTTATTGGCAAATGGATTGAAAAGTATGGGAACGTATTAGGGTGAGTATACTTTTGATACTCTTATGACATGCTAGGACACGTTATGAACTGATGCTCTTCCTAATTAATACCATAGACTTACACGAGTAATGAAGTTTATTGCGCTTCTGGTCGCACTCAGTACATGATTAACAGCGGAACGCACTCGGTGCAGAGTGTTCCAATAAAATTAATTTGTGAAATGTGTTGCAGTTAATTGTCGGTAAGTATCAGTGAGCAATGTCGTTACTGTGACTTGATTCACAGATTTTGTGCATGCCTTTTGTATTGTGTGGTTTAGCGGGCGTTTGTTTGAGAAGCTCATGATATATTTCTCGTAAGGTAAGGTTTCCTGGTTGCTGTTTGGTCTGCTTACAAATACTGTAACACCCTTTAATGATTATTTCTGTGCGTGCTTAGTACTTTTTGAAGGACACACACACACATACACACATTTATAAACACACACACACACACACGCACACACACACACACACACACACACACGCACACACACACACACGCACACGCACACGCACGCACACACACAAACGCAAACACACACACACGCACACGCACACACACACGCACACACACACACACACACAAATGCACGCACACATGAACGCACTCACACACGCACACACACACGCACACGCACACACACACACAAATGCACGCACATATGAACGCACTCACACACGCACAGAAAAAACAGACGACGACGCTTGTGGCCGCGCAGTGATTCGGGCGACTTCTTTTTGTGTTTACCTCTAATAAATTTATTCCTCATTGTGAAAACTCAAGCTCGACTGCGGGTTTACTTTTACCAGCAGCTCTAGTAGCAGACGTACAATCAGAATCACACTTATCTGAAGCGCTCCGTCAGCAGCTTCAGTCACCGTTTCTCGCAAAATATGTGCAGACAACAACACAGACCTGACTAAAGACGTGCCCATTCTGCATGTTAAGTTCTTATGCTTTAATCTAAGTAGGAATGGGTGCCCGTAGTAACACAGAGATAAGAGTTACGGATGACCCCAGCGCACAAATCAACGCGCTCCACCGCTGTGGACAACCGTTATTTTAACTGTGCTAGCTGAACACGTACCATTTCAGTGTTATGTCTTCGTTTACGGCAGCTTTGTTGTAACGGCTGCATGTGTTTCGAGGCTGTGCAATGATCAGTTGCAGCGCTGTTTCTACGGGAAATTGCAATGAAATACAAACTTTCTTTTGGCGGGCCGGAGGGTCCCTTCATTTTCCTTGTTACGCTGTATCAATTTAGGAATGACGACATAACTTTTCCGACCCCCAGCAATTATTATCTGACAAATCGAGCAATGTTTTTTGAAATGCAGAATTTATCGCGTTTCGCGCAGGTTCTTCAATGGCGATGCACCATTCGTCGTGTTGAATGACCTGGATTTTATCGAATACGTGTACGTGCGGAATTTCCAGAACTTTGTGGACCGTGGTGTAAGTGCTTGTCTACACTTTTACTGTTTTTATGTTGGTAAAGATGCATCAAGGTAAGTAGAGTGAGTGAACAACTTTCTCCAAACCAGTGAATTGAGGCCGGAGCCTAGGTCACGCCAAGGAAGGTGGAGAGGCCCTGTCTCCCAGCCACCTGCCGTGATCGCTGGATGACCCACATTTGATCTTGCTGATCTAAGTTGATTAGCGTTGCTTTCCACCACCCTCTTTTGAGCAGACTGAATTTTCATTCTGCATTTGAGCACATGCCCGTAACATATGTCATAGGGTGGCGAGTTTTATGCTTACATAGCTTACACGAGTCATCTGGATTTATTTCAGCTCGGGGTAGGTGCGACTTATGTGTACTGGGTTGCGTAACGTTCTGGTTTGAAGCCACCTCCAGTCAAAGTCAACGTCCTGAGGTCTCTCTGATCTGCAACTTGGTAGCGGAAATG
Organism: Rhipicephalus annulatus; assembly: GCA_013436015.1. Classification (NCBI taxonomy): domain Eukaryota; kingdom Metazoa; phylum Arthropoda; class Arachnida; order Ixodida; family Ixodidae; genus Rhipicephalus; species Rhipicephalus annulatus. The sequence goes on from WOVY01012446.1 coordinate 52,368, forward strand.
TGCGCATTGACTTTTGATGAAACTGTTGTCAATTGCTTATCTTTGTGGTTGAATGTGCACGAAGCAACATTTTCAGTGCCTTGCTTCAAGCAACAGGCCCTGGTGGTGGTGAGTTGACTTTAGTTCGGTCCAGAGAAGGCACAGGGAAGACCCCGCGCTACCCGGCAACCGTATAGGGACCGCCTAACAAAGGCAACACGACCCGGTCAAGGGCACTATGAGTGACCATGGTTGGTAGACTGAGCTTTTATTTGCAATATTGAAATGGCCAAGACATTTTTCTGTAAAAAGAATCGAACGTCATCACTTTGGTCTTCAAACGAGAATCAAGTTGGCAAATGACATAGAGCTAATCAAGGTGGACAGTCGGGCCAGGTGGTGATTCATGATCGATGTATACTGCGTGGTAGAAAATACGGACTGCAAGCAGACATATATATATATATATATATATATATATATATATATATATATATATATATATATATATATATATATATATATATATATATATATATATATATTTATATATAACATGAAAATAAAACACAAGAAGAGTTAGCATTTTAACAAAGAACAACATTCGTACACCTTGAAGCACGAGGCAGAAATGCAGATTCATTTCGAACGTGTGTCATTTTCCAGGTACTGAAGCTCTTTATCTAGGAGAGTAATCGATGGTTTTCTCACGCAGTTGTCAGGTCACAGAGACACTTTCTCTGCTTTAATGATCATCCGGGCACGATCGTCCTTGTGCTCATGAAATGCAGCCGTATTTTCGAAATGCGCATGACAAACACACCTGCTGACATGTTGTGCCCAGAAACCCTGATTGCATGATTGAAGATCACTGAAGCAGAGAAAATGGCGCGGGAATCTGCGAATGGCGTGAGCAAACCATCGATTGCTCTCCTAGAAAAACAGCTTCAGTATTTGGCGTGTGCCACATGTGGCTTTAACGAATCTGCTATTCTGCTTCGTGCTTCGGGTGTACAAATTTTGTTGTTCGTTAAAATGCAAACTTTACCTTTTTTTTCTGTTTGTCATACATATACGTAATGCGAGATAAACAAACCATCAAAGTGATAGTCTGCACTTGTCTTTGTCTGCTTTCGTCTGTGGTTTCAACAACGCGGTATACATCGGTCAAATGACAGACACGATCATCCGAACTGTTTCAGATACTACTACTACTACTACTACTACTACTACTACTACTACTACTACTACTACTACTGCTATTACTACTACTACTACTGATGCTAATGCTACCACTGCTATTGCCCTACTGAAACGTTTTGTATGCGATGTCCAATAATTCCGTATGTTTCCGTAAGAATCCTACGAAAATATATGGAAAATATATAGGAAACATATGTATTCTTTATGGAAACATATGGAATTATTGGACTCGCATACGGAAGGTTTCAGTAGGGTGATACTGCTGCCACTAATTGTTATAGCACGAAACGGTGTGTGACTCTGAGCAAGACGCCGCGTTGTGACGCTATCCTTCGTTCCGTAAGGTGACATCGTTTGTAAATAAACGTCCAGTGGTTCGTCTAAGCACGCGACGTAAGACATTACATTCGTTAAACAACGAGAGAAGCTTATATAAAATAGAGGGAGGGGAGGTGATGAGGGTGCTACAACTTTTTTGCATGGTCAGATGAGGAGGCACTTTAAGCTCCGTTCCCGGCCCACAAGCAAATCTACAGGTTACAGAGGCTGGCACCTTCGTAATCCAAAGGTAGCGAAGGATAATAATAATAATAATAATAATAATAATAATAATAATAATAATAATAATAATAATAATAATAATAATAATAATAATAATAATAATAATAATAATAATAATAATAATAATAATAATAATAATAATAATAACTGGGGCTATGCGTACCATAACCACGTTATTATGAAACAGGCCGTAGCGGAGGGCTCCGAAATTTCGAACATGTGGTGTTCTTCAAGATACACTATCATTACACATACGCGGGTTCCTATAGCAGCACCTCTATTGAAATTTGACTGCCATTGCAGGGATCGAGCCCATGACCTTCCAGTCAGCAGAAACTGTTTTATAATGATATTGCACATTTCTCAGTGTTGATATGTGGAGTAACACAAGAGACAGTGGAATCCGGCGTGTTAGTCTTGGTACAACATGATACAGAATACTTAGCAGCGCATACGACAGGAGCGAATGGAACAGACGAGACAGAGCGCCGAACTGCCACCAATTTATTGCTTGCGAAATTCTTCAGTTTTGTACAGTCACCAGTCATGCGCACCAGTCATGTTGCACCAGTGAAGGTGATCCCTTTTGTACAGTCACCAGTTGCACCAGTCATGCGCGAAACTAGTGTCGCGCATGACTGGTGCAGAGAGAGAAAGAAGGAATGTAGGAAAAGTAGGGAGGTTAACTAGACTATGCGTCCAGTTTGCTACCCTACACATGGGGAGGGGGAGAGGGGAGTAAAAAGGGAGAGAAGGATAGACACATGTCACAGCACACATACAATGCCGAGTTTCACAGGCGGTCCCTCAATGAAGTTGCTGTCAAGTATCTCAGGAGGGCTTGTGTGGCTTTCTGTGCTGATGTGCTGCGCGACCAGGCTCCTAAGATCTTTGCTTCATTAAATGGCCGGTCATCGAGTCTATTCAAGGCACACTGGAGAGTCAGGCGATCTTCATCAAATTGGGCACAGTGGCACAAGAGATGTTCAATAGTCTCTATACAGTTGCAGCTTTCTCACATGGATGAATCCGCCATGCCAATGCGATGGCTGAATGACTTGGTAAACGCTACCCCAGTCCACAGCCGGCACAGCATTGTAGCGTCACGTCGAGAAATCTTGAATGGCAGTTGTTTCTGGAGTAATGACAAGATTCTTAGGGCGATGATTGGAGTTATGTGGAGAATTCTAGTGCGCAAGCGTGGCATTATGCGCGATGTGACGAAGTTCTGTAGCTGCGTCTACTCTTGACAAGGGTATTAGCTGTGTGGGCGCTCCATCGTGGGCACATTGGGCAGCGTCGTCAGCGAGGTGGTTATCACTGATGCCACTGTGGCCCGGCAACCATTGTAAAACAATGTCGTGTCCTTCATCAGCAGCACGATGACAAATTTCATTAATACGATACACCATCTGGTGGTAGTTTCCACGCCGTAGACGTCGCACGCATTGAAGGGCTGCCTTGGAGTCGCAGAAAATGGCCCATCTACTAGGGGATTCTTGCGTAACAAACTCCACAGCGGCTCGAAGAGCGGCGAGCTCGGATTCCGTTGATGTCGTGACGTGTGATGTCTTGAATTTGACGGTGATTGATCAAGATGGTATGACAAAGGCACCTGTTGAACTTCCCGAGACCGAACCGTCCGTGTAAACATGAATTCGGTTAGCATAAGACAAATGCAAAAGGTCCAGTGAGATCTGCTTGAGGGTTGCAGATGACAGGCTTGCCTTTTTAGATATCCCCGGCACTTCAAGGTGCACAGTCGGTCTTTTCATGCACCACTCTGGAGATAGTGGTATGGTTGCGGGCGAGAATCTCCACGAGATGGAATTCTGGTTAGCCGCAACAACTTTGGAAAACGCTGCCTTTGGTCTTTCCAGTGGCAAGCTAGCAAGGTGGTGGTTAGGCACTCTGTATATGTGACGGATATGTGTCCGGAGTGTGTCGACAGTTATATATGTCGTGGTCGGATGGTCTTTAGCAATACCAATTGTTGCTAACGTATTAGCGCACCAAGGTAGCCCCAAGCATGTGCGGAAGGCTTGGCCTTGAATGCTTTGCAGGAACCTGATGTTAGTTTTTCCGGCGTTGGAAAGCACGGGCGTGCTATACCGCAAATATCCCAAGAAAAGGGCTGAGTACAGCTCAAGCATAGATGACACTGATGTGCCCCACGTTTTACCAGCGAGAAATCTCATCACGTGTGTGATAGAGCTGAGCTTCTTCTTCAAGTGCGAAATGTGAGCACTCAACGAGAGATCTCTGTCGATAATGATGCCCAGGAATCGGTGGCGTCTCGTATACGAAAGGTTCACGTTGTCGATAGAAACAGGATAACAGATCATGGGCTTGCGGGTAAAAGGGACTAAGGCGCACTTCTCGGTGGAAATTGTGAGGCCTCGAACATGGAGGTACGTCGACGTTATTCTCGCTGCTTTTTGGAGCCGTGCGCGTACCTGGAGTCGTGTCACTGCTGAAGCTTAGATACATATATCATCAGCGTATGTAGAGATATTGACTGATCGAGGTAGACTTTGTACAAGGCCAATGATCGTGAGGTTAAACAGCGTAGGGCTGAGAACCCCGCCTTGTGGAATGCCACGAGCGGTGTAATGATCAACGGTGCGGCCTTCCGCAGTGAGCACGAAGATGGATCTCCTCTGTAGGTAGCTCCGAATCCATCGAAACATTTCTTCACCGATTCCAATGTTCGCCAAGGCATCTAGGATGTCATCCTGCGTTACGTTGTCGTATGCACCTTTCACATCGAGGAACATTGCAACCGACATACGCTTGAGGTATTTCTGTTCTTGCACAGAGGTTACGAGGTCGATGACATTATCAATAAAAGAGCGGCCTCTTCGAAAACCAGCCATGGCCTCTGGCTATATATTATAGCGTTCAAGGTACCACTCGAGGCGTGTCAGAACCATTCTTTCCGTTGTTTTCCCCACACAGCTGGATAGCGCAATGGGTCGATATGACGCCAGATCAAGCGGCGACTTTCCAGGTTTGAGGATTAGTACCAAGCGGCTGGATTTCCACCTTTCTGGAATGACGCCATCGTTCCATGACTGGTTGTAGCATTTTAGTAGCTGGTCTCGGCCACGTCTTCCAAGATGGCATAAAGCAGCGTATGTAATACCGTCCGGCCCAGGTGACGATGAATGTCTGCAGGTGGCTAGAGCTGCATCCAGTTCCTCGAGTGAGAAAAGCATATTCAGTTCAGAAACTCGTGCTACAGGAACATCCCCGAGAACTTCGTCACTCATGGTAACCCCATTGCCCGCAATCCTCACGCAGAAATCTTCAGCAACGTCAACCTGCAGGCGGCCTTGATGGAGAGCCAATGTGCTGAATGGACGTTGTTGTGGAGTCGAGCCAAGGCCACGCACCGTCCTCCATATAGAACATAGGCTTGCGAGGATCGAGTGATTCACAAAATTTCTTCCACCGTTGGTCTTCCAGCTTGTCCATTCGACGTTGGATTTTCTTTTGTAGACGTCGAGCGTCTCTGAGGTAATGAATCGAATTAGTGCGCCTGTACCTCCTCTCCGGCCACCTACGAATCGTTCGTAGTCGTTCAAGTTCTATATAAAATTCTGTACGCTTTGATGTGTATTTAAAGGCGCACGTAACCTCTTCCATCACATTTTTCATTACCTCCTCGAGGCCGCACACGATATCATCGCATGCCTCTTCCACCTTTGCCTTGTACATTGTCCAATTAACTCTTCTGTTAGTTGATGAGGAGGGAGTTGCAAAACCTGTGACGTTCAGATACGTTGTAATATGATCACTGCCGTGAGTCTCAATATCAGTGAACCATCGCACTTGTTGGGTGAATTGCCGTGACACCAATTCAAGATTCAAGCAACTGCTATATCTCGAACCACGCAAATGCGTTGGACTGCCGTCATTCATAACGGTAAGTTCGTGTCTTGAGGCGAATTCAGCAAGTTTCCGGCCTCTGGAATCAATGTTTGTGCTTCCCCAAAGCAAGTGATGAGCATTGAAATCACCAATCACAATCCAAGGTCCAGGTGTAGCGGTCAAGATGTCTTGTAGTCTTTCACCATCGAACTGACCAGATGGTGAGATGTATGCGCCGATAAGTGTGAAGGCTACCTTCTTCTTTGCAACGCGGAGGCATACGTATTGATTTCCGTTATGGGGTTGCCCCAAATGTGGAATGTAGGTTAAATCTGTGCGGATATATATAATTACTTTGCTGGGCTCACCACAAGTCGATGAAGTGAAGGCTTCATCGCCAGAAAGCTTTATCGCTTTTGACATATTAGGTTCACATATTATTAATATAGGAAATCTGTTGCGGAAAACGTAATGTCGAAAACATGAGATCCGTGATTTAGGTCCTCTGGCATTCCACTGTAAAACTGTCGCACTACGTACTTCGTCTCGGAATGAAGGCAGTGAAGGAGCCATTTTGTCTATGCGAAGTTGGCAAGCACTGGATTCAGGGCATCCAATACTTGCACTGCGCATCGTGCTGTAGGCGTGTTCGTGTTGCCTATAAGCGTGCGAATGGCATTGATGAGAGACTTGATCATCGTCAAAATTTCTCGGTCACGCTCTGTCACCTCATCTTGGCGAGACACAGAAAGTGGTGCTACCGGTGCACGTTCCAGTTTTTCTGCAGGGGTTATCCTTGGAAGTGATGGCCATGCTTCTTCCAGAGCCTACTTTTCAGGGGCAGCATTCTCAGTGCACTTGTTCCTTCTGTCCGGCGGTGGTGGTGAAGCCGATTCAACGAAAGGAGGCTTTACAGAAGACTTGATACTGTGGGCAGGCTTTCTAGATGAGCGTCTGCGACAAGAACGATGTCGCCTGACGACAGCAACCGTTTCTCGGTGAGTCGAACGGTCCCTCACCATTTTCTTCAGAACCGAAATCTCCTGCCTTATTTTCGGACACTCTTTTGATGTGGCGTCATGGGGCCCTTGGCAATTCGGGCAATTATAGGAATTGGCCTTACAGTTGTCGGCAGAGTGTGGTGCACCACAACGAGAACATGTAGGATTTCAACAGACGGCGCTCACATGACCAAATTTCTGACATTTTCGGCACTGAAGCGGCTTAGGGACAAATGGCCGCACAGCATGTCGGAAATGACCCACCTTAACATGTGTCGGCAGGCAATCACTCTTAAAGTCTATCTTCACACATCTCGACTTTCCTAGACGGCACACCTGTAGTATTCGGGGCCCATCATTAGCAGGCTTAATAAGAATCGGCAGATCTTCGTTCGAGATGGTCACATCGATGTCATATATGACGCCTGTAGTTGCCTGATTTCCTAGCGGAATGACAGTGTGAACATTCATGCCGCCAAGGACGGTAACTTTGCTCAGTGAATCTCCCGCTGACACTTGAGCGACGTCCACTGCTACAACATTTTTTCGGGGATTCACTCTGATATCCTCAATACTGTTCGGCACCAGTGTCTCGAGCTCTGAAGATACAGCTTGCCTGTTCAGTAGTCTCATGTTGATGGATGGTTGCGTAGGCAAGAATAGGACGGTGTACCTCGGCGGGCTTTGCTGGGCCCTCGCAGCAGATGCGTCCATGGATGCCCTGAGCATCCTCCGCTTTGCTGTCTGGCTCATGACGGTCACGTATTCGTCGTCAGAGCTGTCGACGCTCTCGGCAGTGTCAATGAGGGTAGCTTCGCTGTCACTGGAAAGGCAGCTTCGCTTCCTTGAGGCAGCGGGCGCTGTCGCCGGCAACTCGGGTGGGCGTGCAGATGAGTCCACTTCCATCGCCACCGAAAAGCGAACTATGTTCCCCGTCTAACTGCGAAAATAAGGGAAAAGTCTGAAGATGAACGGCAAACCCTCAGCTGCAGCAACACTTCGTCTTCGTCTTTCTCATGACTGGTGCAACTGGTGACTATACAAAAGGCAAGATCTTCGCAAGAAACAAATCGTTGGCAGCTAGTACCATCGGGCAAACTAGTATTTATTTATTTATTTTTTGCTCAGACAGCCTTTTTTCCTATTCACCCGCAGTTTACGATGATGACAGACCAGATGCATCCCGTGCTTGGGAAGTCCGTCATGCATGTCGGTGGTCGCGAGTGGAAGGACCTTCGAAGCAGAGTCACCCACTGCATGAGTGCTGCCAAGCTGAAGACGGTAAGAAGCCGACATTAAGTGAGTGAGCCCAAGAGCTTGTATCACTTCCTTTGCTCAGAAACGTAAAAAAAGTATAAATGACCAGAAATGCACCTAAAATGTAGATGTCAGTGAACAATGAAGTCGGAAATAAGTATAACCCCCTCCTACACAAATTACATCAGTATAAACGGAATGAGAGAGAACACTGCCAGAACAGAGCGCAAACAAAGGACTCTAAGCAGTCGTACAATTGGTTTTTGGGATACAAGAATTACTTCGATCAAAACGTTTAGATGATATGCTAATATCAGTCTTCACATGATTTATGATTTAGAATGCTTTACTACCAAACTCAGTGTGGCCTATAACGTTGTATTCAATTTTATGTTCGTTGGACAAACTCAGTTCAACTCACAAGCCGCCCCTTGCGGGTTGTCCCATTTGTATTATTCAGTGTCTACGTGCTTCTAGTGTTTGACTAATTCATATTCGGTTTCGCTACTGCTAGCATCCTGGTTATTTCGGTTTGTAGAGTGACCGCTCCGGAAAGGCTTTGTTCATTGTTTCGCACCCCGGACGAGGTTCAACTTTTTTTTCTGCTATGAAACTTTCTTTTCTGAGAAATCTGTGTGGGTTTCCTTCTGGCTTCATCCCTCTGTGGGCTAGGGTACGTCCCGCAGCACTTTATTAAAGTTATTATAATCAATCAATGAATCGTGCTACAAACGGATGGTTGTCAAACAGTGCCGTAAATCTATAAAAATTACACATATCATGATACGGTTGCTTTCACACAGAGTTAATGATGCAAAATATTGAATCATGCTTTGAAGTAAAACAATGGGCATGGTTTCACACCTTGTGTGCCTGTATTAGGCTATTCAGTCCCCTCAGAAACAGTTCAAGCGGCAGTTTCAGTTTCAATACTGTATCACAAAGCCTTGCGAACTGAAGCCGCCAGCACAACAGAATAAACCGGCGCTGACAAACGTCGTGAAAACGAACAATTTTGGTACAGTACGAGGAAAGATCACCGAGGAGATCAAAATATTCATTTAATTAGCATAGTCGTCAGGCTGTCTGATGACGACGTATGGCTCTATGATCACGATGTTGAGATAAATCTCAGGGGTGTCTTGCAAGGGTGTCTTGCTTGTCAGAGCACAAAATAAGCGGGGGGGGGGGGTCAGGAATATGTGAACGGTTCCCTGATATTCGCTACTGTTGTCAATTGCCCATTTCACAACCACCATGCCGCCACCCAGAAGGTTTTCGGCGACCTTATATGAAACGTCTAGAAGTTAAGCCCCAGCGTAAGAAATCAGAGTTGACATTACAGCGTGCATCGTGTTTTTTTTTATCGATACGATACATAAGGAGATGTTAGCGCGCAAGTAAGGCGGCGGCTGTTCGTTAGCCTTTGAGTGAATGTTCTTATGCGTATCTTTCTGATATTCAAGTTTTACTCACACAGGCAAGTTACTGGAAGTGTAATAAAACCATGTCTATGACTCTGATATATAAAACGCACCAGTCACTTTTTACAACGCGCAGATGATGCCACACCTGGAAGAAAACGCTGATATATTCATAAGGTCTTTGGAAAAGTACGCCGACACGGACAGGGAGGTACACATGCTGTCAGGGTTCGAGCAGCTCTCGATGGACTACACTGCACGAGGAGCTTTTGGCATCGACGAGCATTTTCAGGGCCAACCCAATCATCCACTCCTAAAGATCGCCAAGGGAGTCTTCAGGGGCGTCAGGAAGGGTCCTCTGCATATGATTGCACGTAAGTACCTTCTTCAAAAACTGGGCGTAGCGACCCGACACAAGACGGAAATATCAATATTTAGTAGCATGATCACCGAGTGCCAGTATAGTTTTTCTTCCAAGCACCTGCGGAAGAAATTCGACTTCCGATTTTCCAAACGTTGAGAGGTCTTGTAAATAAAATGAAGTGGTACGAAGTCAGTGGTTCTCGTCTTGGAGACGTATGGTATTGGAGCATAAGTTTGCCTAAGATAAAAGCCAAAATATTTGACCATACGAAGACTTATTGAACTAGTTTATTGAAAAATCAGATGATTTGCTTGTGAGAAGCGGCCCCTCCAGGTGGTCTAGTGACTGAAGCACTCGGTTGCTGACCCGTAGGTCGCGGGATCGAATCCCGGCCGCGGCGGCCTCATTTTCGATAGAGGCGAAAATGCCTGAGGCCTGTGTGCTTAAATTTAGGCGTATACGTTAATAAACCCGAAATGGTCGTAACTTTAAGAGCCCTCCACTACGACGTCTCTTATAATCATAAGGTGGTTTTGGGACGTTAAACCCCACCAATTATTATTTTCTGAAAAGCTTAGGGACCCTTTATATGCGCGCCGCCTCCGTATCAGCACGCTCATGAAGTCTCCTTAGAGAAGCTTAAGTTACGGTACATGCTACCTTCAGGTAGCAGAGCTGTCCACCGGCTTTCCAACGCCACTAGCAGCCATGTACTGCGCCGAATCTGACGCACAGGTGGCGCCCGGAAAATATGGCCTCACTGTCGAAAGCGCTTGTCGTCTATCTGGAATCTATGAAGTGACCATTGTGTGCTCTGTGGCCACGAACTGGTACATTTATTTGTTTTAGATTCCTGTCATCAAACTTCGACAGCAAAGTATTTGCGTGTATTCAGCACCATTTTCAAAAAATAAAAAATACTGAAAAAATAATCCATGCTGAAGGCGTTGCGAGGCATTCTTTGAATCTCAGAGGGCATATATATTTTGCCTGTCAGTTGTTGCTTATGCTCCATAGCTGGCGCCACTTGCTGTGGCAGCAGTGGCGGGGCATGCTATTTGGCACTATGCTACGCCTTCGTGCTTTGCGTTAACTGATAGTCTAAAAAAGCCGTTTTTTTACTCGTGTGGCACATTCCCGAAAAAAGGTGTTTCTCTCAAGCATGCCAACTGCTGATCTGGGACATGCTTCGTCGATCAGCGACTGGCTTAAGCAAGTCGCCTTCAAGAACAGAGCGCGGCTCGGCCGCGTAGCTATGATTGTTGACCACACGAGATGACGGACCTATGCGCAATTCTGCTCCCGTAGTACAGTCGGAGGACGCCGTACAGTGTACCTGTAGGGAGCATAAACAGGAACTCTAGAAAAGCTAGGATGACTGCGGCATCTGTAGAAGGACATCCCTGCCACATATTCCTTTTACATGGCCTCTGATATCCCATCCGACAGGCGACGAAAAGCAGTTAACCAAAGTATACGCCAGGACACACCCATGTAGAGGTGCGAGAGGCGCTACCCTAAAGGTGCTTTCAAATATTTTGACTAAAGAGCGCTAACGAATAAATAAATTGCATTTAGTTTTATGTACACGCCAAAGCCCCCACATTATAAGGAGACGCGCCGTAGAGTCCAAATAAGTTCTCAATCTGCCCCCCCCCCCTCTCCCCCCCGTGCCAAGTGTACAAAGATGATATTGCGTTTTCTACCATCAATATAAGCATCTGTCGTGGCACGGAATCGAAGCCGAACCCTAACACATGGTGGAGGAACGCCACGAACATCAATCTATTCAGGGAAAATGTTAGGGCTGCTAAGAGAGCTTGTTTTTGCAATTGGATCAGCAGCAAGCTACGAGGAATGCTCATCGAGAGCGAAATCGTTAGCAGGTGCCATTAAATATGACTCGAAGTCATGTTTCAGCTGCTATCGGCTATTATCGGCTGTTACAACTGCTTTGACATTGGTTGGGTTTTCTTTTTAGCTTTGACAGTCGTGTACATTGAGTGCGATTTGGTCATCGCTAGGGCATCGATTATGAATCACAGTGCCACAACCCCAATTTATTTTTCTGAAAGAAGGCATATCAGGCAAGCTTTCGTCAATGTCATCACTCTGTTTCAGGAGGAAGGTGCTTTTCATATTCGTTTACTCAGAAAACAAGCATTCGTGGCTTTTTTTTTTGCGCGGCCTGTTCTTCTATAGCATCGTGAACTGAACGCTCCACCACTGCATCTGGCGTGTGCATTACATAATTGCTAATGAGGCCACATCTTTTACACCAGAATGTTATCGTTCACGAATATGAAAACCAACCAAGTCTATGCTGCATAGCAACGAATGGAAATATCTAAATAAAGAAAAAAGTGGGGCAAGTTTGTCCTGGGAGTGATAGTCGTAGCATGAAACAGCCAACAAGGCAGATGAAAATGGGAAATTTTTATTTTTAATGTACCGAAACGGGTTGGTAGGCACTAGGGATGTTGTGCCAGTCGACACTTGCGCGATAACTTTCAAATCGAGCTAGTCTGTGCATGTTGTAGAAAGTACTAAAATAGTTCTACACAGTGCTGAATCGGAACACGCCGTTCAAGTTCTTCGACTGCGTATCTCACAAGAAAAACCGTCATCTCAAATTTTGCGGAACTGTATAGTTTTCACATAGTTTCACGGCGATGTTTATAGGCATAGGAAAACACTGATCGAAGTGCGAACACGTGGCATGACAAAATATTGCGCCGTAATGAGCGAGGTTTGCTACAGAAGGGGCAATAATACAATGTTGCAGTAGGACAGGTCCCCTTTTAGGTTTTCACAAAGCCGCACCACTGTTAGTGATCAAAAACGCAAACGCTGACTCAACAAACAAAATTATGAATCAGTTTTATAATCCCGCTGTTGGGAGGAAGGGTCAATAATGAAAAGTGACAACTGCCTGTTTCAGTCACAAAGCCACAAGAATCATAAAGCTGCAAGACACTTTATACGAATTTCTCAGAAAAAGCTTCTTAGAAGCCAAGAAATTGGTCCTGCTCCAGCGACCAAACCCGGGACCAACGCCTTTACGAGGCGCTCGCTCTGCCAATTAAATTTTCTTTTTTAACCCTTCCATTGTCTCGCGAGTTTCCGAAGTGCCGATTCGCAATGTCCTTGTCCTTGTGCTTCGAGCTGTCGATTAATTAACCCTCGCCATGCCACTTACTAGTTTTATGGTGAGATCCATTGATAGAGCGTACGCCCCGGGAAGGCGTTGGTATTGGGTTCGATTCCTAGACCAGAACGAATTTTCGAGCTACTTGGAACCTTTCTTACTGACAAATCCGTGTGCATTTTCTTGTGCTTCGTGCTACAAACGGGGGGTTGTCAATTTTTCTATCTTGAATGAAATTCAATTAAAATTTGTAGCGATGAATATAATTTCCCAGCTGCCCTATTGAACTACATGAAAGTCAGTGATGAACACTGGTATTGTTCTTTTACAGAGAGCACAACAATGTTCAGAAGATGGATGAAACCGTTCTACTGGCTTGCCATGATGTTAGGAGACTTTTCGTTTGAGAAACTTGGCAAGGAAACAGCGAGAATAATTGAAATGAGGAAGAAAGACCTTTCAGTACGTGTAAATCTTAATGCTTCGCAGAACGTTGTAAGCTCGACCCGTACGGGCTATAGTAAAAATTAGGCAGCGTAAAATTAACCCGAATGAGAGCCACGTAAATTCATGTGTGTTATTTCGTTTCAGCTAAGGAAGCCCGACATCCTCCAGTATCTCATCGACGCCGAAGCCACCAGCGGCGTCGCAGGCGGCGACGGTTCCCGGCGCCCAAATGGTACGCTCGTCAGATTACTATGCTCTTGTGTTGTGCAGTTGTATTACATACTGTACACGACCATCAAAATTAGCGTGTATAGACGACACGAGTACATTCTGTGATGATAGCAAGAAAGCGAATTGTTCGATTTCGCTTCGATTTTGGTGAGATGTCTGCAAACGCGCAGGGACTGAATAAATGACCTAGAATACTGAATTTAGTATACGGGCTCTTACAATCTGAGCGTTTTCATTATGAATGCTATTCTTTTTTTGGCATTATTTGATTTACTTAAGTTTGAGTAAGTTTTGCAGGAGATTTGCATGCTAATGCCAGTATGCAGAAAGCGTTTGCAAAGCACATGGCTGAAAAGGATGCTGTAACAAGATATAAATTGTGCCAATATATTAAAGGAATCAAAGTATTATTGGTGTAGTCACTAGGTGGAATGTATATTAATTTGTTATTGGGTTGTCTTAGCAGTGCTGTAACCCCATTAAGTCGGCAGCGTTGAATAACACGCCGGCAGCGTTGAATTACAGAAAATAAATAAAATCAAGAGAAACCAATTCATGGTCACAGAAACACAAGTGAAGGCCTAAGTCTGATTTTCTATTAGCATACCCATAGCACAATATGATATTGCGACTTATCGTGGCTAACAGTGCGCAGTACAGTTTAGGGTATGCATGAAGTGCGTGTTTACTGTCCTTGTTATTGATGTGTGGAGTGATCAAGTTATCTATTTTCTAAAGTGCATGCGACTTTTTGAGCATTTTTTTGTTTTTTACGCAGGATATTCCAAGCAGAAACAGCTGTCGCCACAGAGTATAGCCACCAGCGCCACTGTAGTGTTTGTCGGCGGGTAAGAACGAGAAACAACGATCGTGTATACGTTTTAGTGTGTATTCATTTGATCTCCCGCAAAAGAGAAGGTAGCGATGTGCGGGCTAGTTGGTTGGTCATCCTTCTTGAATGCGGTGCTAAAAGGCAAGGGCAAAGGGAATAAAACACACATGCACTAGCTCTTCTTGCAAAAAAAAGTTTATTTCAATTATCAGGCTGACTAACATACATAATTTTGCACACGGCATCTACGTGAATAGTTGAATAAAATATGAAGAAAAAACAACAACAACCAATCAACATGTTACCAGCTCTGTCATATCGTTGTTGATTGTGTTGTTGTTTTTGTATGTTTTTATGTACGGTATTTATAGACGTGGTTAGAGTAAGGTTCGAGAGCTTTTGCCATGGTGCCTCTCATCAGCATGGCAGCCTGCATGGCACATACCGTTTTAACCGCAGGCACGCACATAAAAAAAGTATGGGAATTTAGGAGAACGTATGCTGTAAATCAACCATCGCATGCTACCTCATGTCCTGATGGGGTAGATAAAATTCAGTTTAAATACTCAAAATGCCGATATTTGTTTTCTACCCTTCCATTAGCTTCGCAGCCAGTTTTGTCACTTAACCACTTAAAAAAAAAACGTTACTTTCACAGTGCTCATATATTTTTCTAGAAAAACTCGAGCGTGAACGAAAAGGCGCAGCACAAATAAAAAAAACTCACACAACACGCATTCTGCCAAAACTTATCCTTACCGTACACACGTAAGCGCATCGTACACAACTAGTGAGCATTGCACATCACAGCATGATGCACATATAAAAACGCATAATCAAATCATGTGCTTTTGCGACTTGCCTAATAGATTGAGCAAGTCACTGAACGTTTTGCCTGCCGCATGGTTGACGCAGGTTCGAGACGACTTCGACTTCTCTGAGCTACATTGCTTTCGCTCTCGCGAAGTACCCAGATATCCAAGAAAAGGCTCGCGAAGAAGTCTTGGAAGCCCTGTCTACATCGGTACGTCGTAGTTATATTCCATTTATTTGTTGAATAGTATGGGTATCTGTTACATGTGTACCGAGACACCTTAAACAAACAAACAAACAAACAAACAAACAAACAAACAAACAAACAAACAAACAAACAAACAAACAAACAAACAAACAAACAAACAAACAAACAAACAGATAGACAAGTAAACAAACAAACAAACAAACAAACAAACAAACAATGTTTTTAGTAAGTGATGGCTACCTCAGCATACCTGCTAAAACTGGCAGGCAATACAACGCATTAGCAACTGGTACAGATGAGCGATATAAGGAGACAATTAAACAATATTTGCCGGAGAATGATGCAAAAAAGTTATACCGGTGTCACACATACACTTTTGATCGTGAATGGGGCCCCGCCGCGGCGGCCTAGTGGCCATGGTACTCGACTGCTGCATTTTTGATGGAGGTTAAAATGCTGTAGGCCCGTGAGCTCAGATTTGGGTGCACGTTAAAGAACCCGAGGCAGGTGGTGGAAATTTCTGGAGCCCTCCACTACGGCGTCTCTCAATATCATATGGTGGTTTTCGGGACGTTAAACCCCCAATATCAATCAAATAATTCATCGCTCGTAAATGAGGCCAATTCAAATAGGATCCCTTAATCACGCGATGCGTATAGGTCGCGATCAGGGTCGAGATTACCAGTGTGACATCGACATTATTGATACTTATATCGACAAACTACGAGTATCCTTGCAACACACTACATGACGACGTTTTTATGCTTTAGAGCAGCTGTCCTGAGGAGTCTATTTAGCTGAGAAAGCATCGCTGTTTTTCGCGGTGCAAGATATATGTAACTCTATGACCCATTTGCTCCGCCGGTATCTCCTCTGTATGAAAAGATCCACAGTGCGTTTCGCAGCAAGAACGATAAATTCCAAGGTACGAAGAATGTCACGTGCTGTTGTGTCTGGTCGGCCTTATTCATCATGGCAGTGTTTTGATTTTCGCTTCTGGCATGAGTGAGTTGAGCGCAAATGCATTAGTGTGTCTCACTAGCCGCTGTCTGAGCATTGAACCGTCGTGTAATCACCGGTCTTTGGGGAACGGACAGTTAGACGTCCAGTCAAAAACTCATCCAGTCGCGTCATTTGACAGCTTCAGAACGTATAGAGAATAGTTCATCTGTCTCATATCATGTGCACGTCGTCAAAATGGGACAGCTGTAACTCCAGTGCCAGCATTTATTGTCGAAACAACATTGTGACACACAAGAAAAGAACTTCTGGGACTTTTTAAGAATAAAAAAGAGTCACGATAGAAATATTAGCCAAGCTGTGGTCGCAATTATTTGTGACCATTGAAAATCCAAAGTCAAGGCGGGATCCGACAGATGGAAACCCAAAGTGCACTTAACGAGCTGGGGAAAGTGCCTCTAACATCGACGTCTCGATAGGACTTATTTTGTTGAAGGCTCATTGTCATTATTGGTGTGTTCGTAACTATATTTGCTGAGTTTTCCCGTGCCAATATCGCTAAACACGATTTTGAGCGTCGTCGAAGTGGAGGGTTTCAGAAAATTTGACCATCTGATCTAAATCTATGTACACGTGCCTTCCGCATTTCGCCTCCATCGAAATGCGACCTTACGCGGCCGGTATTCGATCCCGCGACCTTCCGGTCAGCAATCGAGCAGCACTACCACTGGACAGTGGCGGGTTTTTTGGCATGTTAGTTTAACACGCAAAGGATGGCAAGACGCCTTCGGCAAAGACAGGTCCTCCTATTGAAACCTCGGGTAGCCTGTTTGGGGCGATTTCTTCTGCTCGCTCAAACTATCTCAACTTGGTGACCCTCTGTTTTTTTTTATATGCGCCCAAATGTAAGTACACAGTGTTTTTACATCTACGCCACTGAGATGCCACAACGAATGACGTTGTGACAGGCCTAGCTGTTCGGGTCTTGTTTCTTTTTCGCAGAAGTGGCAACCAATCTTATATTTTTCGACAAAATCTGAAGAGATTGACCCTTGCGCACCTGTCTCAGTGCTTCACCTTCTGATGAAAGTATTTTGTGTATGCCCCATCTGTCTTGCGCAAAGCCGTAAAGTGGAGAGCGGCTGAGTGAAGGAAACATTCGTAATTTACTCATATGTAGATAGAAGCTGTATACAAAAGAACTCCGTACCGGTTTCGCAGTAAGCTTTCTAGCGAACGAAAAATTGGGGCTGCTGCAGCTCTCGTATATTTAAAGCGCAAAGGCTTAATTTTTTTCCAGCAAATACAGGAAGCTTTCTTTATAAAAAATCCGAATCAATTCACTCTATAGATTCATGCTACAACGGACAATGACATTTACATGTCTCTTAATATATGGTTTTGGCGTAGTAGTAGTTTTCTGCGAAGACCACCTTCTCATTGTTACGCTGTTTGAGCCGTGTGCAAACGCGCGAAGAAAGCATGACACATGTTTGAGTGGTAAACAATCGCGGCCCCAACAAGTGGGTTCAAGGGAGGATAGAGCAATAAGTTTAACTCTTAGACTCCTTCTATAATAGTTATTTGCCTATCCTTGTTTACGTGCTTGATGCCACAAGACACAATGAATCAAGATACGGCGATATTTTACGAGTGAGACACAGACGCAGGTATTGGAACCTTGCAACATCCACAGGTCAAACAAACAAACAAACAAACAAACAAACAAACAAACAAACAAACAAACAAACAAACAAACAAACAAACAAACAAACAAAAAAGCGGGTGAAACTTATTTAAAAGACATTGCAGCTTCTATAAGGGCTATTGTGGGTTCACGCCGAAGGAAATATCCAACTACCAACGAAACGTGTCAGTTTAAATTCAAGTGGCAGAACAGAAACCTCAAAACAACAGCCTAGTGTTGTGCTAAGGGCTGCGGCAGCTCGCTGCAAGTTCAGTGAAACCACATTCCGTTTCATACATTAGGTGCGACTCTGTGGAATTTAGGGACATTTTTACAGTACATGCGTTTGAACCAAGTAATAGTTCAATGAAATTACCACCCATGTTATAATTTTTTCCATTCTCATAGGCTGTGTAAAAAACGCGCGAATTCACATATTTTACTGGCCGAACATCTTTACTTCCACAGCGTTGCACCTTATGTATGAAACGGATTATAGTCTTCATCATTGTAATGCCAAACGTGAAGTATTGTGTAGTGCCGCTTTCAGTCCTTTTTTTTTCTTCCAGGGCACGTTAGATTATGATATCACCATGAAGCATCTGAAGTACCTTGGCCAAGTTGTGGACGAAGCACTGCGGTTGTATCCGCCGGGTTTGCTGTACGTATCTATTGTAGACAGAAATTGTGTTTTTATTGTGTTTGACTCGAATATACAGCGAAGCGAGACTCCGGGCATTTACTTACAACGCGTTACAAAACAGGCATACCCCCGTATTCTAGAAGGTCCCTTCACTCAATGCTCCACCTTCACTTGAGAAAGCCGATGGGAGCGCCGTCTCTAGTTACGACAAGTCACTGCACATTAGCGATAATCTGCTGCGATTCTTGAGTAGGGCAGCGCTATTTTCAGCCGAGCGGTGGCGCAGTGCTCAACTCTGTCAAGTGAAGGGTGAAAGTCGAGTCGAGGAGCGTTTGTGAATACGGGGGATAATATCCTTAAGGTATAAGTCTACCAACACAGATTTGCTATGAGCAGCTTTTCTTAACTCCATGTTACAGTCTATAAACAGGGTTAGTACGAAATAAGCGTACATGTTTATTATAGACAAAAATAGGAGAAATATTACTTGAATAACCACGGTACAGGAAAATGTGTCACTATAAATGGGAGCATCATGCTATAAAGACCAAAAATAACAAAAAGTTGGGTCCATTGTGGCAGTCTGTACCGGTATCTGGTTGCAGTTGCCACCTTTGTTAACCCGGCTACCCCTTTTTGCTATAGAAAGGTCTAAAAGGACACAAAGGTAACAACGTATGAACTCTCTATCCATACTTTTATTTCTCCAGCACGCAACCCACATTTCTTTACAATACTTAAATACGCACACTGTATAGGCATGCATCACGGAACACTTAGCTTGCTTTCCCATCGGCATCAAGTGCCTGCTGCTGATAGCAATGAGACAGAATTGTACGAATGCTCGCAACAATGGGTACATTGGCCGTAATATAGGTGCAGATATCAACCTTGACAATAGGAGAATTGATTTTTTTTCCTGTAGACACATACTTCATGGGGAGTGAACAATTCCCTCATCTTCCACAAAGTCAGTGCACTTCAGCTGGAGCGTCATGGCGGGATAAGTGTACATGAAAGGCTCACAAATAAATATAGTAACTAGGTTTTCAAGCTTTAGAGCCACATATATCATGATTACTATAACAGCATGGACACCCCTTTGGCGCAGATTTGTGACGAGACAAGCCAAAGAAGACTTCGAGTACAACGGCATCAAATTCAAGGCCGGAACTGCGTTTATGGTGTCGCAGTACCATCTGCAAAGGAATCCTCAGTATTGGCCCAACCCGGATGAGTTCAACCCAGAGAGGTGCGTTGACAAACATAAATTTAGAAAGATGCTTTGGGAATTATATATCTTGTTTATTGGCTTCGAGCTGTACTTGAAGCTATATTCAACAGTCACTTCCCAAGGCCATTCTCACTGCCATTCTTTGATTACTATAATGCGGTATACCTGTTAATATTGTTACGGAAGAGAGACGCCGTATCGACGAAGCTGTGGATGAAATATATTTCAAAGCAGCAGCAGCAGCAGCGGTGTGACCGGTAGACCAGACACCGAGCGGAGACCACTTTTCGTCCTCTTCGTCAGGCACACACGCGCATCCTCCCACGAAAATGTCAACATGCATGTAGCCTAATCACCGGCGGCAGAAGCGCCATCTCGGCGCATCTAGATGTCAACGTCAGCGGGAGAGTGGTAAGGCTTCAAGCGTGCCACATGTACGATATCGGTGGTGTGTGAGGCAGTTGAAAGCGATGGGGCAGAAGGGGCAATCTCGTTTGTCACAGGAGTAACCTCACAAAGGACTCGATATGGACCTGCGTAGCGGGAAAGAAGTTTTTCCGACAAGCCGACTTGACGGTTCGCGGACCACAGCAGCACCAATGAACCGGGTAAGAAGTGCACGTCGCGGTGCCGTTGATCGTACAAACGCCGCTGGTTCTCTTGCGAGGGCAGAAAGCGAGTGCGGGCGATTTCGCGTGCGTGAGCAGCCCGAGTGATAACGTACAGGGCATATTCGCTGTTCGGTGTCGCGGTAGACGGAATGACTGTATCTAAGGGTAATGTAGGTTCTCGGCCGAACAACAGAAATAATGGGGAGTAAGCGGCAGTGTCATGGCAAGAAGAATTACATGCAAATGTCACGTATGGCGAAGCAAGGTCCTGGTCAGAGTGGTTGGAAGAAACATACATAGCGAGCATGTCTGTAAGAGTTCGATTTAGACGCTCCGTGAGTCCATTGGTTTGCGGGTGGTATGACGTAGTCAGCTTGTGTCTCGTTTGACATGACTGCAAGATGTCGGCTATGACCTTCGACAAAAAGGTGCGGCCACGGTCTGTAAGCCGCTGCCGTGGGGCTCCGTGTTGCAAAATCACGTCCTTGAGGAGGAAGTCGGCGACATCTGTGGCGCAGCTTGTTGGAAGAGCTCGTGTGATGGCATAGCGTGTGGCGTAGTCGGTAGCCACGGCTATCCACTTGTTACCCGAGGAAGACAAGGGTAAAGGGCCAAGTAGGTCCAAGCCAACGCGGAAGAACGTTTCTGACGGAATGTCAAGTGGTTGAAGGCATCCAGCGGGAAGTGTCGATAGTGTTTTGCGGCGCTGGCATTTCTCACAAGCTGCAACGTATCTTCTGACTGAGCACGCAAGCCCTGGCCAAAAGAAGCGTCGGCGTATTTGGTCGTGAGTGCGTGACACACCACGGTGACCAGCAGTCGGAAGGTCATGAAGTTCATGTAGAACTTCCGAGCGAAGGTGTTTCGGAATGACAAGCAGCAGGGCCGGTCCATCCGGCTCAGAACTTTGGCGGTATAATACATCATCGTGGAGCACGAATGAGCGATGGGACTGATTGGAAGATGGTGATTCGAGGCGCTCAATGATAGCACGCAAGGACGCATCAATATGAGGTACACATGTATCCAAAAGTTTGTGGACGCGGAATTTTGGAAGAAACTACATTCCCGCTTTGTCTCTGAACATTGCTTCCAGATAAATGTTCTAGCTTGTAAGAAAGTACCACGCAGCTAACCGCTATAGGTCTGAAGCGCCTTGCAGTAACAGAGCACAAATTCGCATTTGCAGTCGAGCGCAAGTTCCGTAAACTTTTGTGGGCGACTGTTTGTGTTCAAGTCATATCGGTGCTTCGGTCACGAGTGGACGTCGCTATCACGGCCACTACACTTTTAATAGCGGCCATATTCATAGTGTAGTCTTGAGTATAGATACAAATACTTGGGATTATAGGTCCCCAAACTAGAATATGACTATGGTAGATGCTGTAGGGGAGGGCTTCGAAAATTCTTGAATAATGAGCATACCATGTCTAAACAATGCAACACGCATGCCGCTGGTATACCTACAACACAGAAATAAGCTCCGCAAGCTAGGACAATAGCGTGCTCAGAAAATGAATGAATGCGTCGCTTCGCAGATTGCCAATAATAAAGATCGACTTAGGACAAAACCGAAGCAAACAAACACGCATTATACGAGAGTTTAGTTTGGTGCACGTGTTTGGATTCACTTGTGGTTTTGCACTCGCTTCATTCCTTCTGTTATTACTTCGTATCCACAAGTGCACAGTAACAAACCGGATATCGAGACGTCCTTGACTCTCCTGCCATTTCATTGCTCTCTGTCTCTTATTCTATTATGGAGATGAAGAGAGTATCAACTAAACTTTGTCAGGGGAAGTTACCGCTTACTACTCCGAATTTAAGTATTTTGCCTTGTATTAGAATTGTACTTAAGTCGCTTAGAATTGCTTTAAGTGCAGACTTACGTCATTTTGAATATTTTGCGCATATTCTTTCGTTTACCTATTGCGGAGCTATCCCTGTGTAACGCTATCGAACGGGCAATTACAGGTTCGCACCGGAAAATGAAGCGCTGCTGTGCAAGACCGCGTATTCACCGTTTGGCATAGGACCACGAAACTGCGCTGGCATGCGGTTGGCACTGCTGAACCTGAAATACACTTTCGCAAGACTGTTGGAGAAGTATCGCCTGGAACTGGGAGAGTCTCAGATGGTGAGTGTCGTTGTCTGTGTAAAACTGGGTGGCTGCATATCTAAGAAGCGATGCTTTCTGCAGCTTACGTGTGGATGTAGCGGCGTTCAAATGTTTCTGACATTTCTTAAACGCAAGTTTAGCTGGGAAAGACCACTGCGCTGTCTTTTGAGAAGTGTAAATATTTACGGCAAGACATGCAGGCGACAACATAATGATATATTAAAAAATAAAATACAGCAAGATTGTTTTATTTACATCGTGCTCTACTCTTTATAAAGCGAAGATGTTTTATTTCTTCTAGGGTTCCATGGAAATCGGTGCTTACAGTGTCGTCTCGACTCCAGGTAGGGGACCATGGATAAAATTTTATCGAATTTGAAGGAAACAAGAAGTGTTTCACATTAGTGAAGAAACTGACGAGAAAACAACAAATGCTACCAACGACGCCACACCAGACTTTGAGACGATGGCGACGTCGCGATGTTATTCCGCGAGACGTGTATTCTGTGCGACGTTGTATGAATCATTGATGTATCACGGACATGTTCTTCAACTTATTTATGCGCATTAAGTATCGCGCACCACGTACTCTTGCTTGCTTACCGCGCATCCTCGGGATAAAGGCTTTTTGTACTCTAATTTTACGCGCAAAAAATATATATAATATTTATGAGGCACGCCGTAGCGGAAAAACCGTAGGAGATCTACCACTTGATGTCTTTCAACAAACACCTAACTTCGAGGACGCTTGTGGTTCACGTCTTTTTATTTCGGCTGTGTCATGACGACTTGGCTGGGAATGGAACATGTGGCCTCGAGATCAGCGTCGCGACGCGAAAGTGACTAATTTAGCAGGAAGAGCTAAAGGCTCAATAAATACGTCTTGAATGAGTGAATGAATGAATGAATGAACTTTATTTAAAGTCCGGCAGCTTTCACCGGACGAGGTGGGGGAAGAGGGAACTAACCCCTGTCCCTTCCCACTCCCCGTGTATTTTGATGGCGGTGCCTCAGGTGACCGCTTGAATTTCTCGGGCCCGGGCGGAATCTTCTGCTCAAAGATAGTAAGATTCGTGAAAAACCACAGAAATGAAAAAAAATGCACAAGAGAGCATAAACGTTCACCTAACTCCATACACGAAGCGACGCGAAAAAGAGCACAAAGTACAGTTTACTCACGTAGCGTGACAGTTCACATTAAACAAAAAATCAGTCACACGAACACCTTACATGCTGGAAGTTTCGCACAACGTCTGTAGTAACTCAACACCTTACAGCATCTGAGCATTTACTTCACCTTAAATTCCAATCATATCTTCTTGTATTTTTTCGTTTTTTGAAAAATCAACGTTTTTTTGATGTTCTGATTTTTTTATATACAAATTGTATTGTGCTTGTATACTTTCTCCCGTTAGAGCCCTTACTAGCCTATGGCTATGGATCTAATCAGTGTTGTGAATTTCTTGAAATGTAGTCATAACAACCTCAATAAAATGAAAAAAAAACGCAGAGGCTACAGGAAGCGAACCCTTCATTGGTCGACTCTTGGCCATTTTATATATACTGAAAACCACGTGATGACACCAGCTGCAGCCGAGTAGTCGCGCTGACAGGTGATGGGGAAATCGGGTGGGTGAGTTCAGTTTATCGACTACGCGGCAACTTCCAGCTACGTATCAACACTAGAATCGTCGCAGTATTGCCACAGATACACATAATAAGCTTGCATTGCCTTCATGCGAGCAATACAGGTTCAGCGTCATGATGGTAAGTACACTGGATATTATTGTGTTCAAATGTGTGCAAATCAAGTGTTCATATGCACTGCAGTCAATACCCTTGCTAGAGGAAACCATCGATATTTAAACAAGCGTCTGGCAAGCCTCTCTGTTTTTTTCTTTTTTATTTGCAAAGCCTTTTTTACTGAAGCATCGAAAGGAAGCTGCTGGACAATTAGTGTAGCGAGAAACTCGTCAGCTTGCACAGCAAGGCACTACTGGTGTATGTGTTTTCCTACAGTCACAACTGCACAGTAAAGCAACATGTGGTTCATGAATATATGCTCACTCCCAAAGTTTTTTCGCATGCTTCTACTCAAGCACGTATATCGTGTGTAACCACGATATCGCTGAAGAGCTCGTTTCGCAGAAATTACGGCATCAGCGTGAGCGTCGTTGGTCGAGAGCGGAAAAATCTCCACACTGTCTGTGGCCGACAAACCGACAAGTATGCAAATAAATTAAATATTAATAATGCCTGGGTCTGAGTGAGAACCAAATAAAGGCCGTCTGCGAGGTAAATACGTGTGCTACCCCAGAGCTACAACATTTTCATTGAAACCGCTCTGAAAAAAAAACAGTCTTTGAATGTCATGCCAATAAAAGAAGTCTCCTGAAGGCGACATACATTCCATTGCAGAAGCGTAGAATGGCACCTGGCGCCAAAACGTGTGAATTAAGCAACGAGTGGGTATATTAAAGGCCGAACTATTGCAGAGCACTTAGACATATTTAATTATCACTTGTAGCAGAAGCATCAATAAAGTTAAGAGCTGCATAGGTTTACGTGATGCCCTATAAGGACGCAAAGTGGACACTTCACTGATTCGCAAAAAATGTCACGTAGTATGTACGTAGCAGCCGTGCTTGAAATTAGCATTCAATGATGCTTCGAAACGGCCAGTGTTACGTGTACAGTCGCCTCTTTCCTAATCGCGAGGTCGAGGCACACGTTGTAATAGTGCGTGGTCGATGCATTGAATTGCGGCAAATCTACACAAGATTTGCGCAACGAGTGGGTGGTTTAAAGGCACAGAAAACCTTCAAGCGCAATTACTCTTCATCAGCATCAACTGTGCAGCTGCGTATATGTGCCCTATAGACACAGCAGTGGGTATAATTCGCTCATTTGCAAACTTTACGGCGCAATGAACTCTTCGAAACTGTACTTATATACGCATGCATTCTGCGAGAGTTTAGAATGATCAACGTTGCACGTACAGACGTTGCTTTCATCGCTGCAAGGTTGAGGCATGCACCGAGAAGTGAAACCTGGCTAGAGGATGAAAAGGCGACACGAAAGTGGCCCTGTTACATAACACCAGAAAGAAAAAGCGCGACTCGGACAAGTCACGAAGTTCTTGCACCACGCTTTTGTCATCTTTGTTTCCTAATTGAAAATCTTGCCCCGCCGCGGTGGTCTAGTGGCTAAGGTACTCGGCTGCTGACCCGCAGGGCGCGGGTTCGAATCCCGGCTGCGGCGGCTGCATTTCCGATGGAGGCGGAAATCTTGTAGGCCCGTGTGCTCTGATTTGGGTGCACGTTAAAGAACCCCAGGTGGTCTAAATTTCCGGAGCCCTCCACAACGGCGTCTCTCATAATCATATAGTGGTTTTGGGACGTTAAACCCCACATATCAATCAATCAATTTAATTAAAAATCTTGTATAGTATTTGACAGACCGCATGCAATCATTTCTGTTTGACAACTGATACATCATTTGTCGTCATTGGTCAAGTTCATGCGTATATAAAAGGTGGTCATGGCGAAAAAAACTCCCAGCTATGCCACAAAGGCAAAGCAATGAATGCGATAGTAACAAATTGGAAGGTCACGCGGAGAATGGCAACGTGCCCCAGGTCGAAACGTGCCCCGTGCTTCTCACGCACAAGTGATGCACGAAACGAGCTCAGAGGTACAGATGAACGCGAATAAGCGTCTCGGTTGTTGCTTCGCTGTGTCTGAAAAGCGCGTCATTTTCACAAACGGAAACTGTGCAACGATTGCAGTGACCTTTGAGCGCCCGGTAACTACAACAGAGTCGTTCCGGTGAAAGCCCAAGGCCAGTCAAGACGAACTATCCTCCCCACCACGAGATAAGTGCGCGAGTGAGCGTTCACCGTACCCTCTCTCCGCGGGGCAAAATACGTGTGGGAGAGCACATGCCGCTATGTCGTCACGATGTGGCGATGCACTCGTTGCGCCATCTTGCTGGGAATGCTGAAAATTTGATAGTTTTCCCCGAGATGCCCGTCACCAGTGGTGAGTGGTAGATACAAATAGCTTGCCGTTTGAAAGTTGAAGGAGGTGCTTCGTCGTAGCTCAGTGGCTAACGCCACACAATTCAGAGGTCAGACGTTCGATTACACGCGCCGGAGTCTTCTTTCTGATGAATATATATATATATATATATATATATATATATATATATATATATATATATATATATATATATATATATATATATAGGCAGGCATGGTGGTTGAGTGGCCGTAGCGTTGTATATAGTCCAGTAGATCCTCCGTGAGCGGTCACAACGTGGTTTATTTCGACGTTTCGGCCTAGAGTCTGGCCTTCATCAGGATTAAAGATAGAGTTTGTCGGTGCTCAGCTTTATACAATCTCAAATCAGAGGGCCAGGAAAGAGAAAAAAAGAAAAAAAAGAAAGAAAAAGACGAAAAAGAGAAGAAGAGAAAAATAATATACGGTGGACGCCAATCGGGTGCCCCCCTTCCACTCTTCCTTCCACTTCCCTCCTCCTCCCTCCACCTCCCCCTTCATCTCTCTCCTCCCTCTCCCCTTCACCTTTCTGATGTCAGCGGTCTGTGTATGTTTCCGTTCACTAACGCATTCCTCCCGATCAGACGGCCCCTCCTGGCACTGGCGGTTCGGTGTGGGGCAAAAAAGAGCTTTTCAGGAAGTCCTAAGCCTTTAACTACTCGGAGTCCCGTAAACAATTCGTCGTAAGAGGGGTGCCGCGTATTGTGGCAGAGGCTGGTAAGCGGGCATTTTAGGAAGTTCTAAGCCTTTAACTACTCCGCGCCCTGTAAACATTTCGTCGTAAAAAGAGGGTTGCCCCGTATTGCGGTAGGCTGTGCAAGCGGGTGCAATGCGAATTCCTTGCCCGCTTCTGGATTACGCGTGTAGTGGGGGCCTCCCGGCTGTGCACAGGGTTGCTCTTGGGCATGTCATGCATGGCACAATTGATTGGGTAGTAAAATAAAAACAGAAAACAGACAACAGCTGCATTTAGGAAGAGTGGTTAC
Organism: Rhipicephalus annulatus; assembly: GCA_013436015.1. Classification (NCBI taxonomy): domain Eukaryota; kingdom Metazoa; phylum Arthropoda; class Arachnida; order Ixodida; family Ixodidae; genus Rhipicephalus; species Rhipicephalus annulatus. The sequence goes on from WOVY01012446.1 coordinate 80,007, forward strand.
ACTTGGAATTGTTTTGGGTTGTCCAGTGCCCTTCGCAGCTGCAGTGCCGTGAACTCAGTTACTATTTTCATTGTTGCCGTTATTGTTTTCTAATGCTTTAATTGCTGCAAGTGTACCAGGATTCTCATTTATTCCTCTATCGAGGGTGTTAAATCGGTGGATAAGGTATGACTCTCGTTGTTCACGTTCTCGATTTGATTTAAATCCCGTCTCTAAGAGCGTTACTGATAGTTTGTCGAATGCATGGTCGGGAAGATTGAGATGTTTTGATAGAGGTAGACTTGGGGCTGATTTCGCATGGGCTCTGTGATTATTGAAGCGGATCCTAAATGGTGTTTCTGTTTGTCCGATGTACTGCATACCACACACGTTGCATTCGAGTAGGTATACCACATTAGAGGAATCGCATGTTAGGTTTCCTCGTATGTTAATCGAAAACTTGGATTGCGTGCTGGTTGCTTTGTCTGTTTCTCGCATCGCCTTACACACCAAAATTCCATCGTGGCTTTAAACAAGGGCGGCATGAATTATTGGGGGGTGATGTGTTAATTTGGGAGTGGACAAGGGTGTCTTTGAGGTTACGTGGTCGTCGGTAAACGACGTCTGGAGCGGATGAGAATGCGCGTTTTAGACGTTCACTTTGTTCCAGAATGTTGCAATGTCGTTTAAGGATTTTGTTTACCTTGGGGAAGTTTGTGCTGTAAGTCAGGCAGAGGTTTGTTTGTTGTGGGTCTTATCGTGGTGGTCGCTTCATAAGTAAGTCTTCACGCTTTAGTTTTCTCGCTTTTTTAACAGCGTCATTAATTACATGTGGGGGGTATTTTTGTTTCTCGAGCATAAGTTTTAGCCTCTGTGAGCTCGTGTCAAAGTCAGCGTCTCTAGAGCAGATTCGCTTAAACCGGTGAGCCTGGCTGTATGAAATACTGTTTTTACAGTGGCGTGGGTGATCGCTTTGGTAATGAAGGTATTGTTGTCGATCCGTTGGTTTGCGATATAGGGTTGTAGAGAGCATCTCTTCTTCTATCGTTATGGTAACATCAAGAAAATTTACGGTAACTTGTGAGTATGTGTGTGTGAAGTGTATGTTCGGATGTACAGCATTGTAAGTGTCGATAAAGCTGAGAAGTTTGTCCTCGCTGTGGGTCTAAATAAGAAAAATGTCGTCTATGTATCTTCTGTATAGCATTGGTTTCAAGGAACATTGTGCAAGAAATTCAGATTCTAGATTTATCATAAATATGTTGGCATAATTAGGTGCCATTTTGGTGCCCATAGCGGTCCCGCTGATTTGTCGAAAATACTCTTGGTTAAACTCGAATGAATTTAATTCGAGGACCATCCTCGTCAAAGTTGCAATGGCAGAGAAATCTGGGGTGTTAGATTGTCTAGTGTTAGAGTGTCTATGGACCATAGACACTCTAATTAAAAAGAGTGTCTATGGACCATAGACACTCTTCTTCTTCTCTTTTTCGTCTTTTCCTTTCTTTTTTTCTTTTTTCCCTCTTTCCTTGCCCTCTGATTTGAGATTGTATAAAGCTGAGCACCGACAAACTGTATCTTCAATCCTGATGAAGGCCAGACTCTAGGCCGAAACGTCGAAATAAACTACGTTGTGACCGCTCACGGAGGATCTACTGGACTATATATATATATATATATATATATATATTATATATATATATATATATATATATATATATATATATATATATAGTGTAACGAACGAAGAGCGACGCGCGCGGCAGCTGTGGGCCATGGGCCTGAAAAGCGAGGAAGAAGAAGCAGAATAAGAACAGCTGGCCCAGGATGGGGTGTTGTCTCTTGTTCTCTGTCTAGTACATCAGCCCACGGCCCACAGCTGCCGCGCCGCTCTTCGTTACAATATATATATATATATATATATATATATATATATATATATATATATATATATATATATATATATATATATATATAAGGGAAAGAAGTGTGTACCTAAGGGCTCGTTTTTCCGTGTTTTGACACAATATTATGAGATCGAACAGACAATAATGCCAAAGAATGTATAGGGGAAGTTATTAGAACAAATTGAATGCAAATAAGACAGAAAGAAAAGAGGGTGAAAAAATAACCAGCCGTAAGCAGGAATCAAACCTACGACCTTCGAATAACGCGTTCGATGCTCTAACCACTGAGCTATCACAGCGGCCTTCCCTCCACCCACTTTTTTGGGTTTATATTGGAATTTAGAAGTGGGAGTGTCAGTCGGCGCTTTCTGTAGCAAAGCGGCGAGTGTGAAACACTGTTTTGTGCGCATGTGTGGCGTCACGTAGCACGTGAACTTATTACGAGCGGGCAGCCGACGAATAGTCCCTCGTATACAACCTAATGACACCGAGTCTGCCAGTACGAGACCCTCGTTAATGAATAAGGGAAAGAAGTGTGTACCTAAGGGTTCGTTTTTCCGTGTTTTGACACAATATTATGAGATCTAAGAGACAATGCCAAGGAATGTATAGGGGAAGTTATTAGAACAAATGGAATATATATATATATATATATATATATATATATATATATATATATATATATATATATACGGTAAATGCTGGTGACGCCGGCGGCAAAATCCAGCCGAGTGTCTATATACTTGCTATCGCAATAAAAATCTGGTCGTTTTCAGTGCTCGTGTGGTGTGTTATTCGGCACTCGTTTCCGAGAGGCTTTGCATTCCTAATGGCTCGATTACACTATGGCCTTCTATTCCAGAATGCGGAGCTCAAGCCTTCTCCCGGTCTTCCGCGTAGTTTTCAGTTATTTATTCTTAGAGTTGTCGACATGTAGCATTGTGGGCTTTGGTGATTGCAAGCTTGTACCAGTGTAATTGAAGCATTGCTGCATAATACAGCGCATGCGCCGTTCGGCATAGGACCACGAAACTGCGTTGGCTCGAGATTAGCTTTGTTCAGCTGGAAGTGCACCATGGCCAGAATGTTGCAGAAGTATCGTCTGAAACTGCGACCATCTCAAATGGTGAGTGTGGCTTGTCTATGCAAAATGGCGCAGCTTCTTATTGAATAGTTAGGCAATGTTTATTAAAGCGAAACTATTACATGCCCAATCAAACGCGAAAATGAAGCGTTGGTCGGCATCCACACTTGTGATTAAAAAAAATCGTCACGTGATGACGCCATGAAGCGCACAAATTGATTATACGCAATTGTGACGTCACGTAAACTAACGCCGCATGATGACGTCTAGTTGTCAAATGTGGGTAAATCACGGAGGCAGTGCCGAACCAGGTGAGGCTCAGAAAGCTCTCGGAGGGGGGCGAATCCGGATCAACACACCCAGCGAGAAATTACTGAGCACATGGCTTCCACCTACAACTTTGCGAAAATGCATCAGGTACCCTGTGATCTTTTAAGGTTTACATGTGCAGCCGCTGTTTTAGGCATGGGCATTTTCCCTCTAAATGCGCGATTCTCAAAACGAAAAGAAGGAAAATATGCCACCGTTCTTTTTTTATGAAGCTTACGCCAACAGTGAGCTGCATAGGATATCGCGCTTAGGTCGTCAGATAACAGTATACCAGCAGCAAATATTAAAATTTACTTTTTAAAATAAAATCATGTACTAGCCTTTATCAAGCTAACATTTCCCATTTTTTTCCAGGGATCCGCGGAAATTGCGACTTACAATGTCGTCCCGATTCCTGGTAGGAGACCATGAATAAAGCTTCACTGAATTTGAAGAAAAAAAATAGTGGATTAAGTTTGCTACTAACGACTGAATGGGAACATTAAAAAGAAAAAGAAAAGCTGCGATAGACGGCGCCAGGTCAGACTTTGAGCAGGTAGCGGGGCCGCGATGTACTCTGGCTGGACGTGTGCGCCACATTGTATATTTAAATATTCGATGTGTTCAACTTCATATTTCGCACTTCTTTGTGGACCTTAAACCCTGCGCGACAGGCATTTTTCCACGCCTACCGTGTAGTCTAAAGTCGCAGGCCGAAAATTCGAGGGCCTCACGTGCCAAAACCCAGATGTAATCATGAAAGACAACGTAGCAGATGATTGAAGACTAGTATAGATCACATAGTGTTCAAACTAAATGTGTGTAAGCAGAATCTGCTCACATATTATTAATTTATTTCAAGTTGGGTCTGTGAAATATATCTGCAATATTTGACTATGATATGAAGGCTATCGTTGTGATCAATAAACAAGAAACTACTGCAACCATAATCAATGAAAGTTAAAATTTTGCTGTTTTTACTACTGTAAATAGAAGTCAGTTTTCGATCTAATACATGTAGCACAAGCCAACAATGCGCTATAAACTGTCCAGCTATGGCACTCTGTGGTTTTTTTGTGAAGTCTTGTGAATTACGAAGACTCCGAGAAAAGTGGCATCTGCGCAAAACTCTCTAAGGTTTGGCACAGTGTGCACATCGTGTGGATTGAAAAAAAGAGTCTGTGGTCTATGCTAGCTAGAGCAACCACGACTTGTTGATATCGTAACGAGGGCAGTAGTAGAATAGTGCTTCCTCGTTACCACAGGTGTCACAAAAAACGGTCTTCACCCACTTCATTGTGAAGGAAAATTCACTTCGTGAAAGCCACTTTTAGCTGTGAACGGCAACGAGAAGATGAGTAGAATCACCGCAAACATACACGAGATTTTAGAAAGGGTCCCTCCTGAGCTGTCGTACAATAACGGCAGTCATCGTAATGATATAAATCCTCTTTTATTGAAGGCTGCCTTCGGTTTGCCAAGATGTCAAGATCAACGTCACAACATTGCCACATCGAAACAAAGCCCGTAGCAGAACAATAGCGTGGATTCTACCAACTGCAATCTGTTCTTGTTTATTTTAGCTCGTATCTGCACGTCTGTTGCGAAAAAGAGGGTGGGCGTACATTCGGTTGTGCGATGCCACCATGTCGCACAATCTTTCAGGTATAGAGTGCCAGCTCCTGACTTCAAGAGCCTTGTCTGTAAGTGCCAGAAAGTCACCCCCGTAAAAGAAGGGCTCATAATTGTCTTTGAGAGTGATCTGATTGTTTAAGTTCTAAGCGACGAGAAATGGTCACTGAAGGCAAAAGACACAACTTCTAGGGCTATTTGTAATAACCAAAGGTCACTGTTGAATAATTTGTTCTGAGGAAAATGTTATCTATAGATTTCCAATGTGAGTCGCTCAAGTTGTGAGTGAATTCACGTGACCTGCCTAGTATTAACAGAAATGTCACGCTGAAAATCCTAATTCAAAGATGTTTCAGCCAATCCTGATACGATGGACTTGTGGTAGTCACAATTTTCAAAACAGTTAATTCTTCCCTTTTTATATATCAGTGAGGTTTTATTATTCTTATAAACGTGGTTTACTTCCATGCCTAACCAATTGATTGATATGATTAATATGTAAGGTTTAACGTCCCAAAACCACTATATGATTATGAGAGACGCCGTAGTGGAGGGCTCCGGAAATTTAGACCACCTGGGGTTCTTTAACGTGCACCCAAATCTGGGCACATGGGCCTACAACATTTCCGCCTCCATCGGAAATGCAGCCGCCGCAGCCGGGATTCGAACCCGCGCCCTCATGCCTAACCAAGACTCATATCATTTCATTGATATCCGCCAGACCATTTATTTACTGGAAGTATTTTCGTGAATCTTTGGTCAACATCATCTTTGTTTCCGCACTAGCTAACGTTGCATGACGATGCAATCCAACTCACGTCTTCTCATCGAAGATAACATTTTTTCCAATTGAGAATATTCTATGAGGTATCATAACCGTGTTTTCACCTCTCTCCGTAATGTGTCTGACCCGATGGGTGTCACGGAAACAAAATAATGCGGTAACACAAATGTAAGGTTGTAATATCAAGCCTCACGGACCAGCGGAGAAGTTGCGGCGCAAATGGGAAAGCTGGTTGTTATCATTACTATTGATGCATTAGATACGCACATACATCGCAGGCTTTTCGGGCATTGGCTAAAGTGCGTTCTGATAAAGGGAGGCGACCAAATGAAGGAAGTAGCACATCACGTAAGATAACATCCATGCCAAAGCACGTTGTCCTTCACACGAGCACCCTTGCTTATCACCAAACGCGTGCGATGAGCGAAGGTGCTCCGTGCGGCGGGTTAAACAGCGCCACTCCAGCCGCCGTCTGTCGTATACAAGTATTGTCTCTAGCCGCCATGCTGGTCACTGCCGCACTACTTGCCATATCATTGTGCGCCGTGACAGCGCTGTTCATGTAAGTAGAAAACAGGCCGCGCGAGAAGAAGTTTAATCCGTTCCTAGATGTAACGAAAGAAGACTCGCAAGACCGTCGTTCTAAGCATTCTTACGTTTTACGTTCATTGTTGCAGGAGGCTTGACTTGTGTCTCAGAGAGGTGCCACACTGTATAAGTTGCCAAGCGGCTAATTAAAATTGAGTTCTGAGTCTCCGTGCGCCAAAGCAACGATCTCATTACGATAATTTTAATGAGTTCGTAAAGGCTCGTCTGTACTAATTACGAAACAAATGTAAAATATCTCGACCCAGGATGCTGAGAGGAAAGATGGGTCTTATGCTCCTTTCATTATTGTTCTTTTGCACTGTGCTATATTTCTCAAGTGATTATGAGGAACGCCATACTGTAGTCTCTGAAATATATATTGTCAACAACGGAGGTTATTTATTTCGCACCTAAACCCAGGACGAGCCCGTTCTAGCTAACTTTTAAATCGTTTTACAACTTCCTGATAATTCCATAACCTGCCTCTAACACCTTCGGCAATGTCGGCAGCGAAATCTGTTAGTATTTTCCAATTTGAACGGATGCTTTTAGATTCAACACATATTTTGCTCTCTCTGGAAAATATATTCAAGTGTAACCTTAGTAATGTCCACATATTGCTGGAATGTTTGAAGCTTACACTAGAATATACAGCCAAGCCCTGCAACATTTAGGCAATACTTGCGTTTTATTTGCTACGCATTGTAGATGGCGGCGACATCACTTCAACTACTTCAAGCGGTTGGGCATACCAGGCCCGGAACCAAACTTGATATGGGGAAACCTTGTAGAGTACCATTCCACGGTAAGACAAACGTCATATGCACATGGTCTCATATAAGACATTCCGATGACTTTGACTCCCAGATTTATGTTGTCGTATTAGGTAGACCACTTACAAATTTTGTCTTTTTACTTGAGTCCCTTGGCACTCAGACATCAGAAAGTTATCAACCGTAATGATCTGTGGCGTACTACGGTCCCGCGGTATAACTCTGTGGTAGCCACAACCAAATGACTTCTACTGATAATTAGGGCAGAAAAAGCATATGGGAAGAGGGGCTTTAATTGTTGTATATTTGCAGTATTGCAATATTGATCAAGTAAATTAAGATGAATAAATGTGGAAGGACAATTACGCTTTCTGAATGTGTGATTTGAACTCACAACCTTCGTCAGAATCTGTGCCCATCGTGGCTCCATTGGCACAGCATCGCGCGCATGATTAAAAGCTTGTTGCTTCAGATCGCACCGAAAGGAAGACTGATTTTTCATCAGCTTTATTTCATCTCAATTCACGTCAACGTTGCGTCACGGCAGTTTAGGATACACCAATTAATGGCTTTTTTCACTGATGTAATCGTTCGCTGGATTTATTGGCTTGTGTTCTATAGAGAAACAACCCCATCAAGCGAATTCATTTTCCTTTGGTCATCATTGCAGGCGGTATTTGTTTCGCTCTTCTACTTCTGCTGCTGTACTAAGTTTGGCCAATACGCCGCAGCCAAGAAATAAGTTCGCTGCATTGAGGCAAGACGCCTGTGTCCCGCAAAGAAATGCTCACGAGAATATTTCGCGAATCATTAGCAACTTATTTTGATTAATTACCGATGTTTCTCGACAACTGCTTATTAACGACTATTTCAACTTATTTTACTGAACAGGAAAGCTACGAGGTTATTGGTAGATGGATTGAAAAATACGGCAACGTATTCGGGTGAGCTACTTTCCCGTTTCTTGTGCATGTGTTGGTATGCTCCGAAAGTGATACTCCATTTGTTTGATCAAGCGAACTAAGTTAAACCACCGCATTTGTTAGATCCGTGCTTGCACATACCTCACATTGCACGGTAAGACATAGTATCGCCCGTAATGTTGAATAAAATTCTGGCATAGGTTCACAAAGATAGTTAATTTGTGGCACGTGAAACAATGAAGCCTCAATGAAAGGTAATTAATCTCTCACTACTGTGGCAAAAATTTATTTTAAAAAATGTCCTGGCCAAACTAAGCTTTCCTTGTTGACATCTCTTGCGCCGAAAAATATCATGAAACACGAGGCTTAACTGCGGAACTAATATTGTCATCAACTAATATCAAAGGGCCACTCAACACCGCGTTTAAAGACGAGAGGCCGATTTTCTCCTTTTCTTCATACACACGGTGCATCCTCCTCGCCCCTTAGTTCTTGAATGCACGTGAACAATATCAGCACTAAGTGCTAGAGCCTGTCAGAATTACAACTGTGCGCGCTGTTATCGCCGCTTGCACGTTGTAAACACAAACAAATGAAGTTTTATCGGTTGATTGTGTACGGTGTTCATGAAAGGCAAAAAAGAACGGATGGGTGGCTGCATGGCAAAGCAGTACAGGAGACCAATCACATGTGATAGTTTGCGTATACCAAAGAATTGATAGCATGTACGCTGTAGACGTCAGAGGAACTACTGTCAACGTCACAGTAGTGCGCCAAGAAGGACGAGAAATATCAGGAAAGAATATTGCGCTCTTTTTTGTATTTTGGAAGCCTGGTGAGTGTCTCTTTAAGAATGAGATAACTTTACATGCATGAGTCAAGCATTCATATAACATTTTTCAAAAGAAATTTTAGCGATTCAGTATTATTATGACCTCATTCATCGTAGCTTCCCTACAAACTGCTGGCCGTCTTACCAGGGCTGGTCATGATTTGTTCGGACTACTTTGCTATGGTTTGTGTAACATCATCGTGTAACGCGATAGAAAACAACTAGATAATATAATGAGATATAATTACCTCTTGCCTGTTTCTTGGAAAGCGTAATGTTTAACCGGTTTCACGCAGGTTCTTCAATGGTGACGCACCATTTGTTGTGTTAAACGATCTGGATTTTATAGAATACGTGTACGTGCGGAATTTTCAAAACTTTGTGGACCGTGGTGTAAGTATGATCCTAGACATTCATTGTTTCGCTCTTCTGTGAAATGCTCTCCTATACCACTGCAGTTCTGAAAATACATCACTTTATTACAATTTAGCTCATAAAAAAGCAGTCACTTCTTGCACCTCAGCGATTGCCGTCAATTTAGACGCCACAGTTTATTTGCAGTATAAATACAGCCCTTGTGTCATATTTGCGCAAAGAACAAATGAAAAAAACTATAACTAATACCTAGAGAATTAAATGGCCGCCATGGTGTGATTTTTCGTCCACGTAAACCATTCTGATTTTTCTGGACTTATGTCATTGTTTGTCCTTCGAAAGTCCCACTTATGGCTGTGGAATCGTGCTCGGTGAACGCTGCCATATGTGTGCACGTTTCTTTGTTCTCTCTTTCCTCCTTGCTTTCCCTGTTCTTCACTCCCCTTTCCCCTTCCACCAGTGTTGGGTAGCGAACCGGGTACAACCTGGTTAACCTCCCTACTTTTTCTTTGCCTCTCTCTCTGTAGCAGCTTGGGGTAATTGTAAGCAAGCACCATAGATTCAATTCGCTTCATTAATCTACTTAGGTAGATGATGCAGTGTGCATTCGTATAAATACTTGTACTCTTCTTTCCTGCAGTCTGTCTGAGTTTATCTCGTAGACGTACATAGCTGTTCGAACATAAGGTAAAGTATTTCGTGACTAGAAGGCTTTTGATGCATTGCGAAAAATTTCTGCCTGGTGACGAAGCTACTCCTCTGTGCCAGTTTGAAGCGAGTTTAAAAAAATCAAGCCTCGTTTTCCTAAGGTATTTTTTCAAATTCAAAAATAATAAATTGTCAATTGGTGACACGTCAGGACTGTAGAGAAAGTGGTCCTGCTGTTCGAAACCATGCTCTCAAATGGCAGCCACGACAGCACAGGATCCGTTAACCTGGGACGTTGTCATGCAAAAACAGGACACCTTCTTTCACTAATTCTAGGTGTTACGCACAGAACACCAGGTGGTCGAAATTTCCGGAGCCCTTCACTACGGCGTTTCTCATAATCATAAGGTGGTTTTTGGGACGTTAAACTTAACGTATCAATCATAGGTGTTACGCAGTGGCTTTACGCAGTTTTTGAAGAACATTCACGTAGTATTCACCTGTAACTAAGCTGCTGTTTTCTAGACATTCAATATGAGCAGGATACCGTTTGTGTCCCAAAAAAGTATGACTGTCTCTTTGCTTCTTGAGCTTTGGGCCCTGAAATTTTTTGGGAGAAGGGACACCAGTTGCTCTCACTGCCAAGGCTGAATTATCCAAATCGGTTGAAGTGATCAGCCGCTTTAACTCTGGGCCGTCTTACACGTGCACTTGGCCACGCTTAATCTCATTGAATCACCAAGTCACTGTAACATAAAAAGAAAATTCACAATCATACAAATTCTCCATCCTGCCGTGGATTTCTTTGATGAAACTGCATCCTTTGCACAAAAATTTGATAATGCTCCAGGACAGCTTGACATCACGGTAGTTTACGTACGTTAAACCTTACATATTATTTAAATTGAATCACGGGAGAATACCATGCTTGGCTGACTGTTGCATGCATAGTGACGAACTGAAAGTTTGATATTTTGATATTCAAACATTATACAGACTGCCTGAGGGATTTAAACAAAACAACAAAAGGTAGAGCTTGTTGATTGCTGTTTGATATGTGAGGATTAACGCCCCAAAACTGTCACATGATTATGAGAGACGATGTAGTGGAGGACTCCGGAAATTTCGACCACCTGGGATTCTTTAAAGTGCACCCAATCCAGAGTGCACCGGCCTACAGTATTTTCGGCTTCATCGAAAATGCAGCGACGGCAGCTGGGATTCAATCCTGCGACCTGCGGTTCAGCATATGAGTACCTTAGCCACTAGACCACCACGGTGGAGCTTGTTAATGACCCCCTCGTATATATAATATATATATATATATATATATATATATATTTAAAATGAGATCTAACAGACAGTAATGCCAAGAAATGTACAGGGGAAGTTATTAGAACTAATGGAATGTAAATAAGAAAGAAAAGTGGGTGAAAAAATAACCAGCCGTGAGCAGGAATCGAACCTACGACCTTCGAATAACGCGTTCGCTGCTCTAGGTCGTAGGTCGATTCGAAGGTCGTAGGTTCAATTCCTGCTCACGGCTGGTTATTTTTTCACCCACTTTTCTTTCTTCTTATTTACATTCCATTGGTTCTAGTAACTTCCCCTGTACATTCCTTGGCATTACTGTCTGTTAGATCACATTAATATTGTGTAAAAACACGGAAAAACGAGCCCTTAGGTATACACTTCTTTCGCTTGTATATATATATATATATATATATATATATATATAATATATATATACTCGGCACCGCCATTACTGCAGGTGGCACTGACTGACACTCCCACGTTTAATTCACATATATACCCAATAAAGTGCATGAGGGTAGCTGCCGTGGTAGCTCTGTTGGTAGAGCATCGGACGCGTTATTCGAAGGTCGCAAGTTCGGTTCTTGCCCACGGCAAGTTCCCATATAAGCATGTCGCACTCCCACCTGCAACACAAAATAAAGAACTGGCAAAGCTCCTATACTACATGTAGTGAGTGGGTGAACTAGCACGGCGTTTGTAGATTATTTGCCTCTACGAAGACGTTTTAAATATTTATGACAGCTTTGACAAATACCCGCTATACATTGTACCTCCTTAGGTATCATTCAAATTTCAAAATATGACTCACTGTTGAACTCTCAATCAGTTTGTATGGCCCGACGCCGCATACTTATCAATTCTTCATTAAAAAAAGCCTTTTATTTTCGCCAACAGTTTAATATGATGACAGACCAGATGCATCCTGTGCTCGGAAAATCCCTCTTGCTTATCGGAGGCCCCGAGTGGAAGGACATCCGCAGCACAGTCGCCTACAGCATGAGTGCTGCGAAGCTAAAGATGGTGAGAGGCCCACTTTAAATCTCCGCGAAGACACAGCAGCCTATAGAACTTTACCCCCTTATGACAGACAACACATGTAAATAAATCAAAGCTGCGCTGCAAGGGCAAAGCAGCGCGTGCGGTGTCATAAAGTTGAAATGTTAATCGAAGTAAGACTGGCAGAGAGCTTCTTTAGCATCTGATGTACCAGAAATAGCCGACGCAGAGAAACGCGGCCCCTTCAGCGAATAATAGAAAACGCCATCGTGCTGCCTGCTGATTCGGTGCAATATAGACGGTAAGAGCACAGTGCCCGCGAAAGTATGAACCCATCTGCTCTTCCCTGACAAGATATAGCTCGCGCGCAAAGCGCTGACCAAATCACGCAGTATCAACCGGTGCCTGCATAGTACGCGTCATCAACAGGACCAAGTGTAATTCATGATTACTGGACTAGACAAAGAGACCACAAAGGTAGGTCTTAAAATTAATCTGCAGGAAACAAAAGTGACGTACAACAACCTCGGAAGAGCACTTCGAGATAGACTGCAGCTGTGCACTGGAAGATACGATAGGTGTAACCCTAAGAGACAAGCCTGAGGGCTGAGTGCATCAAGGAACAGACGTGTTTCAAAGCCATTATATATTGCTACGAAGCACTGCCGGGGACTAAGAGGAAGACAGCCAAGAGGAAAACAACACTCGCTGATATCCGCGTGATCTTGGTTCTGTCGTGTATGTCTGGCGTTATAGGTGTTTTAGACATACCATGTAAGTATACTCTACGATGCCTTTTATCCCCTGCTCCTCCTCACCTCAAACTATCCATCGCCCGAATAAGTGACAAGCTTGCTCCTACGCGTAGCAAAAAGTGGGTTGTGTGGTGCCTTCCTCTGTGACTTCCTCAAGCCTACTTGCCCCAAAACATCACCAAGTCCTGTAACAATATAGTCGAGACGAAGAAGAAATGGTCATGGGAAGGGCACGTAGCGTGACGGCAAATAACCACTGGTCATTAAGGATCCCAGACTGGATTACAAGTGAAGGGCAGCGGGTGAAGTTGAGACAGAAAGTTAGGAGAGTAGATAAGATAAGGAAGTATAAAGTGGCAGCCGCAGACACAGAACCGAGTGACCTGGCGGTACATGGGAGGGGCCTTTGTCCTGCAGTGGGTGTAGTTAGGCTGATGACGATGATGAAATATGGAAACACCATACCGTCAGTAGCTCAATGCGTATGCGGTAACACAATTAGTTAATTAAACAAAATGCTAATAGAATATTGCAGGCCGGATAAGCTGCGTGCCGACCATGAAGGCACAGTATTTTCATACTTTCTGAAACTCAAGCAAGATTGCTAAGCAATCAACAACTCCAATTTACAGTCAATATTTATTTTTTATATTTAAACCACAGATAACCAAATGCCTCCATCGTATTTATCTACCTCCTAGATTATGCCGCACCTGGAAGAAAACGCTGACATCTTCATTAGGACACTGGAAAAGTACGCCGACACGGACAGGGAGGTACACATGCTGCCGGAGTTTGAGCAGCTCTCAATGGACTACACTGCACGAGGGGTGTTCGGCATCGACGAGCATTTTCAGGGCAATCTCGATCATCCACTCTTCAATACCGCCAGAGGAGTCTTCAGGGGCATCATGAAGGGTCCCTTGCACATGATCGCACGTATGATCCTGCTTGATCAACTATCTTTGCGCCGTGTGCTGAACACCTTCGTTGGTCGTCCACATTCAAGGAGTGGGAATGAAATGGCTTGTTAATTACTTATTAAAGTCTGCTGGGACACTGTAAATCAGTTCGCACTCTTAAGGATGCCCTGCGTGTCTATAACCAACGCCCTTCAACAAGGTTACTTTTCGAAACCAAAACACCAATTTCAAAGGTATTTGGGTATGTCAAAACACCCTTATCGTAATAGACATGGAAGGCTCCTTATGGGTGCAAGATGGTTTCAGTGAACTTCAGTTGCTCTTGTTCGTAATTTTACAGACCACGAACATTGTCAAGGTTTTGTAATATCCTAATGTCTCTCTCTCTCTCTCTCTCTCTGTTTTTATAAGTGTATATACCATTCATTCCACAACACGGCCGTGTTCCAATCATACGGAGTTGCATGCTAGGCATTTAATTGAAGCATTTCTCTTTCTCTCTAAGCACCTCTGCTGCATTCCCTTCTCTTAATGTTACACCTATAATTTTTTCATTAAATCACACTCATTGCAGTGCAATGCCATAGACCGTAAGCTGTCGTGGTGTGTACTCCAAAAAATTAAGAGAACCTACTTTGTCAGTGAGATCAGAACATCGCGATAAGCATTCGTCTGAAGGCCGTAAATGTGGAAAAACCAGTCCATATAGGTTTCAAGTGGTATCTTCAAAATCATTATTGCTTTAACATTGGCTGCATTTAGTCTTTCATATTAAAAATGCTTCATATTTTGATGAAAGTATTTAAACAGTTACAGACAAGCATGGGCGATCGTAATGTGCAGTTAAGCAAAAAGTTCCCTTCTAAGAATAACAATTTTCATGAACTCAAATCTAAATTACGACAAAGGCAATAATGGAAAACTTCGCATAGCTGCAAAACATTGACATAATTTACGCCGTTGCTATTAGAATAATGTGGCAACAACGAAAAAGAATATGTACGTAGAGTAACAATGTATTTCGCCATAAATTAAATGCAGAAGTTGCAAGAAAATTGTTAACGTGAGTTTATAAAACCTCGTATGGAAGTTCCCAATAGCGGGCTGTTTTTTGAACTGCATTGACGCGTGGAACGTCTGTTATCGCTGTGGTTTTTTTAGAGAGCACAACGATGTTCAAGAAATGGATGAAACCGTTTTACTGGTTAACCACGGTGATTGGAGAGTTCAGCTTCGAGAAACTTGGCAAGGAGACGACACAAATAATTGAAATGAGAAAGAAAGACCCCTCGGTAAGTATTCTGCTGAATGCTTTGCTAAACATTTCGAGCCAGATTTGTGGACATGTGAGAAAAATATGTCGCATCATGTTAATTGTTTCTAGAGGTTGTCCCGTGGCGCCTCACTTTTGCATATGCACGAGGTGACAGCCAGTGATTAAACTCTCACTCTAATCTAAGACACTAAGTGTGCCAAGGCGAGGGTAATCGATATGATTGCATAAAAGAAGGGCAATTTTTCGAGGGGCTTGTTTCTTCGTTAGGCGCAACCCAAAAATTGAAACGGCAATTATGCTAAGTATTGTATCCGGGCAATTAATTGTTGTCGTTCACGGTAGTGTAGTATGATGGCGTCAATTGAATGAATTCAATGGGTGGAAAATAACCCTTTCCATCTTTGAAACCCTAACCCACGACGTTCACACGAACTGTCCAATTGGATCCCGCGGACAGAATTGGCGCTTTTCCTTCTTTTTATATAATACATATTTACACCATCATCACAACACTATACTGCTAAAGATATATATTTTACTATAAACTTTACCTCATATCGTATGAAGTAACTACGCAGAGGAATATGACAACCAATCATTAACTACAGAAAAAGTAAAAAAAAACATTAGAAAGAATGCAAAGAGGCAAAGCCACAAAAGAGGATGAGGTAACACCAGGCCTGTTGAAAGATGGTGGAGAGATTGTGTAAGAAAAACTGTTCACCTTGCATACGAAGTGTCTCTTGACAGGGAGGATACCGGAAATTGAAAGAATGTCAGCATCATCTTAATTTATAAGAAAGAAACGTCAAGGACTTGAAAAAGTACAGGCTGATCAGCTTACTGTCCGTTCTATACAAACTATTTACAAAAATATTATGTAATTGAATTAAGGCGACATCACAGTTCATTCAAACACAAGACTAAGCATAATTTTGTTGAGGCTACTCTACAACGGACCATATTCATACTATCAATCATGTAATAGAGAAATGCATGGAATACAATCAACCTCTATATATAGCTTTCATATATTACGAGAAGGCGTTTGACTTAGTCGAGACAACAGCAGTAATGCAGGAGCAACGGAATCAGGACATCGACGAAGCATAATTAAAAATACTGAGAAATATCTACAGTTGATTAACTGCCATCATAGTTCTCCATAGAGAAAGTGACCAAATTCCAATAAAGAAGGGTGTAAGGCAGGCAGACACAATCTCTCCAATACTATTCACCACGTGTTTACAGGAGATTTTCTGGACCCTGGACTGGGAGGAGTTAAAGATAAGAGTTAAGGGAGAGTATCTTAGCAATCTGCAATAAACTGATTGATGAGTAACTCATGAGATAAATTACAGCTTATGATTACAGAACTGGACAAGAAAAGAAAAAGTAGTTCTGAAAACTGATATGCATAACACAAAAATAGTAGTGTGCAGGAGTCTATAGGCACAAAAGAGCGCTTTGCGATAAGTGGAGAGGCGCTGGAAGTTGTAGAGAAGTATATCGACTTTAGACAATTTGTAACCCCAGAGCCTATTGATGAGAGCGAAATAACTAGAAGAATAAGAATGGGGTGGAGTGTATTGAGCTTGCACTCTCATACTGTTACTGGTAATCTACCAGTAACCCTAAAGAGGAAGGTATACAAGAGCTGCATCTTAACAGCATACCTATACGGAGCAGAAACCTGTAGGTATACAAAGAGGGTTCAACTCTAAATTGAGGATGACGCAGAGAGAGTTGAAAAGAAAAATGATAGACGTAACCTTAAAAGACAGAAAGAGAGCAGACTGGGTTAGGGAACAGACGGGGGCTAAGGACATCATGGTTAATTAAATCAAGAGGAAATGGACATGAGCCGGGTACGTAGTTCGTATAGGCCGGATAACCACTGGTCATTAAGGGTAACTGGCTGAATTCCAAAAGAAGGCAGACGCGTGACAGGGAGACGGAAGCCTAGGTGGGCAGGTAAAGTTTAGAAGTTTACGCGTACAATGTTGTTGCGGAAAACACAGGCTTATGATGATACTCGACCTGACCTAATGGTCCATTGAATTTATTTATGGTCATTTCAGTTACCGTTCGCGCAACGTAATATCTGCATGTCCTGGAAAAAATGGGTGTAAAGTGGCGCACGTACGACTTCATTGCAGCTGAGAAAGCCCGACATCCTTCAGAATCTGATCGACGCGGAGCTGGCCAATGACATTGCCAGCAGCAACGGTGCACCACGTCTGAACGGTAACTGATGCTCACGTGCTTTTTGTGCTGTTTTGTAGCTCACTTGGACTTCTAACATGCTTCAGTTATGACAAATTAAACATTCGTGAGAGCAAAACAGCGTGATAAACGAGGACACATACAGAAACAAACAGGACCAAGTGACTGGCCTGTTTACTTTTTTTTTACCCCGTGTCCTCGCTTTTCGCGCTATTTTGCAGTATGAAGCCGTACCAAGAAGTTCCGTCCCTATGTATTTGAAAGTTAATCATTCTTGTTGCCTAAACTTTTTTATATCCCTTCTGGTTGAAATATGTTGTAAGACGATATCAGTTGAACGCAGTGTCATCTGAAACGAGAAGTTGGACATGGGGCATTTCGGCAGGAATTTTGTTTTTTTTTTGCGTTCATGCAAATTCTCGGTGCCCGCGGATAATAATAATCGTATGTCATTTCACTGGTTGGTTGAATTAGGTTAGTGAATGAACACAGGATGACTGACGTTACATTTATTCGACAATTACATATCATGCGATTACAAATATTCGCAGTAACGTATTCCGTTAGAGTCCCCCTAAATGTGACCTCTAGTTTATTGGAACTAAATTACGTCAATTTCCCGCATTTATAGACGGCCAATCACAATTCGTGTCGCAAAAGGTAAACTGCATACTTCATTAACATAGTGAATTAATAAAGCTATTTTGCATTTTCATGTCAACCATAAAAAGTATAGTACGCATTCTCAGTGCTTGACTAAAATTGTTTTGTACGCTGTTCAGCTTGCTTGTAGGACTAAGCGACTGCGGAAAATCTTTATTCAATTTCGGGTACTTTATTGGACGCTTCACCAACGTTCTCATTGATATCTCTATCATAGAAAGCGATGAGATGAGAAATAAATAAAATCCAGCAAAATTATAGTTTTCCTTCGTGACCGTGATATATTCAATAGATTTGAAGCGTCTGATGATCTAGTCCAATCCGGTCTGCGGCGTGGCCACCCTTACTTAGCATGCACTCACTCCTTCTGCTCTCCTCCCCTACTCTGCCCTCCTTTCTCACCTCTTGGTGTCTCTCCCAGCGGCGTTTACACACCCATTGCGCAAGCGCGTCCCCTCCCTCCCCTCTCTCTCTCTCTCTCGCCTCTCCTATGCTTCACTCTCGACGAAGCCAGTAAAGTGCAAAACGGGCAGTGTGTATCAGACCATTAATAGCTTACGGGAAATATAATATTTCTAAGTAAACAACGCCAGGATATAGTGGGAGAGTTATGAACCTTACTGGACGTTGTTAAAAAAATGAACCACACGCCCATGTATTGGAGCCATTGATTCAATGAGAAATTCATGGTGCAGGTGGACAGCATGTTCACTCTCATCAGCGAAGTTGCTAACGAGGTGTTATAAAGTTAGTGAAAAATGCGTGTCTCCCTCTCCAACAAAATTTGTCTTTTTGTGTTTTCGCACGCAGGGCTTTACAAGCAAAGGCAGGTGTCATCAGCCGCAATAGCCTCGAGCGCGATTTCAATCTTCCTCGGCGGGTAAGAATGAAAGGAATACGGCTGCATGTGGAACTCTCTGTGACGCGTGAGGGCGAATGCCTATTGCGCGATTGGTAATGCGTAAAGTCATAGCCGTTCTATAGCCGTTCCATAGCCGTTCCATAGCCGTTCTATAGCCGTTCTTTAGGGTAGCCACTTCCTTAGTCTCCCAAGAGGAGGTGTACTAAGTTAACTCCATGCAAGGAGGAGCGAAATGTGCAACTCGGGGAGTGTTGCGACTAACCTTCGGCCCACCTCCTCCCTGAAGGGGAACCCTTCGCACACCTATGCATAAGGTTAAATGATCACGGACCGGACTTCTTGCAAGGCTTAATGAGTAGACGAGAGACACGCTTTAAATTTCTTTGACACGACAGACATTTACAGCCTAAGAGTAAATGCATACGCTCCGTACACTGTTATCACTGACACCCTCAGAGAGAGTTTACATGCGCGAATGCATTCGACAATGTTCGCCGAAGGTGGGGCTACCGGCAGCCCCGCTCATGACGTCAGTCCAAAGTACGCGCCCATCGGCGTGGGCTCAGGGGAATCAGCGAGTGAGGAGGAAATGCTGCAGAAATTTGAAGTTGTATCCGACGGTAGGTTGTAACCTCTTATGGTCAATTGCACAAGCCGCCCCCGCCACCCCTCTTCAATATGCCCACACTTTTCTGCACTATCGGCATTGATTACACCGAGCGATGATGTCATGTATTGAGTGACATAGTCAAACGACGCCCAAATGACATCGGGAATATAGACAACTTGTGACGTCATTGTGACTTCGCACCGGTGGTCAATACCAGTGCGCCAACTAAACGCCATTCCCTCTGTTCCTGCCACTCATTTGAAGAAGGTCACGTGAGTTTGTTGTACCACTTCATTCAACTGTGATGTTTAGCTCACTACTACTCAACGAGACACTAAAGTAGCGTCCATCTACATTTCTTGAAGGACGAGAGTTTCGAGGACTTGTGTGATTGTTTGACACAGCCATTGTCATGCTCTTTTAAGCGTATCGTAATAATCGTGATACAGAAGGGAGAAACGTAACGCGGGCAAAAAGACAACTTGCCTGTGGTATATAAGAAACGAAGTTGCAACCTTCCGATAACGTAGGCGCCATTGCATGTAGGCACCGTTCGAGCACATTTCAAGGGTATACTCTTAGTTGCCATACCAGAGGCGGAAGAACGTGTACACCTGATAAATGTTGTCATTCAGCGCGTGAGTAAACCACAGGAGAAAGCAGAGCGCATATGATTAGTGTGGCATAGATAAAGCCGCACACGTATTTCCGTGTCAGTGTATATGAAGTGGAAACAATCTCCTGAGCTCATGCATGGCAGCGCTGTGCTTGAGCAAACAGGCTGGTAAGGGGCTGGCCAATCTAATAACTAATAATAATATCAGGTGGTCGAAGTCTAAAAACCACGATATGATAAAAAGAGACGCCGTAGTGGAGGGCTCCGGAAATTTCGACCACCTGTGGTTCTTTAACGTGCACCTAAATTTAAGAACAAGGACCTCAAACAATTTCGCCTTCATCGAAAATTCTGCCGCCACAGCCGGGATTCGAACCCGCGACCTTCGGGGCAGCAGTCAATTGCCATATAACAACTGCAACCTCACGACGGTGCAGACTGGCAGGTCTACTCGTAGCACTGGCGAGTTTTATCGAAAAATAAGTGCAACATTCCACGTGTCAAATAAGAATAATGAAAAATTAGTCATACCAGAAACGCAGTAGAAGTGACAGCCAAGAAATTCACATATATCTTTTGTTTGAACAACGTTAATTTACCCCCCTCCAAAAAAAGTCATCCAATAAATCTTTCATAGTTTAGACTTTATACGTAAAGCATTAGATTTCTAAGTGTCAAATAATTATTGCTTGTACCTTAATGGGCAGTACCAGGTGCGTTGAGCGTTCGCTTGCCAACAAGAGAGGTACCGTGCACTGACACGCGTATTACTTCGTTCAGTGACCTCGCACAATCGTTGAGAGAGCGGTATCTTAATATGCAAGAAACCGATACTGCGTTACACGTTTTGCGTCCGAGATCTCGTATGTCTTACGGTAGAAGCATTTTTTCCATTCAGTACTTCGCAGGCAGTTTAGATATTAGTACGGCGACCGAATGTCGCGGTTTTGATCCCGGCCGCAGCAGTCGCATCCCGATGAAGGTGAATTGTTAGAGGCCCTCGTGGTGCCTGATGTCAGTGTGCGTTGAACAACAGCGGATAGTCGAAATTTACGGAGTACCGCTCTTCGCCGCGCATTATAATCATATCACGAAACGTCTAGTGCCAATGTTTAGCCTCATTCGAACTGTTCTCTCGTTTAACCACCAATACAGCGGTATTAGCTTCCACAATACCGGTGGCCAGTTCAAAGCTACGAAGCTCGCACATGTTATGTGCTGAGCTTTTTCGTCTGCATGACCTTCCTATACGATTATCATCATGCGACTTCTTTAGAACGCATGATTTTACCGGGAAACAGCTGTTCCAAAGTTCGCGTGCCAAAATGTTCATGCAGGTTTGAGAGCACGTCTACGTCGCTGAGCTACATCGTTTTCAACCTCGCCAAGTATCCGGACGTTCAAGAAAAGGCTCGCGATGAAGTCTTGGAAGCCTTGTCTACATCGGTATTCTTTGTTTTATATTTCATTTTTTTGTACAGTGCAATAACTTTGTTTTGTAATATTATTTAACGTGTACGAAACGTCGATAGTGTTATTATTACTTCCAATATTGACATTTTATTATGATCATTCATTAGCACACAAAAAGAAATGTCTAGTTCTGATAACATTGTCAGAAATTCTTGTACGCTGTGAGAAAAAAAAAAAAACGGGCCGGGTAAAGGATTGTTGGATCGGGTGCAGGCCCATGAGCTTCCGGCTCGGGCCTAAGTCAGGCCCATATCGGGCCCGGGTCTCATGCATAATAGCGTATGTACGCTATTTGGCTTCGTTGGTTGCATTTCTTAGTACACTTATTTTTTCGACTAAAAAGCTGCCACCATTTTAACGAAGCGTATTGAAGCAACAGAATATTCCCTAATCCACTTGAAGTGACCTTCCACACGGGAGGAGGAGGAGGAGGAGGAAGGGAAGAAATGAAAGGCAGGAAGGTCAACCAGACGCACGTCCGGTTTGCTACCCTGCACTGGGGGAAGGGGTGAGGGGATTAAAGGAGAAGAGAGAGAGAAGTGAAGGGCAACGTGTGTGTAGATGTGACCTTGTCCATTCCACACGGGCAATGTTGGAAGTTGGCTTATTCTTTGCCTTCCACCTTTCTTCCCCACCGTATAGTCCCCGCTTTTCCCTTTAAATGCGGAGCATTTCGTAGTCGCACGATGTCGCGCGTAGTGCATCGGCGGCGATCTCGAAACCCCCACAGCGCATGCTCGCGCCTCGCGTATTGAGCCGCATGTTTGCGTCTCGTGCACGGTGTAAAATACAAACGACTGTTCGTATCTTACACCGTGGTCTCGAGCCAACTGTTTGTTCCCCTCTCACGCCTCGCAAGGCCGACGCAGGCACGTCCTGTGAAAACCGACTGCTCGAGCTGCACAACCGTTCACAGGCCACTCCGTATATGAAGGCCTTGGATCGCACATCAGCGTCCCGCCACTCGTTGAAGGCAACGCTTCTCATTCATTCAATAAATAAGAATAATAAAGAAGAAATAACAATCAAGCATTCCCAAACCATACGCGATCACGCAACATTGACGCGATACACCCCCCCCCCCCCTTTCTGCGACGCATTTACTGGAAATTCCTCGTGGGAAAGTGCGGGTGGCATCTTTTCTGTCCGACATATTTATCCTTCATTGTCGTTGCCACGAGCTGCAAGCCTGAAACAACAACCGCGAGCCGCAGACAGCCAGCCTTCGCTCCCGTATTCGCTCCGAGGCCTTCGGTTGTCGGTGACAATAGGCAACCCACACTCGCCTATAACCCCTGCAGGATATTGCGCTCCGGGCAACCGACACACCCTGTTCGACGGGAAGAAGGAATCAAACAGAACGGGAGAAGGCACCGAGGTAAACCAGAAAGACTTCTGGTTGGCTGCGCTATGCTGAAGGATTAGGGAAGAGGAATAAAAAGATAAGAAGATAGAGGTGGGAAAAGAAGGAAAAAAAGGACAGGGAGAGGCAGTAAATTCACTGCAGCGTGGCCGCAAGTCAGAGTTCTTCACACAAGCCCATCGTGCGCAAGAAGCACAAAAGGGTTTTCACTGTCCTGTCGACTGTCGAGAGATGTAAAAGGTGCATGCGGCAGTAGCACCTGCACACGAAGTGGCTGGTCATTCAGTTGCCGCAATGCGCAGGCACTTGCCTTTCTGAGGTAAATCGAGGGCAGTGGCACAGCAGGTGTTCCATATTTTCGTCGGTGCCGCAAACACCGCATGCCGCACTGTCAGTCACTCCGATTAAGGTGGCATAAAGAGCAGCCGGCAGGTTCACTTCGGCGCTCTGATGGAGAGTTGTTTTGGAATCTCTTAGTCTGGTCTTGCTTTTGAACTTGAGACTTTCAAAGACGGAAGGCTCTTACATGACGACGACGAGATAGGCATCTTGAAGAAGCAATGAAGACGATGGCTCGCTCGCGAACGGGTGTGGCTCGCCATGACAGATCTATGGCACTGCCGTCACGGTGACTCGGGTGAAAAGGGTGAGCCAGGGAACCTTCCAAAGTTTTGAGCATGGAAACGTAGTGAAAGTTGGGGAGGGTGAAAACGTAGTCAGTTGCCGGCCGAGGAGTAGACTCGACAGCTTTCATTTATGTAATGCTGCCTAGTCTGGTGTAGCCCTTCGAGAAGCAGCTAGAGCGCGTTTTTTTACATTGTATTGTGCAATAAATCAAGTTTGCAAGAAACGTATTACTTTTGCTCAACAGCCGCAGCTCATGTGCAATTAATGTAGAAAAAAATCAAATTTCTGCCATTTTTGCTGATACTTTATGGCTGTATTACATTTTGTCGTCATTCTTTGAAATGCAAAAGCAAAAGTGCGCGGTTAACACTGCGTACGTGAGACAGCTAGCTGTGACTTCAGTTATAATTTATATAATTGCCCTGGAGTCATTTATCGAAAGTGTTACGGGTGTAATTAAACGAAAGAATACAAAATATCAGCGAAAACCGTGACACTGAAATAAGTTATAAAAACACTCTAAAAGATATCTTTTTTTTGCGCCAGATATCTCCACAGTAACAGAAGGTTCTACAGTGCCTCGTTTATGCTGAAGGCATGCATAAATGGCTGAAATGGGCCGGGCCCAAACTTTTCACGCCCAGGCTGGGTACGGGCCAAATTTAAAAACATCGGGCATGGCGTCTTCGGGCCAGGCTGAGCCCAGGCCGTGCAGTGCTCTCGGTCAGATCGCTCTTAGAAGGAATATAATGACCCTAAATTCTATTGACCTGCTTTTTTAGACAGCGTCGTCTAGGCTACGTAGAAAGCCTTTTTTTTTACTTGAAACTTTCAAATAAAAGTCAAAAGACTCTTAATTTTTGTAGTGGGTAGCGTTGCTTAGGTTTTTTCACTAAGGGGAGGGGGGTGGGGGGCCTGTTTTACCCACCCGTTATGCATCTGTCGCAACCGGTGAAAACATGCAAAAACCGGCATGAAAATGAAGCTATGACGTCCATCATCGTACAAGACCTGTGTTTGGTCTTCGGTTTTCTGGTGGTAATTATAGCAAGTAACGAGCTTTTGGGATGGTACATCCGGGGCCCAAGAACGATACGGTGAAAAACCTGCTGGGTCATGAACCCTACACTTTAAACGACGGCAGAATTGGCGATTTTTTAGACGATATAGATTAAGCAAGAAAAAAAGAAACAAGCCAAAAATAAGCAGACAATAACGAGGAAAGTCTTTTTTTTTGTAGTTGTCGTGTAGTGGTTACTTGAACATAAAAGATAAGAACAACGCAGGAGGTAGCGCAAAGCTAAACTTAAAGGTAATGAAACCAAAACACTGAAGCTATTTTAGGTGTTATTTACTGTGTCCAAATGTCAACGAGAAGTGTCAGGTTAACTTCCACGTGGCGGAACAGAAACGTTAAAAAACGTGGGAGGTGGGGGGCGGGGGGACAGGTCAATATTTTGTTGCACAGACTACAGCAGGTGGCTTAGCACGTGCGGTTAAGTCAGTATTGACCATTGTACTGTCAACCATAAGGCTGTGTGCAAAGCTACTTCTAACTGCTAACTGCCCTTTTGTTATGTTTCTCTAGGGCACGCTGGACTACGACACCACCATGCGGAAACTGAAGTACCTCGGTCAAGTTGTGGATGAAACGTTGCGGTTGTATCCACCGGGACTGCTGTGAGTAACTATAGAGTTTGACCTGGAAATGTGCTGGTTATAGTATAAGGATTATGTAAATGAGTGAGGAAAGAAAGGCATACGTAAAGTGCAATAACCTATAACTCTGATGGCGTTCAGGTTCGTATTGATGACAAGCGGTACACTATTACTCTTAACCCTAATACTCATATACAGCTCCACCCACTCCGCCCCTTTGAAGGAATGTGGCACAAAGTAAATAGAGATACAGTACATGCTTACTATAGCACAATGCACGTGCTTGAGATAGAAAGAGAGACGAAGGGGAAAGGCCGAGATGCTTATTCAGCACGAGCTCGTTTGGATACCCTGAACGAGAAGAAAGGGAATAGAAAAAATATAGTGAATAAAAATAAAAAGGTTTGCTTCAAGTTGAAGCAGTGTGTGATAGCAACAAACTGTGGTTTCATACGACGTAAGGGTAGCTGCTAACTCTTCCAGATTCGATCTCGCGTGAGTCTACAAAACGCTGGTTTACATTTACCCGTGGGTGGAACATACGATGCATGTGGTGATGTTGTAAGTTTGCTCGTACTTTATACAAAAATTTCCGTGTTGACGATGCTAAGGGAGAAAACCTGTCGAGGGTCTATGTATCATTGCTATACAAATAATAATAAAGTGTATAAAAAGTAACAAATGGACAGTTAGTGTGGGGGTACAGAATATTGTATGGTGAAAGCTGTTATGAAACCACTACTCGCATCGCGTGCGCGCCGTAGTTGCCGCACTCCCGCCACAACCGGTGTCCGTAACCACTATCACATGACACATTAAAAAGAAAACTACGTAAATAAAAAACACCAAGGACACAATAGTATTCAAACCCGCTCCCCTGCGTGTCAGCCACGTATTTTATATGGCACTGAGCCACGCCGATTTTTTTTTGCTTTATTGCCTGTGCCTACACAACATATGTGCATGAACTATAACGATAAGGTCACAACAACAAGTGGTGGCTGTCTTACTGGACAGACACCAATTTCAACATTCTTGGAACGCCATCAAGGGTTGCGACCTCGACAACCACTTACAACCGGCCTCGAAAATCTCGACAACCAGCCTTACAGAGCATGTCCTGTGTTCTCCGACGAGGTTGTCACGAACAGTTCCCGTACGAGATTGTGAAGCTTTATCTCTACGTCAAAGAAACAAACTACGAGGTTAATTATTAAAAGCTACTTGGTAATTGTGACTACAGTAGCAATGATTCTGCACCCGACGGGGCTCACCCATCCCACCAAAGAGAGCACACCCTACCGGTTTCTCTGTCAAGGACAGAGGCTGCTAAGCAGCTTCGTCACTTGGCGCATAGCTTGTCTGCTGGTGTGGAACACCCCAAGTTTAAGACGTACGAGACTCCAGCATACAAACCCTCAAATGAAACTCCGACCTCCATTCCAACTTCGTCGATGTGTACCTTCGATTCTTTGTAGGCTTTGTTTGAGGGTTGCCTGTACCAAGTATAACTCTAACAGGAGTGACCGACAGTGTGGCATGCGAGGTCTGCGACACGAAGGAAGACATTGATCATATGCTATGCGACTGCCCTCGAAGTGTCTCCGAAAGACGCGAACTTTCCGATGCTTTGCGACAATATGACGATCAGCCACTCTCCGTGCAGATGCTGCTGGAGCCCCGTCCTCGTTTTTCGTCGGCTCAAAAGGCCGTCAAAGCCTTCTAGCGATTTCTGATGACTACGGGTCGATGTGAACGCCATTAAAAGGGCCCTGCAACACTTTTTGAACATGGCCAGAAAACGCGGCCGACCGGTAGTAGAGGCTCCCGAGAACACGCGAGCCAAATGTTATAGAGCAGCACGTGGCCTTGAATTCATAATAAAATATCAAAGTCAGCTAAAAATTGCTTATTCTTCCCTCGACAAATCACGGAATATGCCCAAAAATTTGAGCTCATTTACTGACAATTTTCACGTCTCTTTCCCTTCACTTTTCTCTCTCTCTCTCTCTTGACTTTATACCCCTTTCCCATTTCCCCAGCATACGGTAGCCAACCAGGCATGTGCCTGGTGAACCTTCCTGCCTTCTCTCTTGCTGTTCCTCCTCCTCCTGTATTGCGGCATCCTAACCACAATCCTGTGCGTATAGAGTGTTAGTGCGAAGTTCTCTTTTCCTACAGTGCACAGGTTTATAGAACTTTCAGATTTTGTACCTATGGCTCCTTGACAAACCGAAGCAAGGTG
This sequence comes from Rhipicephalus annulatus, assembly GCA_013436015.1. Taxonomy (NCBI): domain Eukaryota; kingdom Metazoa; phylum Arthropoda; class Arachnida; order Ixodida; family Ixodidae; genus Rhipicephalus; species Rhipicephalus annulatus. The sequence continues at coordinate 107,452 of WOVY01012446.1, forward strand.
ATGGTCGAAACGTATTAAAAGCTTTTTGCTAGGAAATATAAGCTGTGATTGACACGAGAGGATACGGTTGGAAAGACAGGCCAGCTCGCCTAATTTACTGCACCTGTAAATGAAACAAAAACAGCGCGATAAACAAAAGAGCAGCCTGTCATGCCCACAAGAATAAGAATCAGCTTAGTGGAATAAATCATATTAATTATTTTGCTAGTTAATGAAGTAATCGCACATTAAAACAGAAAATTTCATGATTACAACAATGAAGAGGGCGTCACTAGAATCATCATCAGCTTGACTATGCCCCACCGAAGGGTAAACGCATCTCCCCCATCCCTCCAATAAAGCGCATCTGCACTGGACGTCATAAAGCAGTTCTGCTGCTCCTATGTGTTTGCTGCAGCTGCGTTATGACCGCAAACTTCTTAATCTCATCCACCCACTTAACGTTCTCCCTTCCCTCGTGCACTCACTTTCTCTTAAAATCCAATCTGTCACTCTCAATGATCAGCGAGTAACTTCCCTTTTTGCTACGTGCCCTGTACATGCCTATTCCTCATTTTTGATTCAGACTAAGACGCCCTCAACATGCGTCGATACCGCAGGACACAGAAGCATGAATGAGAACATTCGCACTAAAAAACGTATATGTCATATATAATTACAAGACATCAGAATGACTGCGGTTAAAGCTTGACAGTATTTTTAATGCAGATTTGTGACGAGGAAAGCCAAAGAAGATTTCGAGTACCACGGCGTCAAGTTCAAAGCTGGAACTGCGTTTATGGTGTCGCAGTACCACTTGCACAGGAATCCCCAGTGCTGGACCGACCCGGACGAGTTTTACCCGGACAGGTAAGATGAAAACCGATATCCATGCTTGTGAGGCGCTACAAGGTAAGAGAAAAAGAAAGAGAGAGATATAACACGAAATGGGTTGTGTCGCCTTTTTTTTCTTACCCTGCAGTGCATCACAAACACGAGGACGTACCAATTAGATCCTATTGTCGCCTTATTGGCAACCTATACTTTGGAAAGTTGCTTTGTAAAATAGTACATGCTGTTGGTGTTGCTATAATTAGCACTCGTACATTGACTTTTACTTAAATAAGGCTTGTCTAGATTGGTTGCTGTCGAGAAATTCCTAGCCGTTGAGCCATTTATCACCTGATTTAGCATCTAAAATATACAGGTATTAGCCATTATTCTGCTACATAGCAGAGCTCAGCATTAACAATCAAACCTTGCGTGCGGCATTGTCCTATTGACTGTGGGCTATTGAAGTTCTTTTTTTCGCACAAAGACTGCATTGAAGAAATTGCATGATGACCAACCAGCCAAAAGAGAGAAATATGTTGAAATATTTTAACAGGACATAAGAAAAAATAGGTTTGCGATAAGCTTCCCCACGAGCGCGTCCGGCAATGGACTTGACATTGCTGTACTGCCACAGCGCACAAGAACACAGTCCCCTGGTCCGTAAACTCTCCGACATGGCGCATCAAGGGTACTCGGGGCGTGGTGGACGAACAATACGGGTTCGTTAATCCAAAAATTCGGTGCAGTGCGAAAGTTACGGCACTGTGGGCAGTAACTCCGCGAGGCTGATTGAGTACACTTGCCCGCGGCGCAACGCTACCGCACAATGGTGGACAGAGTATTTCTTATTGTTGACCGAGTTGTTTAACACCGAAGGGGTTGATAATAGCACCAAAATAGACAAGAACAACACGAGAAAAAGAATTAGGAGAAAGCAGAACGGTGTGGCGCCAAACATCAGTTGTTCATTTGAAAGAACGTGCCACCATATTATTACTATCTGCGCATGCATGCATCCAGTCAAGTCAGGCTTGCACAGAACTGGGTTTACTCATGCACTGATGCAAAATAAATAACAACTCAAATAACAAAACCGAATACTTGTGCTCAACCACAGCCACTATGAAACCTCGAAAACCTTCGCAGAAATGGTGGTGGTGGTGGTGGTGGTAGTGGTTAGAAGATGAGAAAAGGCACCTAATTTCTGCAACCCGGTCGGGAGCACGGCGCAGTGCCTGGAAATGGAAATCCTTGGGTTAACACACCCCAGAGCCGCGCAAAACTTATGATGACCCGACTCAGCCATCTTCGTATAATAAATGGTTCGTCTTATTGGCGAGGCCTATTGTGGTTTCCGTTCGCTGTAAGCCACATGAAATGTCTTATCTTTCCCGTATTCATACTTGGCACGCTAAACAAGCGCGATCCAACATGTGATATCGTTGAGCGATTGGCAAGCAGGGGCGTAGGCAAGCGCTAAACTTGTCTTCCACCGCTTCGCCCGACTCAAATTTCACAAAGTTAGGAATAAAAGAAACAAAAAAGGAAAAAAATGAGTTCATTACAGTTCTATCATATTTATTTATCTGCAAAAACTGCGGAAAGTCAACAAATCACGAACATCCGCGTTAACCTCACTTCGTTCAAAGAGTTCTAAGGATACCTGGCATTCGTATACGAGCGTGCATGTTCGTTGAAACCAAAACTAGCGCTGAGTTTCCGGGGACTCCTTCGACAGGCTGTGGCTTCCCGGCAGCCCGACTACACTATTATGTTTTTTTTTGGATGCGCAGTTCAGGCGTCCTCAAGAGTTTTCACGTACTCGACAGTCGTTAAAACGTAGAGCTCTCAATGTTTTACACATGGCGCTTGGCGATTGCAGGTTCGCACGAGAAAACGAAGCACTGCTGCGCAAGGTAGCGCATGCACCGTTCGGCATAGGACCACGAAACTGCGTTGGCTCGAGATTAGCCATGCTCAGCCTGAAATACACCTTGGCCAGAATGTTGCAGAAGTATCGCCTGGAACTAGGACCGTCTCAGATGGTGAGTGTGGTAGCGTATGTAAAACAGGACTGATGTTGAATGGATGATTAAAGCAGAAGCCTTAGAGGAGTCATAAAACACTAAAATGAAGCGTCAGTAGCATCTCGCGGCGTCGGCGTCCACACTAGTGATTAAAAATAAATCATCATGCGAAGACGTCCTGATGGTTTCACAAACAGCAAAAGAAATTCGGGACGTCATTATGACACCGTCGTGACGTCATGTGAAGTAATGTTGCACGATGACGTTCTTTTGTCAAAGGTGTGCAGATAACGGAGGCAATGTAAAAACAAAATTGAGGTGCGGATTGGTAGTAATGTGCCTCTGATCCTAGATGTCATGCAATAACTACGTAAGAAGGTCTCGAATGGGGGTGGGGGGGTGAGAATTAATACACTGAACGACAAAAATAAAAATTGAGAAGATAGCCTTTGCCTTCAATTCTTCTTAAAGGAAAACATGAGTAACCCTGAGATCATTAAAATTGACTGGTCGAACAGCGGTTGTAGACATCTTCTCTATAAATACTCGGTTACCAAGAAAACAGCAGTGTTTTTTGATGAGATCAATGCAGTGTACGCTGGCTGACAAATAATAATGTGGTAGCAAGAAATATTAATTTTTATGAAATTTTTTCTTCTTTTGAAAGCTGTTCAACTTTTTACAAAGCGAAAATTTCCCATTTCTTTCAGGGTTCCATGGAAATGGACACTTACAGTTTCGCCTCGATTCCTGCTAGGGGTCCATGGATAAAACTTTACCGGGTTTGAACAAAGAAAAGAATGTAGTTAGTTTGCAGTTAATGACCGAAAGGAAACAAAAAAAGTTGTGACGAATGACCCCACGTTCAAGATTGAGAAGGTTGCGGGGCCATGATGTCCTTTTGCTGGACGTGTGCGCCACGTTGTATACTTTAAGCGTGGAAACTTGGCCAAGTTGGTAGGACATAACCTAATGTACGAACCACGCTACTCAGAAGTAGCTATAGCGCAACCAAGGAAGCGAAAAAACAATGATAGATAAGAGCACTGATCTATCCTAGTTTCTTTTTAGCTTCCGTAGTTACGCTGCAACTACTTCTAGGTCTAGGCTGTTCGTTCATTCAGTTACATTCTGTATCTTTAAATAACTGATATGTTTTATTTATATATCTTGCAGTTTCTTGTAGACCCCAAACCCTGTGCAACACGTACGTTTGCAGGCTGCACTGTGCAGTCTCAAGTCGAAGGCTGGAATTTTGTGGGCTTATACGTGCCTAAGCCAAGATGTGATTATGAAAGACGCCGCTGCAAATGATTGAAGACCAGTACTACAGACCATCTGGTGTTCTTTGACGTGAAAATAAATTTATGTAAGTGGAATCAATATGCTCCAATATTAACAATTCCTTTCTAATTAGGTCTGTGCAATGCCACTGAAGTTTTGCCTTAAGGTCTATCTTTTCCACCATGTTGTCATGCTAACCGTTGTGACCAACAAACAAACAGCTGTTGTAACCATAACTAATAAAACTTTCATTTTTTCGTAGCCACTGCTGAACCCGCCACAGTGGTCTAGTGGATAAGACACTCGACTACTGACGCGTAGGTCATGGTTTCGAATATCCGCCCCTAAGGTCGCATTTTCTATGGAGGCGAGAATGATGTGTTCCCATGTGCTCAGATTTGGGCGCACGTTAAAGAACCCCAAGTGGTCGAAATTTCCGGAGCTCTCCTCTACGGCGTCTTTCATGACCTTATGGTGGTTTTGGAACGTTAAATTTCAACAATTATTATTATTAGTAGCAGTCGCTACTGGAAATAGAAGTAAGTTTTCGATCTAATACATGTAGTTCGAGCCAACAATCTGCTATGAACTGTTCAGCTCTTCCGCTCTGTAACTTTTTTTGTGTGTGAAAGTTTGCTGAATCATAAAAATAGTCGAATCTGCGCAGGCCCTTCCGAGGATCGGCACAGTGTGCACATCGTGTGCATCAAAAATGACTCCTATTGCAAAAAACAAAGAAAACACAAAAACATTTAGTGCCTAGCTTGTGCGGAAAGCACACCACTGTCTCAGCGAAGGCTGGGAGATCAGCCTTTCAGAGCCCTTTTTTAAACACTCTTTGGGTCGCTGCTGCAGGTGTACTACGCCACACAACACCATTAATTTTGCGCAGTAGACACGTATTCTTGTTATTATGACGTTCTATTGCGGCTCATATTGGCCAGGCATTCAATACGCCATCCTTCGTCCTTATTTGGAGAAGCGTGGCACCAGCTACACATTTGCAAGGAATTTGGTGCATATTTTTTATGTTGTGGCTGACGACGATGAAGAACTGTGCCTGAAGCTTTTGTAAGGAGTTGGATCATTCGACAACCCACTTGTCGCGCAATTCGCACAGTGTGACGCCTGTTTGTTTCTTGCTTTTCTAGCAACTCTTTATTACTCATATCAACGCGATTCCTTTCTTGACATCAAGCCTGCCTAATGCTAGTGGCTCAAAGGTAGAATACTGGGCTGGCACTCAGGGACTTGGGTTTGAATCTAAGTGTGTTTTTTTGTATATAAGTTTTTTTTTTCATTTAGCGTGATGGCGGTCACGGACGCCGGCGGCAGTGGCAGACAACTATATGGCATACGCGACCCTTGTTGTGATCATATAAGGGCGCGTTCACACTGAGCATTCCGGCCACCGAAAGTGCGCCAAGTCCGACCCGGTGGCAGCGAGATCCGCCGAAAGGGCCCTCTCCGCACCGATCTCTCTCGGACCGATTTTCGCGAATCCGTGGGCACCGAATCGGTGGGCACGAACCAATAGGAGCGCTAGTCGAGGAATTTCGAAAAGTGACGGCCAAGCCCTGCTCACTTGTCATGTCGCAGTGCACGTATACTGAATGTTGTAACCAACGGGAGTTTAACCCACTCTGTGCCTACTTCACGTACCTATTTCGTGAAATAGGTGACCGAGCTTGTCGCGGTCTTGCAGAGCAAGACGAATCCAACAGCGCCACTGGTGTCGGCGTTTTTTAGGGGCGAAGCTTTTATAGCGGCACCCGTCCGTCCCTCGTAGCCGTTGCAGTAGTGTGTAACAAGTATAACATTTTGACCTCCAAGGTGGTACCGGTGAGAGATTTCTTCTCTGCGTTGTTGAACAATAAAAGATAGTGCTCAGTGTACATGCCAATGGCTGCTAAGAGGGAATGAGAGACAGGAGAATTCGGCTTTAGTTAACGCGCACGCTGCGAATTTTTTATTGTTCAACAATGCGCAGAAGACAAGAAAGGGATGCTACGTTATATTCCCTGGGCGTAACCTCCTAGGTTTTAGAAAGTTTTAGTGAGCGTTAGATCGCAATGCCATGAATACAGTGAACTAGTGTATACCATGAACTCGACGTGGTTAAAAATGGGAAGTAGACACGAAGCGCAAGCCGGAAGAAAGTGTGCGTGTGCCTCCTCTCGTTCAGTCCTTGGAATGTCCGCTGAATGGCGGTGCTTCTATATGAGGAATATATGATGAAAAGATGTGAGATGGTGGTACTTGGAGTGTTGAATGGGTGGACGAACGGACGCACAGACAGATGCATGGATGGATGCATGAACGGACGCATGGACGAATGCAGGAACGGACGCACGAACAGACGCACACACGGACGGGTGGATGGACGCATGGACGGTCACACAGACGGATGCATGAACGGACGGAAGCAAGAACGAATGGATGGACGAATGCTTCGCCCCACTCTCCATCATTCACTCTGTGGATATGGTGCCAATTCTTTCTAGTGCGCTATAGCCTTGTGGTAGATGACATATTCGACGGCGCGGTGTGCGTTCAGTGCGAATGACACTGCGTTTCGGCGGCAGGAGATTTTCACTCACTGTAGAAAGCGGATGCTTTAGTTCGAACTAAGGATACTAGATTTTGCACTAAATTGAGAGTCCCCAGCGCGATACCAGCACGTATTTTGTTACCGGCACAAGCTGGAATTTACTGGCACTTCGTTGAGCGCACTGGAAAATAGCTGGGTCACACCGGTAGAGGTGATATACATAAATATACTTGGCAGCTGTGGTGCCCTCTGGGAAGTGCTGGAATTTTAACCGGAGTACACTAGTGCGTACTGGAGCATGCACTGTTTTTGACCACGTGCATGTTTATGTAGTGTGTGCGGTGCACTATTTCAGTATCGTGATACAAATCCATGATACGATGTTATACGGTTATATATGCTACTCTGACAACTCCCGAGCATGCTTCGCGATTTCTCGCTTGGCAGAGAAAGAAAATACGCTCAAGACATTGAACATGTTTGTGATTTGCGAAATAGCTGTCATTTTTATTCTTTTCGAATGTGGAGGAGACAGTGTTATTAACAGAAAGCACCTAACGCTAGGTTACCTTCTAGGAAGCATTAAAAAAAAAAAACAGCAATTTGGCCTGGTTGAAACATATTCATGTTGAAGTTTTCGGGCCTGATTGTGTGTCTAATTTTTGTCCCTGTGTGCTTGTACAAAAATTCCCGCATATCCACGAAGTGAATGATGACGAAGAAGATTGCTTTAGAGGTTAAATCCAGTAAACCGAGAATCTTGTGTACATATACTAAATCATCATCATCATATAAAGACGTGACACGAGTGTTGTTGTGGTGTGATTGTATTTACACGTTATATACACAATGCTTATTATTTATGTTCCAATGTACTATGTTCAAGAGCTTATTTACGGATCACATAAGCTCGGAGGAACATTTTCATTTTAGTATAATGGCTTCGGGATCCGTAAAGTACAAAGCCAGAGGATCTTGACCTATATGATGTGGTGGAAAGTTCGAGAAGAGCCCTGACGGCGAGCCCGCGTTACAGCCACATTACGAGCCCTCCGCGCAACCACCTTGGCTTCTGCGGTGTTTGTAGTGGGTAGCGGTATCGACACGCACTGAGTGATGTCCGGCAAAAGAGAAAGGAAGCGCAGTGAGAGCAAGCGATATATGAGGGCGCGGCCTCCTAGCGGTCTCCTTTCAAACTAGAGCACGCGCCGAAGAGCACAGCTGCGTCTCAAGCGGGAGCAACGAGTACTAGCGTACACATAAGTGCAACGACGAAAAACAATGCCCCCCCCCCCCCCCTGCAAGATGAGCATGCTCCTAAATCTTCAAGAATTTTTTTAATGATTCACGCAGTGTCATTAACAGCGGTAATTCTTGCGGTGCACTGCATTGCAGCAATAAATGCACGTTGTATGCCCCAAGCCTATACCAATTTCATATCAGTGATGTATTTTTGTAAAGATTCTATGCTGCAGTGTTTAGAAGCCTGCAGTTGCTACTCCTAACAAAAACAGCAAATCATTACATCACCGCAATGTTGAAGAGACTTAAATGAGCTCTGGCTTCGCAACATAGTCCCAGCGGAGGTCAAAAAAAAAAACAGCCGTCGTTTGCTATCATCACGCCGGGAACTCATGTCTGCCAACGCTTGTCCTTCCAATTATTTTAGGTACAGTTTAGGTAACAGTTAGAAATGTTCCGAACCTCAAATGTAGAAACTTCAACCATAGCAACTCAGCTGCGTCAAGATTGGCCTTATATTCACTGTTCCAGCGAGCGTTTGGCTGCGTGCCGGCTGTGTGCGTGATCACGTTACTGGTACTTCTGGCTTTAAGCACATACAGTTTTAAAGCGTGAGATTGACTGTAAAGCATAGTTTAAACATCCGACAACCTAAATGAACCATTTTTTTTGTGTATGGTGCTCGCACCAAGCGCGAAGACCATTGATGCGACGCGTTTTCAGCAACGCACCAGGCTGCCACCGAAAGCTGCTGGCCTTACTAGCTGGTATTTTTCTGACTCATATGTCAGAATAACTAATTCACATTCGGTAATTTGAAACGTCTTGGTGACCGAATACACAAGCATACTTTTTCAGTGGATGCTATTGGTATTTTGTTGGGCGGTTTCTTTAGTTGTGGGAATTGATGGAACTCCGACCTTTACACTGGCCCGTCCACCCAACTGGACTGGCATATCATCGCTTGCGAGAGAACATTACACCATATTCAATCATGCACACATGTATTGATCAAACTATGCACCATAAAACCTTTTTAGATAGTGACTAGTAGCGAAAGCTTGATTTGATTGATTGATTTGATTGATTGATATGTGGGGTTTAACGTCCCAAAACCACTATATGATTATGAGAGACGCTGTAGTGGAGGGCTCCGGAAATTTAGACCACCTGGGGTTCTTTAACGTGCACCCAAATCTGAGCACACGGGCCTACAACATTTCCGCCGCCATCGGAAATGCAGCCGCCGCAGCCGGGATTTGAGCCCGCGCCCTGCGGGTCAGCAGCCGAGTACCTTAGCCACTAGACCACCGCGGCGGGGCTAGTAGCGAAAGCTTGTAACAGCTTGAAAAAAAAAAAAACAGAAAAAGACAGTAGCAGCCGAAAAACTGTGGGGCTGCTCCAATACGTCCATTTGATATTTTTCAAAGCCAAGATGTGAATTATTAAAAAAAAACATTGTGCTCCTGCCAGTATTTACATATCGTCCAGCACCATAAGCTGTTTGTTTTTTATCTAATAAAGATGCATTCATTATTTGGAAATGAAGATCGTGTTTATCTTGACTGTGCGACTTGTAAACATGAAGCGCAACGAAGTGTTCGTTGGATAAATAGTGTTTTTACGAACAGCTAAGCATGTTCAGGTGTGGTGTAGTAGGTAGAGTACTCGGGTGCATAGAGTTTCCTCTAGATGCACTGGAGAGAAATCTGACGATGGTGCCTATTGGAGCTCCGATGCATGGCGCTTCAGCGAGCATGGAAATGATGGATGTAGTACAAGAATTTGTCTAATCTTCGTACTACCGGCTCCATTTTGATTCGTGTGGCTTGAGCTTCTTTGTCACGAGACGACAATCAGCAAAAGGTTTGGCAGTTACGCTTCACTGCCTCGACCTTTTAGGCTCACCAATCAAAATCGAGTTACGAAGCTCAAATCGGCACGTTTGTTCTTTTACTCGAAAGGAAAACAAAACACACCAATAAACAAAACCACAAGTGAGCTCGGAGCCGACAAGACTGAAGACTATAGGCAAAGCCGTATACTACCGATGATTTCCATGGTAGTTGAGCGATCGCAGTGCCTGAGTGCCCTCGCAAGCCAGTGTTAATTAATAAAACTCATTGCTCTGTTGAGGATTAAAAGGTGGCGAGTTCGAATTATCTCCAGGTCACTTCTACTAATATATTCGTTTATGGCAAGTAGGCATCCCCATTTTAACGCTGTAGAGTCGTTTCGCAACGGGTACCCAGTGTTTGCTACCACTCCAGTGATAGTCCCAGAGCAATCATCATCATCATCATCATCATCATCATCATCATCATCATCATCATCATCATCATCATCATCATCAACTTGACTACGTCCACTGCAGGACAAAGGCCTCTTCCATGTTTCGCCAGTTAACCCGGTCCTGTGCTTGCTGCTGCCAATTTATACCCGCAAACTTCTTAATCTCATCTGCCCACCTAACTTTCTGTCTCCCCCTAACCCACTTGCCTTCCCTGGGAATCCAGTTAGTTACCCTTAACGACCAGCGCTTATACTGTCTACGCGCTACATGCCCTGCCCATGTCCATTTCTTCTTCTTGATATCAGCTATGATATCCTTAACCCCCGTTTGTTCCCTAAACCACTCTGCTCTCTTCTTGTCTCTTAAGGTTACACCTACCACTTTCCTTTCCATTGCTCGCTGCGTCGTCCTCAATTTAAGCTGAACCCTCTTTGTAAGTCTCCAGGTTTCTGATCCGTAGCTAAGTACCGGCAAGATACAAAGATACAGCTGTTATATACCTTCCTCTAGCGCGATACTGGGCCCATAATTAGGCATAGCGCTGGACGCTGGTACCCGCGCTGGGTGTTGCGATGGAGTCGAGTCCGTGGTCCATGTTAGCTAGAGCAACCAGGGATTATATTGTCCGCATATTGTAGCTAGGACAGTAATATAATAATGTCTTTTAGTTACCACACGTTTTTGATAGAGGCACAAATGGAGCCCAGTGTGCTTAGATATAGGTGCACGTTAAGGAACCTCGTCTGGTTAGAATTTTCAGAGCCCTACACTCTGGCGCATCTTATAATCTTACGGTGGTTATAGGATGTTAAACCCCAAGAATTGTTATTATATTCTCGTTACCACAGAAGTTACAAAGAGCGTCATAAGTATACCCACTTCAATGCAAAGAAAAAATTACTTCGTCAAAGTGACTCTTAGCTGTGAATGGCAACGCATTAATCGTAAATGAAATCACCGCAAACGTACAGGAGATGTTAGAAAGGGTCACTCTACAGCATCTGTGCATCCGCACAATAATGGTCGTTATCCTAAGAATATACCTCCTCTATTATCGGAGGCTGCCTCCGTTGTCAAGATCAACGTCACAGGAAGGAAGGAAGGAAAATAGAGGAAAAAGAATGGCACGGAGATTAACCAGCCTATAGGCAGCCGGTTTGCTACCCTGCGCATGGGAGAGGGATGGGGGACATGAAGGAGAGCAGAGAGGGAAGAGAGAAATAGCACATTCGGCAGCACACGCGCGCACACTCAGTCATAGCCCAGTCTTGTCTTCCGCGGTGTGTGACATTGCTGTTACAGTCGCTTGTTCAAGTCGGTGTCGCGTAGGAATTTCAACAGAGCTTTCGTCGCCTTTTGTTGCAATGCCTTCTTTCGGGCACTTGACAGAATAGTGTCCACAGACATTTGGCTGTTGTCGATGCGCGCAAAAGCGGACGCCAGTGACTGTCTCTGGATTTCATACAACGGACAGTTGTATGTATTGCCGCATTGAAACTGTGCTCAGCAGAATGATAGCGAGGCTTCTACCTACAGCAATCTGCTCTTGTTTGTTTTCGTTCGTATCTGGATGTCCGTTACCAAGAAGTGAGTGGGCATACATTAACGTGCGTGCTCTTAAAATGTCGCGCAATCTATCAGAAATCAAATGGCGGATGAGTTGGCGAAAACCGCTCATAATTCTACGCAAACGTGTCTCATTCCGGTATCTCGATACGATGCAAATAGAATTTTAAGAACAACAAAACGCGAATTATGCCTGTCTACCTGGTTCACAGACAAAACAAAGGAATCGATCCTATATTTTGTTGATCATAATCTTGAATACCAATTAGACCGTGACCTCCCAAGACGTATCGACACATTCATTCATCGCCTACGACTCGTAACTGCTTACACAAAGCACTTCCTACTTCGTATACATCATGCAACATCGTCAGCATGTTCATGCGGCCACGACGACGAGGATATCTGTCACCTCTTGCTAGACTGTCCGAAACACGACACACACCGAATGCGACTAGAACAAGAACTGCGCAGGTTAGATCCTGAGTGACCATTCGGGTTGAATAAAATACTAGGTCTATGGCCATCCAAAGCAAACGGCAAAGCAATGAAGGTGCTGCAACAGTTCTTCGAAAAAACGAAGATTTGTGACGAATACTGAGCGCACAAAAGTTAAAAGTGAGCGTGTCGTCTACGTGTTTGTTCTGCCCATATAGGAGAACTTTTGCTATCACCCATGTAGGACTGTATATATGTATATAAGCTATTGTTTTTTTTATAATTTTATTTGTACCAATTAGGTGGAAAAGAGTAGCCGTCGCCAAGTAACGGTGACAAAAACTCATTCGTTTATTTTCTATTTCAATAAAAAACAGCTCCTGACTTGAAAGGCCTTGTCTAAGTGTGCGAAAAAATACACCCCCCCCTTATTACTCTTAAGCTTAAGTTCTTAGCGATGAGTAATGGCCACTCAAGCCACAAGACAGAACTTCTGGGCTATTCATTTTTACCAGAGGTCACGGGGGAATAATTTGTTCTGAGAAAAATGTTACCTAGATTTCTAATGCGAGTTGCTCAATGAATGAATAAACTTTATTTAAAGTCCGACAGTTTTCTCCGAGCGAGGGTGGGAGCAAAGATTAACCCTGGTCCCGTCCCACCCTCCGTCGATAATGCTGGCGTTGCCTCAGCTGACGGCTTGAAGTCCTTGGGCGTGGCCTACCCTATAGTATTAACAAAGATGCCTCATCCTGAAACCGCTCGTAAGAAACTTTTTCTGGTAACTCCGATGATAGACATGTCATTAATTAGTGGTAGTCCCAATCTTCGTAACACTATTATTTTCTCTCTTTTAACAATCGGCAAGGTTTGTTTATTCAAATAAACGTTGTTTATTGCCATGTCTAGCCAAGACGCGCCGCGATTCTCTTGAGCCAAAAACATCTCCTGACAGGAAGCGCCTTCGCAGATCTTTGGTCAACAACAGCTGTAATCAGCACTTTGGTTCCGACCTTGCTAACATTGCATACCGAAACAATCTAACTCACCTATTCTCATTGCAGAACACATTTTTGCTCCTGAGAACATACTATGATGTATCGAAATCGTGTTTCTACCTCTCCGCATAATGACTTTGGCTCGGAGTGTGTTCCTCAAACAAAATAATGCGATAAACTAAATATAAGGTTGCAAAATTAGGCTTCACAGACGACGGGAAAAGTTTCGGCTTAAATGGGTAAGATGGTGGTTATCATTCTTATAAAAATACATAACATATGCGCATACATCTCAGGTTCATGGCGCATTGGCTAGAGTGCTTTCTTCAATAAAGAGACGACAAAACAATGCCACGTAGTGACATCACACGTAAAATAACATTCATTTCAATGTGCGTTGTTCTCGAGACGAGCACCCTCGCTTATCACCAGAATCATGCGGTGAACGAAGGTGCTGTGTTCCGCGACTTAAAAACTGCGCCACGTGCACAGGCGCCGTTGGTCGAATACAGCTCGTCAATCATGGCCATGTTGATGTAGCGGTAATGGACTACGGCACTTCTTGCCCTACCGTTGGGCGCCGTGACTGATTAGTTGATATGTGGGGTTTAACATCCTAAAGCATCATATGATTATGAGAGACGCCGTAGGTGGAGGGCTCCGGAAATTACGACCACCTGGGATTCTTTAACGAGCACCCAAATCTGAGCACACGGGCCTACAACAGTTCCGCCTGCATCGAAAATGCAGCCGCCGCAGCCGGGATTCGATCCCGTGACCTGCGGGTCAACAGCCGAGTACGTTAGCCACTGGACCGCCGCGGCGGGGCGTTGTGCACCGTGACAGCACTGTTCCTGTAAGTAGAAAAGAGGCCACGCGAGAAAAACTTTACTCCGCTCCTAAATTTATTGAAGAAAGACCCTTAAGGCCGTTGTTTGAAGCATTTTTACATTTTACGTTCATTGCTGCAGGCGTCTTGACTTGTGTCTCAGTAGGCTCCACGCTGTAAATTTTGCCAAGTGGTTAATTAAAATTGAGTTTATAAGTCTTCGTGTGTAGATATAATTATGATAACTTTAAGGAACGAATATGAACGACATGATTATAACAACTTTAAACTGTTCGTTAAGGCTTGCCTGTACTAATTAACAAAATGTAAAATACGTCGACAAAGGATGATAAGAGGAGAGAATGGGGTCCCGTGCTTCCTTATGGTTCGTTTGCACTGCACTATATTTCAGTAGCGATTAGGAAAAAAATGAGTCAGTCAGCTCTGTGAACGTGGATGACGAATGTCACGAACAGAAACAGATTCTCGTCACACTGACTTGTTTTCAAGAACATATTCAGTTTCAGTATAAAGCATGCCTACGTGAGCGAGTAGCCGACCACACGTCTCTCTCCGCAGGCATGCGGCGCGACGCCATTCCTATACGACGCACGCAGACGCGTTACAACGTGTACGTGCGATTGGGGCTCCAGCCGTTAAGCTACTGCAGTCATTTTAAATAATAAAAGTAATGAAAGAAAACAGTGAAGCTATTATAAGTGCCATTGTCTGTGCGTGCGGAAGCAATCATGCAACTGTCATAGAGATGTGGCAGGTTGATATCCACGTGGAGAAACAGAGAGGTCAAATAAAAAGAAACAAAAGGAATATGTAAAAAAAAGCAGGTCACCTTTGTGTAACAAAGTCGGCGCCAGATGTCTGAGCACGTGCCAAACGTGAAGCCGAGTAGCATGCCACCTCTAATTAACTTTTTCCTCTTTGTGGTCACCTCTCTACGGCGCGCAAGATTACGATACCACCACGCGTGGAAACTGAAGCACCTTGATCAAGTTGTGGATGAAACGTTATGGCTGCATCCACCGGGACGGCTGTAAGTGGCCGTAGGTTCATCTGAATGTCTGCTGGTCATTGTTTCGGGGTACAGTTTCTTGGAGGACTGAGACATTAAATGCCTATAGGTAAAGTGCAATAATATGTCATTTTCATTGCATTCGGGTCTGCGTTTACAGACGTGGGATACACTATCTCACTTAACACAAGTAACGCAATTACAGCTCTCCCTCCCCCTCCCAGTTTGGCACGAAATAAATAGATATGCACGCTTGTTTGAAATACGAGTGCGATACGTAGACAGGGACAGCTGAGACACGGACAAGCACTTTGTCTTTCAAAGCAAGCAGCACATCAACTTCAGACAAGGAAGCTGAGCGCAGTGGATAGGGTTTCACATTTCAACTCTAGACAAGTGGGGCACATTGTTTCGCGTGGCATGCGATTCCCGCGTCAAAAGCTGTCACAAGATTAAAATTTTGACGTGGAAGTGCACAGCACCCGACGAATATCAAGGGAAATGCTCTTTTTTTTCAGTAATATACGTAGAGGCTGGAGTGACCTGCATACCATGTTTTTTATGGTGACTTGACTGTGGAAGAAAATTTATAGACGACAGGTAAGGGACACGGCAGAAAGTGACAGTTATGTGTAGAGTGACACAAATGAGGAAACGGCAGGGAAGTAAGTTTCCATTGAAACTTCTGGTCTTCTACCCTTCACTAGGGGGAAGCGTAATCGCAAAGAAAGGTGAAAGGCAGAGCGGAGAGAGTAGCAGGAATTCAAGAACAAACAAACAAACAAACGAACAAACAGACAAACAAACAAACAAACCAAACAACAGGTAAGGAGCGGAAGTAATGTCTGAATTCTTTCAACTGATGTTAAGTATTTGACGGAAATAATAAAAATATAAACCCTGTTTGACCAGCTCTAAAATTGAAATATCGCGAATGTCTTTATGTCAGTCTAATAGAATTTGCGAGTGACTGAGAAATTCTCAATATCGCATTCACATAAACAGAAGAGAAGGAATATTTTGGAAAAATTATCATTGCTATTCATGACGCAATCCAGCATCATTAGGTAAAAAAAAAGTACGAAAGCCGTTAATGTAAAGTAAAAAAATACACACACAAGAAAACTGAACTTGCCCAGATTTAATTCAGTTACTATACTGGCAACTTTGTTTTTACCGGGAAAACCTATAGTGAATGGTACTTCGTTGAGTTTCTGATGTACAAAACTCTCAAAAACCATATATATATATATATATATATATATATATTGTTTTTGAGAGATTTGTACATCAGAAACTCAACGAAGTACAACTCTCAAAAACCATATATATATATATATATATATATATATATATATATATATATATATATATATATTGTTTTTGAGAGATTTGTACATCAGAAACTCAACGAAGTACCATTTACTATAGGTTTCCCGGTAAAAACAAAGTTGCCAGTATAGTAACTGAATTAAATCTGGGCAAGTTCAGTTTATATATATATATATATATATATATTATATATATATATATATATATATATATATATATATATATATATATATATATATATATATATATATATATATATATATATATATATATATATATAAGAAGCATTCAGTTTTGTGTAAATAATTGGTAAGAAGTCTTCCATACTCTTCTAACGTGCACTTGCGTGAAGTCAAATAAAAGCCCTACATTTTCATTTTTCAGCAAGGACATATTGTGGGGAAGTTCATTGGCTAAAAGACTGTTACGGACAGTGTAGTCATTGCTAAGGACAGCTTGATCGATTGATATGTGGAGTTAAACGTCCCAAAACCGCCATATGATTATAAGAGAGGTCTTAGTGGAGGGCTCCGGAAATTTCGACCACCTGGGGTTCTTTAACGTGCACCCATATCTGAGCACACGGGCCTACAACATTTCCGCCTCCATGCTAAGGACAGCTAAGCTGACCTGGGTGTTAAACCAGTAATGAGTGTTGACCATACACAGAAAAATAAAGCTCTCGGCTGTCTTTATAGGCTATGGATTTCATTGTACGCCGGCATGATTCAAAGGTATTAAACCATAGAACAATTTATAAGCACAGACCGATCACGTTCCCTTTGACATCCGCAGGAAAGGTATGTAATTACATGACCGGCGCGTTCACCTGCTTGGATGAATTTAGGAAGGCAGCTGGAAACTGCCTACGCTTCTCCGCACAGGCGTTGTTTCCTATAGCCCAGTTTCCAGCGACACGCTGAAGCCGTCATGTCGGCGACTGCTGTGCTGGTGCTTCTCATCGCGTTCCTGCTTGTGGTGCTGTTCACGTAAGCGGCTCTGACTATGCAGGCATTGTTGTGATAACTTGCTTCGTTTCGTGTCCAAGAGCCACAGGTCATCGCATTGGTGACAATCTTTCACTACTATTAGGTGCTTTATGGTGGCGTAGCCAAAGAAAAAAAAAAAATTGGTCTAGTGGCGGAGTTCAACCATTTTTGATGTGTGTTCGTGCGTGCGTTTGTATGTGTGCGTGTACATACACTAATATAAAACTGAACCTCTCTCCAACGTCAGTGCTTCGTACACTTGTTAAAAGAAAATATTAAAATGGCGCCATGATATCCCCCGTCAGAACACAGAAGTGTGGCGAATGTGTTGCCTCGCATCGTATTAGACACATCTATACGTCTCAGTCTTGCCACATTGTAATGAAGTTGGGACATCTTTCAAATAACTACGTTTGCAAGCATTTACACAAACAGATGGTACTTATAGAAACAGAGCTTCAGAACCGTAGAAGTAACAAAAATGTGTTTCATTCTGTGAAGTGGAAAAACTATATTAAAAAATCCCACTTATGTGAACACAACCATTCGTCACCGCCGGTGAACCTGAAAAATAGTCAGAAAAAGTGTGTAGCGTCACGATTTGTTTCCACGCGTAGCTGTAGTTATTGCCGCAAACAGGAAACAGGTCAAGTTAAGTATACGTCAGATTTTACGCATTCTGGGGACTAATTTCATGTGAAGCAGTCAGGAAATATAGGAGCATATAAGCCAGATTTTGTACTCTGAGCCAGACACTTCAATGTGATTCAAAGTCTGTGTAAATTGGAGGCTTGCAATAATAACAATTCGCTTATCTAAGAATGACCTATTTTGACACAGCCCACATTGACGTGTGTGCTGATCTGAGTAAAAATGTACGAAAGTACTCTTATCTCTGATTGAAAGAAAGAAGTGCAAATTTGAGAGCTTGTTTTCTTTGTTAGGTACAATATTATCGACAACTGACCGACAGTGACACCAGGGGGTTGAACATTCCGAAACCACCATATGGTTGTGACAGACGGCGTAGTGCACGGCTCCAAAAATTTCGACTACCTGGGGTACTTTAACGTGCACCTAAATATAAGCACACGGGCCTAAACATTTTCGCCGGAAATGCGACCGCTGAGGCTTGTGTTTGATCCCGCGTCAGCAGCCGAGTGCCTCAGCCAGTAGGCCACCATGGCGGGTCTATCGTTTGCTTGCAAACGCACGCCGAGTACACTGACTTTCAAAGGTCCTCGTGGTGCCATGGTCTGACGTAACGTTGAAACTCTCATTAGAGCAGAGCTGTTCAGCCCAAAAAGGCGTGCTGCTGGCCTATAATATGGATCGCATAGCAGTCGTAGGCATACTTGCGCTACGCTTGCCCATAGCTTGAGGGGTCTTGCACATGTAATGAATCTCACATTGGTATAAAAGTGGACAGCTAGAACTACCACCCTAATTGACTTGGTCCTGGTGCGACGCCTGTGAACGGATACTTATGTGCCCGTTCGAAAATCACAGAAGGTAGAAATTTCCAGAGCCCTTCAATACAGCGTGCTTGATGTACATGTCGTGGGTTTGACACGTCAAAGACAAAATATTAACGCGATAGCGTTAAAGAGCTCGTTTTGCAGAAATTTCGAAGTCGGCGTCGGCATTGTTGGTTGTGAGCAAAAAAAAAACATAATCTTAAGCGTCACCGAAAAATTGAGCGTTATGCAAATAAAATAAGTGATAAAAAACCCTGGGTCAGAGTGGTGATCCAACCCAAGTTGCGTGGGTCTGAGTAGGGTCGGACTTGGATCGTATGCGTGACAGGCGGGTGTTCATACGGTCATGCGTTTGCATGAAAATACATTGAAAATAACTTCCACTGCTTGGAAATGCAGTGAAAGTGACACATGCTTTGTGTGACACACGTCCTGTACACATGTTTCACAATACAACGTGAAATATTGCAGTAATAATGCGTGGCGGTACAAGCGCCCATTGCAATCGGCTGACAGAACATGCGATTATCCTAATGACTTCGTGGTTTAGAGCCATTAATCTACTAAAAAGGGCACATCCTCTATTGTACTGTTTCCTTAAAGGGACACTAAAGTCAAATAACAATTTAAGTCAGAGTGAAAGCTGAATGTATGACAACATCTAAAACGACAATATTATCAACAGCAGTGACCTACTTATCGAGAAATTAATGTAAATGAACGAGAACACATGCGCCACGACAAGGAAATTCGCAAAGTGACCCCGATGACGCAGACTTACAGCCTACAAATAATCACTAGTAGTCTAACTAGCTCCACTAAACAAAGAATCGAAACAAGGACACGTAATACAATACTGCTTGTTTGTTTCTTTTTGATTCACAGAAAAAGAGCCACCCGATGTTGCTATGGTGAATGGCGCGAGTGGTTCAAAAGCTCAAATTTCGCTTGGTTAAACTGTACATGTCGTAACATCGATTGGGGCTCAGTTGAACCAACCACATCAGAAATTTCAGAGGCTATGGCAGAAAATCGTTCAATGACCATTGTTGCTGCTGTGGCTCCTGCTACTTTCATTCTACTGCAACTAGGCTGCGCAGTAAAGCCGGACAACGTTGTGGATGGCAACGATGATACGAAAGGTTTCATTTGAGGCGGGTAATCTGAAGTGCGCTAACACGATGCAGAGCACTAAAAAGTGTTTTCATTTCAAAATAAGCACTTCCTGGACGCAAAAGTAGCACTGCGAGGTTTCTGTACCGCTATTTCAAGAATGGACATCGCCTTAATATGAAACATGAAACGCAAGAAAGGAAAAAAAAGGACATGAAAACGCAAGAAAGGAAAAAAAAATCCGGCGCGCGGAATCGAATGTAGCACCTCTGCGCCGTGAAAGCAAGGCGTTAACCACTGAGCCACCCCGGAGCACATCCTTCACGCTTAAACGGCAAGCTACTCATATCTACCACTTACCGCTGCTCACGAGCATCCAGGGGAGGGGATTGTGTTTTCAGCATTACCAGCAAGATGGCGCAATCAGCGCGCGTCGCCACATCGCACGGTGGTGCCTGCTCTAATCTCCTACGCGTACTTTGCTCGGCTTAAAGAAGGAAAGCGACGCTCCCTCACGCACCCTTATCTCGCGGCGGCGAAGAGGGGAAGGTCGTACACCTTGACTGGCCCCCGGGCTTTAACTGGCACGATTCTGCTGCAGTTACCGGGTGCACAAAGGAGACTGCAATCATTGCAGTCTCCGTTTGCGAAAATCGCGCGCTTTTCAGACCCAGCAAAGGAATAAATGAGACGCTTATTCACGTGCATCCGTATACCTGTGAGTACGTTTTGTGCGACATTCGGGCGTGAGGAACGTGGGGCATGTTTCGACCTGCTTTCTATTCTGTGCATGTCCTTTCAATTTGTTGCGATCGCGTTCATTGCTTCAGCTTTCCGGCAAAGCTGTGACTTTTTTGTCTAAGCACATAACAACATGACATTGTCTTCACTATCCTCACTGTGTCGAGGACTGACACAATGCATCCGCGACAAGAATGGCTTTCATTTCTGATTGGCTTGTCAACTGGAAGTGTGTGAACACGGGCACTCTTGTAAATTAAAGCTGCAAATTAAGCTATGCATGAAAATAGACTCCCCATTTCATTACAAAATTGCCTAAAAATAAAGAAACTGCTATACTACGTGTGTCATTATTAGACTCATTATGATTCAAATTTGCACTCTTCGTAAAAGCGGCACTTAGTCCGATTACACTTTGTTGAAGTTAAAATTCGCTGCGGAACTTCCATATTTCGTCATGTTTTCGTCTCTTACAAATTGTTGGTTGCTTTGTTCTTTACGCAGTCACGATCATTCTTTTGATACAGAACTGAATACGATGACGCTTCTGTGCTCTTAAAGGCTACCCAAAGTGGGCACAAAAAAATGTCACCCCATTTGCGAGACGAAGGTATACAATAGGCCTGTTTGGGTGAACTACGCAGATCAACATAGCAACTGTGAGATTACTTCTGCGCAGAACAAGGCACCGCTTCTGATAGAAGATGAGCATTGTTCCTAAAACGATGCCCGTATTTTCAGCAGTAACCCACTCCAATAATTTTAGCTATGGCAGCCTGTACATAAAAAGTCTCAAAGTCTGCTATGTGACTGCCATGTCAATGAGTGATGTGACTTAAGTGCTTGATTGAAAAAAAAAAAGGCAAATTACATTTTAGAGCTAGCTACACTTTTTTCTTCCTCTTTTTGTTTGCGTTCCAGATGGCGCTGGTGGCACTTCACGTACTTCAAGCGGCTGGGAATTCCAGGCCCCAAACCCAACCTGATATGGGGAAACCTTATGGAATATCACTCCACGGTCAGAACATTTCTATCAAAGCGCTTCACGGTCTGATGTTAAACTGCACCTTGATAAAAAGCCGTGATGCGACATTCAATACCGTCAGATCACCATTGATAACATTAGGTTTTAAACAATGCTCAAACTTAAAAATCGCAAACATTTACGTACCTCTATCGTCAGTCGAGGTATCATAGCTCTGTATACCTAGCTCACAGCAGCCAGAAGTTGTAGCCACCCGGACGCTAACACAAAGTCATTTCCGGGCCACACAGCGCTTTATAAATTGATATCGAAGTCATCAAACCACTTAATCTTGTACAACCTGCGTCGCAGCTATGACCAAATATTTGCAGAATATCGGAAATTTCGCTTAAGACATACGGGCACCGTCACCTCGAGGTGTTGAACAGATGTGTTCTAGTTTTTGCATATCATGACGTGAAAAATCAAGTGTGACAGCACAACCGTTTTTATTCACATGCCTTTAGCGCATCATTTTACTTTCACTTGTAAAAAAAACAGACGATAGAAATGTTAACGACCTCATACGGCAGCATCGAAACCCATCCATAAAATACTCCATTAACTTCCATCTTGCGCACTGCCGGTCGGAGTGCCCATCGTAAAAAGTGTACAGAACCATCTCAATCTATAGCTTTCTGAAATGCAATCCTAGGATGTGTCAACCGCTCCGCGATAATGGTGACCTTCACAAGTAAAGACGCACATTAGATGACGTCACACCTGTGAATTACACATGCCCTCATTGGCAAAGCGAGGTTTAGTCAAACCACGCTAAAAGAGCATTCACGTTACTTGCATTTACAACACGTATCAAAGCTTCCGCTCAATAGCCACGTCCTAAATTACTTTTTAGAATGGTCATTTTAGAAAACTGTTCAGAATACATCAACAATAAAAATGTTTCTTCTTTCTGTAGGATCTCTACAAAGCTGTAGGAGGTTGGATTGCAAAATATGGCGATACGTTTGGGTAAGCATTATCCGAGCGATCTACATCTACCTTGTAGAGCTGTTAAACACTTGCATGCACAAATAAACCTGTGGTGGTCCCTCATTGTGCATTCCTGAAAGATGCGATTGTATCAGAAATAATAATAATAATAATAATAATAATAATAATAATAATAATAATAATAATAATAATAATAATAATAATAATAATAATAATAATAATAATAATAATATTATTATTATTATTATTATTATTATTATTATTATTATTATTATTATTATTATTATTATTATTATTATTATTATTATTAGCCCTGACTGTGCTCGGGCTACCTTGTTTCTTTATCGTGCCGAGCTAGAGACAGGGGCAAAGCCCGAATAAAGCCATACATATAAATGTGCCGTAATTGTTTTCCATCACGTAGCGTTCAGTACAGAAGATGAGCTTGACGATTATTTAACCATGAAATCCTCCTCCTTACTCCTCCTGAGGTACTAAATTTTTGAAAGAACAAGAATTCGAAACTGCCAAGCCTGCTATGCCTGCAAAAAAGATATTAACGATTCCGGCTGCCAGTGTGAGCAGCTGACGGAATTTCGATCAGGTGGGATATATGATGCAGAAGCGCTGTACTTCACTGACGCCAAAATCATAGAATGTCTTGTTATTTTTACACAACTTCAAATCTGTGTACATAGTGCATGTCCGGTGTCGTCTGCATATGATTCAACTTTATATGTTGACTACAGTGGTATACGTTATCGGAAAACGATATCATGTTTCTGCGACGAGCCTTCATAGTATTGAGCCAGACCGGGGCGGGCGGGCGGACTTGCTGCCTTGTATAGGGGTTGGGTTGGCCTTCGAAGCAGTAAGCGGGCCTGAGCCCGGCTCGGGCTCCGAGTTGCAGCTTGTGCACCGCTATAGTGCAAAAGCACCTTAGGCTCAGAAAGCATTTGGAGAGGGGGGGGGGGACACATAGACTGAGAAGGGAAAGGCTATAGCTTTCGTCACCTTGGCACCTTTTGGTCCTCAAAGGACCCTTGCGCCAATGAGCATCACATATCAGCTTTCGCCTTCCAGTTCTTTTAGGTGAATGGTTAAGGGACCCTGCGAGTTTTTCAAGTGCCATTCGCAAAATGGGTCAAAATTTGTAAAGATAGTAATTAAAAGAAAATATTTGCGTTTGCACTATCCCCTTTGTTCATGCAGATTTTACAACGGAGATGTACCGTTCGTCGTGACACAAGACTTGGAATTGATAGAGCAGGTTTTCGTCAGAAAATTTCAGAACTTCATGAACCGAGGAGTAAGTACTATGACATACGATGATTTTAATCACTTGAATCGCATTCATAGCACCTGACTCGGCAAAATGTGGGTATCACCTGTCTTTAGGCGAGAAGTACCAATCACAGTAAGTACGATGGATACCGCGCTAATACGGAAATCGGAGTTAAACGAACCTTTTCGTCACGTTTGACCCATTAAAAAAACGCGTTACAACTTCGAAGCTAAGACTTGAGTGCTTATGCATGCCAGCAATTAAATGTGATTTTATGCACCTCTGTAGTCCATTTGTAAGTGATAATGACGCTTGCGGGGGTCTTACGGGGTAAAACCTCGATATAACTTTAAGACTTGCAGTAATAGTGGACTAAGGATTAATTTTGGCCACCTGAGATTTTTAATGTGCACCTAAATTAAAGGACACTGTCCTTCTTTGCATTTCACCCACATTCAGTGTTGTCACCGTGACAGAGAATTGAACCCACGGCCTCGAGCTTAGCAGTACGGCACTGTACGAGCTAAGCTACCACGGCGGTTGCCTCTCACCGACTACTTTGATCATCTCTAGTGCAAAGATCCTCGGCTAGTGTTATTTATTTGCTTGTTTCAAGTATCATTTGAGTGTCTTGCTACAGGCTGACGAACTCTCACTTCATTTTCAGCTAACAATGATGACAGACCAGATGCATCCGTACCTCGGCAAGTCGATCATCCACGTTAATGCCCCCATGTGGAAGAGCATTCGAAACTCTGTTGCCTACGGTTTCAGTGCGGCTAAACTTAAACAGGTATGGAAACTGTTCACTTTGAGTAGGGTTGCAACACGATAGTTAAAGGTAATGTAAACAATACAAGATTCCTTTAAAGTAAGTTTAACATCATGCGTGTGCTCAGACACTCTGTCTATCAGCATTTCTCAGGATAAAATTTTTACACCTGTCATTGATATGTTCACATCACTTGAATAAATGTTGTTCCTACTGATAATAGTGCGAACTGAAAAAAAATTAAATATTTGACGCGTATCTGCGCTCTTCCCTGCAAATGTCGTCGAAAGACGGTATAGGTTCTGCCAGCCTTCTTTCGTGCACAGCGTCGCACTTTCAGCACAGCCTAAGAAACACTAAAGGGTTTTCAGAATTACGTATTTTCTAGCAAAGAAACACACTGCCCAATGCTTACGTACTGATATTGAGCCTCAGATATGCGTAGTATGTGCCTTTATTGACAGTGTTCACAAGTATGAACGCAGCCACCAGTTCAAGATGGCTGGGCGTTCAGCAATTGCTTAAACTTAGGCCAGGTGGCTGAATCGTGTGACAGACAAAAAGACAAACAGACCAAAACTTGTGTGTTGAAGTATCCCAAGAAAGACTATTGTCTTTGAAAACTTACGTAGTAATTGAACGGCACATGATAGAGGCTTGCACCTTCTGCGCTTTATATCTTTTATGCTTTAATCGAAATAAAATTCTTATTGTGTTGCAATTTCGCTGCTTGAAATTGTCCGAATAGTGGCTTTCTATCATTTTTTACTCGTCTCTGTTTTGTAAACAAATGTATTTAGGAATACGCTGGCACCCTAATTGTATGTCACTCACTTTCTTACTTGACAAAAAGAGTTTTCCTAATAATGCCGTTGACTAGCCCGAGTGAGAAAATACTACACTGGCGACCATTCACATGCACACTCCCAATGTTACAATGCGTTAGTTCACGCTACCCGAACGTTCACGTCACTGATACAGTAACATAACATTTTCTAATCAGAAAAGTAGACCCGCAGGTCGCGGGTTCAAATCCCGGCTGCGGCGGCTGCATTTCCGATGGAGGCGGAAATGTTGTAGGCCCGTGTGCTCAGATTTGGGTGCACGTTAAAGAACCCCAGGTGGTCTAAATTTCCGGAGCCCTCCACTACGGCGTCTCTCATAATCATATAGTGGTTTTGGGACGTTAAACCCCACATATCAATCAATCAATCAATCAGAAAAGTATTCACGAAAAGAAAATGTTCACACAAATTCACTCTGGTCCCTTCGTCCACGTCACGACCCCGTGGCAATATCGTGGTTTGGGAACTTAATACCGCAGATATTGTATAATAATTATTATAAACATGCGTTCATTCAGGCTGATGAAATTATCATAAAAGCACGAATGACAGGCTAAATACCCGGTATTTTTGTGTATATTTAAAATTATTATTGTTCATAACACGCACAAAATACTTTGTCCTCTCATACGGTGTCCTTATGATAATTTTATCAGCCCGAATGAACGCAAGCTTCTAATAATCATTAAACAATATCTGGGGTTTTAAGTGCTCAAACCACATTGGCACGGGGTCGTGACGAGGACGAAGGGACCAGAGTGGATGCTGAGGGCAAACTGTTTTTTTTTTTTTGGCCGAACTTGTGACCACGTAACACGAAAGTCAGATTACAGCAAGACACTGGCGCTGATAGCGGCAAACAGAGCGTCGGCCGTCAGTCGACTGAAAGGAGGTGAAGCGAGTCGGCATTTATACACGCGTCATTGAATAACCCAGCGTTATCGCTATTGGTCATGTAGGTTCCAGAACACTAGGGAGTTTTAGGGCTGGGTACGCATTCTCTTGGGGCGTTGCGGGCTTGGGAGCGCGCGGTGTTGCGTGCCGAATCCATACCCAACCGGAATGCCTTTTAGTTGGCGCCACGGTGGCACGCACGCAAACGCAAGCCGCACGAAGTTCACATGCGCTTGTCGCGACATAGCGTCTTGTCGCGTAAGTAATATTTAAGTCTTTTTATGATTTAAAATGTTAAATAAACATACATAGTAATCAGGACACTTTTTTATTGTGTACAGTAATCTGGTATACGCAAAAAAGTGAAAAATACAAGGTTACTGTAACGACAGTGTCGACATCTTGTGACACTTCGTGCAACCGCAGTCATGAACATGTTAGTTTACGCGTAATGTTCTTGAAGTGAAAATCAATAAAAAGGTTACTCATTTGTAATATTGTCGCTGCGCAGTTTTTGCACCAGACGTACAATGCACAATGTTTCTGCAATAACAAAGTTGTGGTTGTCTGTTTCACTATGGCCGCGCTAGATGGCGCCACCTAATCAGCTTGGCGAGGGCTGGCATATACCTTTTAGTTTTTATGTTTCAGGCCATTCTAGCTTTGGAAATCTGGCTGAAACCGTGTAATCGCTATAAGTGCTCGCACTTTGGCTTATTTTAACTCTACGCCTAGAGTATTCGCAGTGCGGATACCACGAGTTCTTGCGAAGGTGGAGCGCGCGGACGCATGGCCCCATCGCCCCAGCGATCTTGCGACGCATCTGTTTGGGGTTTCGCGCATGCGCAATACCGCCGCCCCAACGTCCTGCGTACGCAAGCCGCTTGGGTACCCAGCACTAAAACTCCCTACTGTGTAATGTTCGCGTTGGGGGCGTATTCTTAACAAAAAAAAAAACAAAATAATCTACTTTAGTCCTGAAGCTTCTTGAACACTGCAGGCGTGGTTTTCGCTGAGAATTACTTAAAGCGCAATGAAGCGATAACAAAACTTGAGGAAGGAATGTGGCAATATGATTGCGAGGCCCACAGTAGTAGGAGGCTGTGGAAATTTCGACCACCTGGTGTTATTGAGCGTGCACTGACATCACGCAACGCATAGCCGGGCGTCAGGCAATTTGCCCCCATGGAATTGGGACAGTCCCTGTTAGGATCGAGTCATCCGAGCATCCGAACCTCTTAAAACTGTTCCACCTAATCGGATCACTGCTTAGATTAAGGCATGTGCGCTGAGCTGGTCACAACCGCTGCTTGTTTTGTATATAAAACATATTGGGCCATGCTGTACCATCGTCCTCGAGCAGATGATGCCGTTTTTCGAAGAAGACGTTAACTACCTATTGAAATATCTGGACAAAAGCGCTGAGACGGGAGAGGAAGTACAGATGATGCGCAAATACGAGCAACTCTCCATGGACTTCGTGGCTCGAGGTGCCTTCGGCATCGATGAACGTTTCCAGGAAAATCCAAACCACCCGCTCTTTGACATGGCGAGGTCAGCTTGCTGCAAACTCATGACTGGCCCTTTCCACATGATCGCACGTGAGTGAACCCAAACCTTTGTTCTCGTAAGATGCACTCGCAGAGCCCTTTTCTTCTATCCTACTCACTTCTCATCTCTATCGCTCTTCCCTATTCCGTCCAGATGCTGAGTCATGTTCCCTACTGGGGCCAAAAAATAGCGTGTTTTACTCATCTCTTCCTGATCCAAGAAACAGGGACAAATTGTTATTAGGTGATGCATTAGACTGATTGCACAAGCAATGCTAGTAAAATTCAGTATTGTATGCCGTAAGCAACAAGCAAGTGGAGAAGTTGAGCACTTGTTGTGCGGTGACTATATACATTGCTAAACAATATCCTAATGTGCTATCGTCATATTAGCGACTGCGTACAGGAAATCGCTTTGCATTGATTAGTACATAGAGAGATTGATTGATTGATATGTGGAGTTTAACGTCCCCAAACCACCATATGATTACTAGAGACGCCGTAGTGGAGGGCTAGTACACGAAGAGAGTAAGAGAGGTTGATCGTGTTCATTCATCTGGGTTTGCCACTGTTTGTTGAAAGGCGGTAGTGCAAAGGAAGATAGGACAAAATGACTACGTACAGGACAGACATCTCATCACAACAAGCCATGACAAACACCGTCTTGCTTTTTTTGGAGGACACGTAATAGATTACGGACTAAATTGTGTCGCTCTGTTTCTCAACTATTCGAGGTTGCGACGAATCAGTTCACTTAGTGCAGCCAGTGGTTTCGAGAGCCGTGCGCCTTCAAGTTACAAACTAAGCGGGACCTCTTGGGGTCTTTTACAGTAGAGCCAGACGTACACGAGAGCGTTCCCGCCTTCCATACCCCTTACGCGCATTCAAACATTGCTGAGAGTAGAGCTCTGGAGTTGGCGCTAGACAGCTGCGTTTGTTGAATGATATGTGACGTAAAGGTGTGATCGAGCAGCGCGCTGTATAAAGTGCTGCAGCGTTCCTAGTAGCCTGCTGGTGATCCAGTGTCATATCATCACCGCCGAACATTGAGAAAAAGAGCGAATAGGCAAGAAAACAAGGCTAACCAGGCGTACATTTAGTTCACCAAGTTGCTATGGTGAAACGTTTTAATAAGTTAATGAAAAAAATAGAAGGCCAGGGCATGATATAGCATGCACAGGTCGCACGTTCACTGGAAGTATATGCTTTAACGATCGCACAAACGTGTCGACTTGAAGCACTCTACAAACACCTTTGATGCTTTCTCATCGTCAATGCTCGTCTATACAAACACTATGGAGCCGAGCAAGCAGCATCCGCTCGACAACTACTGCAAGTTTTGTTTCCGAGAGTTGAATGCCTATCCATCAAAATGCGTCAGCTCCCTTGAGCAATAAAATTTCGATACCGGTACACGGTCAAAGGATATGCGGCTACGAGCACGAAACACGGTCGAATCCGTCAAAACAGGGAAAGGTGGCCAGGGGCAAAAAGGGATTATAAGTTTTAACGACGCGTAAAAACAACAGTGAAAAAGAACCATGAAGCTGCAGATTTTAATGACGGCTTACAGATTTTCTCCTTTCTTTGCTCATCTCTCTCTCTATCTGTTTTGTTTCATAGGTATTTCATTTACTGTCGCCGTTTACTGTTGGGCGAGTATAAAACAGATTTGACGTGAATAGTTCAAAGTCGTGGCTGTTTTCGTGTGGCAGTAAAAAAGTCAAGTACCTCTAAGTTCGGAGTGATCAGAGTTAGTGGAATATGTTCATGGTAATATAGCAAGCCTACAAAAAAAAATACATGCTTGAGCGGGCGTGTCTTCAGGGCCTGCGATGTTGCTGAACTGTAGGTATGAGAGTGTATTAAAGAAATACAGATTTATGCCCGGCATCCAAATAGCACAGTTAACAGTAAAGCTTAGAAAAAGTGGTACCATTTTTTATGATTTGCGTTGGTTTACCTAAGAAAAACGCGAGGGTAAAAAGAGGTGTTGCTTGACAAAAATTCACGTGTTTGGTTTTAATAATATAACAATATGAACATGATATGCCCCAGCAAAACAATATGAACATGATATAGATCCCATGCCCCAGCAAGATCCTAAAATCGTGGTTTCTTCTTCGCGATGCGTCGACGTACTAACAACGTTGCCAAATTCTTGCGGATGCCTGGTAGATAACTGAAGCCGGCTGCAACCTAGGACAAAATGTAAGCGCCAGCCAAAGCCATCTTTGTGAAGTCCAGTGAGAATCGGCCTAGCACATTAGCATCCATCCATCCATCCATCCATCCATCCATCCATCCATCCATCCATCCATCCATCCATCCATCCATCCATCCATCCATCCATCCATCCATCCATCCATCCATCCATCCATCCATCCATCCATCTATCCGTCCATCCGTCCGTCCGTCCGTCCGTCCGTCTGTCCATCCGTCCGTCCGTCTATCTATCTATCTATCTATCTATCTATCTATCTATCTATCTATCTATCTATCTACTATCTATCTATCTATCTATCTATCTATCTATCTATCTATCTATCTATCTATCTATCTATCTATCTATCTATCTATCTATCTATCTATCTATCTATCTATCTATCTATCTATCTCTATCTATCTATCTATCTATCTATCTATCTATCTATCTATCTATCTATCTATCTATCTACGCCTAGGTGCTCTCGTAATTACCTCCATAAATTTAGGTCGACCAAAATGAGTGTAGGAGGGTAAGAGGGTCTGACGATTTTGAGGTGTCTGGTTATTACATAAGTAATGAATGATGAAATCACGGTACGACGTCAGACCGTTGCCTTCAGACATGAGTAGCGCATACTCATATACCACGATCTGCAGTACGCGCCACAAGTATTTTAGAGCTAAGGTATAGCTACCGAGCTCCGGTGAGACCAGACATAGGTAATTTTAAGGCGTGAGCGTTAAAGGGGCCCTGAAACACTTTTTCAACTAACCATGGAACAAATTCACGAAAAGAGCTTATTGGCTCACGAATCTAATTCCGCAAGATTTTGAGGAGTTCGTCCAGTATGAGCGAAGTTACAAATATTTGTCGCACGCTGCAATCTCATGCCCTTTTTCCTCGTCCCGACGAAAGCTAAGCAGGGAGGGATGGCAGGGGCAAAGAAAAAAACCTCAAGGGCGCCTCGTGACCTTCAGCACCGTTTTTTTCTTGGAATATGCGGCTTTTTCAGTGTGATCGCAGACGCACGCATACACCAGACGTGGCCTCCCACGGTGATCCTTGTAACAACCGAGCACGCCATGCTCAAATCCGCCAATGGCTGATAGATGGGCTTACCACGAGGGATTTTCAGGCTTATTCTGTGGTTTTCCAAAAGAAGAAAAAGTAATTTTTAGCTGAATTTGACAATTTATTTTGAATTCTAGGCCGTATGCTGCGCTATAATATTCATCTCGCGTGTTCTCGGAAGCTTCTACTGCTGATTCGTAGCGTTTTTTGACCATGCTCAAAAATTGTTGCACAGGGGCCCTGTAACACTTTTTCAGCATGGTCAGAAAGCGCTGCCGATCAGTGGTACAGGCTCCCGACAACACGCGAGCCAAATATTATAGCGCAGCACGGGGCCTGGAATTCACAATAAATTATCAAAGTCAGCGGAAAATTGTTTTCTCTTTTCTCGACAAAGCACGGAATAAGCCCGAAAATCACTCGTAGTAAGCCCATCTATCAGCCATTGGCAGATTTGAACATAGCTCGCTCGGTCGTTACAGAGATTGCCGTGGGAGGCCGCGACTTGTCCACGTGTGTGCGCACGATCACACTGAAAAAGCCGCGCATTCGAAGAAAAAAAAAGTGCTCAAGGTCACGAAGCGCGCGTGACGCTTTTCTTTGCGCCTGCCTTCCCTCCCTGCTTAGCTTCCAGTGCTTTCATCGGGACAAGAGAACAGAGAATTCAATCGCAGCATGCGACAAACCTTCGTAACTCCACTCGCACTGGACGGATTTTTAAAATTTTCGCGCCGTTCAATGCGTGTGGTAATAAGCTCTTCCAGAAAGTTCATTCCATAGATACTGGAAAAAGTGTTTCAGGGCCCCTTTAGAAAAAAGCTGACATCGGCAGCATGGACTCGATTAAAGCAAAGAATCAATGCAAGGGTCCCAAGAGGAATCGTTCCCCAGAATTCTGCATGGCAATTAAGGCTTCTACCCCAGAGCCACACCAGGCCTCGGAACTAGTTTTCAAATGCACCCTAATGTTCGTGGAACGTAAATAGTAATTGCAGCACTGGCTATTCAATTTTATAAACATTACATATGTACTCCTATAATACAGCCATCACGGTGGGTTAACGTCAATAGCAGGTAGGCTCCATCCGCTGAGGTTGAAAAATACATATCATGTCCAGGGCTACAATCCTCGAGGGCACTGGCACTTCATATCAGCTTTCCGCTTCTGGTGAGGTAATATTCATGTTGCCGTTTTCATCGTTTCGCAGCTGTAAGCAACTGGTATTATAAAACATATGCGCCTGTTTGACGTATGTCTGTGCATGCATTTGCACGTCTCTCTAGCATCACTTCATAATCTTTCAGTCAAGACAAAAAATGCAACATAGTCACCTTCTATACGCATGCTTTGCATAACGTCGGTTCCCAAGGTACGTGGCATCCGCGGGATTTTTTCAGTTGGGTTTTTTCTGACGCACTCATGTGCGCCAAGGGAAATTGTCAACCACACACCACTTACAATAGGAGAACAACAACAACAACAACAACAACAACAACAACAACAACAACAACAACAACAACAACAACAACAACAACAACACCATTTGCCGCACGAAGCCACCAAAAAATCCATGTTAATTTCTTAGAAAAAGAAGTCTCTTAGTTGTCAAAAAGAACGTAAAAGCCCTGGTCCGGGGATCGAACCTGAGACTGGCGCCATTCCGGCACTGTCAACTCTACCATTTCAGCTAATGCGACGGTGAATTCATCGACAAGTCGAAGCACATGAACACATACCATCCTTATGTCTTCGTGCTACAAACTGGTGTTTGTCAATTATACTTGATCATTTCGCTACTCTGCGGGTTCGCGCTGAACTGGTATGAAGTAACTCTATGAGCTTCGACTTTTCGATGCATTCGCCCGGTGAATTGGTAGCTTAGCTTCCTGGTTAGCTCAAATGGTACTGCAATACCACTCGAGAAGGGCATTAGTTTCTTATTCAATCCTCACACAAGGAGAAATGTTTCGGCAAGAAGCTTTCTTTCTGAGAAAATGGAACAGATCTCTTTGCGGTTTCGTGCTACAAACTGGTTGTTGTCAGCTTCCTCTTTCACCGGCATATCCCCCTCCCCTCACCCAAGCGCACATTCCGGCAGCTAGGGGCACGCCATGATATCACCTTTCCGCCACCTTGTGGGTTTCCGCAGACACACATTCGTCTAGCTGGTTTTCGGTTGGAAACTTAAACTTCCTGTCAAACTTCAATGAAGATCACTGCTCAACCAAACAATATATTTTAGGTATGAAAGACAATCTTTTTTTAATCATACATATGCGTAGTGCTTACATTAGCAGTCAAAAACTACCTACTCTTAGAATAGAAACCACCTAACAATTCTGTCTTGCACACGTGAATGGCACGGTTGCCCCAATAT
Organism: Rhipicephalus annulatus; assembly: GCA_013436015.1. Taxonomy (NCBI): domain Eukaryota; kingdom Metazoa; phylum Arthropoda; class Arachnida; order Ixodida; family Ixodidae; genus Rhipicephalus; species Rhipicephalus annulatus. The sequence continues at coordinate 141,158 of WOVY01012446.1, forward strand.
TGGTGGTGGAGCTTGTATTTTTTTCTTAGGTTAATAACAAATATAGAGCGAATTCGTTTTTATAGGCCAGTTCTACACTGACGCTGCTGTCTTCATCGGTGACGAAATCTCTATTCATTGTCTTTAAGTTCGGTTGCACAGAATCAAAGAAAAACAGCTTTTCAGAGTTCCCCTGCCTTTTAAAACAATTCACCCTTGCCACTTCACCCCATAAAAGTGAAATATCGATGAAACACTGAAAAATACTCAATAAAAATGTTAGTGTTGCCTCGCCTTTCGTAATAAGTACCGCTGGCTACAAATAACGTAACTGATTCCAATGTAGCCTTCGTTTCTATGTTTTGTTTTCAATATTTAAATACCAAAGTTTCAATACAATAATATTTTTTCACTCTTTTGCATAGAAAGTACTACAAGCCTGGGACCAATCACCAAAATAGTTTGCTGGCTTTCCCTCGCAATCGGAGACTTCGTGTTTGACACGGTAACGGCGCACACGGCGAAGGTCGTCGAGCTCAGAAAGAAGGACCCATCGGTAAGGAAAAAAAATGGTCAACTCCGGAGGCGTATAAACAAGAGTCTAGCAGATTGCTTGGTCTACTCTGTCACCATATCAAGAGTGAATCACCATAATTGCGGTGCTTTTGGATTCGACAGATTTGTCCATTGATTCGCCATGTTTAGATTTACACCGTGAAGCAGAGAAGAGCGTTGCTTACACATATTGCACAATGATTATTTGCGCAAAATTTATCTGAAAGAAAAAAAAATCACAGCATATGCACGGAGCGAATGACGATAAGTGAAGCGAAGTGAGCTTGCATCCATGCGTAATAATCATGCGTGCGTCTGCCTGCCTGCCTGCCTGTCTGTCCGTCTGTCTATCTGTCCATCCGACCGTCCGTCCGTCCGTCCGTCCATCTATTGAACACTCTAAGTACCACCATCTCGCATCTTTTAGGAGCGAAGCTCCTTATGGCGTGGCTTGGGCGTCCCTCGTATGTAACCACCAGTGGCACATACCCGAAATAGGTATAACACTTGACCTCCAAGGTGGTGCCAGTGAGAGATTTCTTCTGTGCGTTGTTTAACAATGAAAAATAGTGCTCAATGTACATGCCAATGGCTTCTAATGGGGAATGAGAGACATGAGCATTCGGCTTTTAGTAAACGCGCACGCTGCGATCCCCATTAGCAGCCATTGGCATGTACATTGAGCACTATCGGACAAGAAAGGGATGCTACATTATACTCGCTGGGTGTAACCTCCTTAGCTTTAGAAAGGTTTAGCGAGCGTTCAGCCGCAGTGCCATGAATACAATGAACTTGTATATACCATGAATGAACTCAAGGTGGTTAAAAATGAGAAGTAGATACGAAGCGCAAGCCGTAAGAAAGTAAAAGCCGAATTATCCTGTCTGTCATTTCTCATTAGCAGCCATTGGCATGTAAATTGAGCCCTATCTGACAGGGAAAGGTTGCTACGTTATACTCGCTGGGCGTAACCTCCTTGGTTTTCGAAAGGTTTAGCGAGCGTTTGGTCGCAGTGCCATGAATACAGTGAACTATAATATACCATGAACTCAAGGTGGTTAAAGGTGGGAAGTGGACCCAAAGCGCAGGCCGTAAGAAAGTGTGCGTGTGCCACCTCTCGTTTAGTCCTTGGAATGTCCGCTGGATGGCGGTGCTTCTATATGGGGAATATATGATAAAAAGATGCGAGATGGTGGGACTTGGAGTGTTGAATAGATGAACGAACGGACACACAAACAGATGCATGGATGGACGCATGAACGGACGCAGGGGCGGATGCACGAAAGAACGCAGGGACGGGCGCACAAACAGACGCATGGACGGTCACACAAACGGACGCATGGACGGACGAATGCTTCGCCCCACTCTCCATTATTCACTCCGTGGATATGCTGCCATTTTTTTATCATAAGTTCATCATATGTAAGTACCGCCTTCAGCGGACACTTTAAGGACTGAACGGGATGTGGCTACTACTACAAACATGGGACGTACGACCCACGGCACAAGAAACTTCGCCCCTAAAAGAACAGCTAAATTTGTGCGCTTCACCGACAATTTGTCCATATGCGTCAGCATTCGCACTAAATCGGCCACATATTATGTGGCGCTGTAGAATGAAATATGAATTCTAATATGACTAAACACAAAGGAGGTGTTTCCTCATGCGTCTGGCGCTGCCATGCGGAGAAAGCGCTCACACGTGTTGCTAATTGCAAATTGTCGTGTACAAAAAAAAAAGCGAGAAATACGTATACAGTAGCTGTGTACCAGTTCTTTGCACGGTAAAAGCATTTTGCGCTGCAGGGCAGGTGCATTAGCATCTAAGTGATCTGGATATGCTCGTTAGGTTGTGAATTACAAAAGGATACAGATTCTTTGGCTAGCTCAAAGTATTATATTTAACTAGATTGGCTTCATTTTCACTGCGTATGAAGCTTTTTTGTTTCCACAGCTGAAAAAAAAGTTCACACCTTTAGCTCTAAGAACAATTCTGGAGCCTACTTGATTTGCCTGCCAATGAAGATTTCAAATGCAACAGTATCGCTTTTTCTGAGGCTTCAAAGTTTGTGTGACCAAACGACAGGGCAGAGGGGACAACCACTGAAAACTGCTAGCTTGTGGCCCGGCCGGACATTCACGTCCTCTAAAAAAGAAAAAAAGCCGAACGTGTCTTGAAAAGTGGGGCACCAGTTTCCAAAACCAACAATAAAGGCTAACTGCAGCTGGAGAGTCTGTTTATTCTTATTCTTCCAGTTGTATGCAGCCCGTCAAGTGAATGACTTGATTTCAAGGAGAACGCATAGCGCGGCCGGTCTTTGCTTTCGTTTAGAGAGAAAGCCGTTATGAGATAACTATAGGAGTCGCGTGCACCATAGATGTCCGCCACCACCACCAGTGCCCATAAGCACTATTCAACGAAAAAAAAAACTAATGTATATAAAAAGCACCAAGGACACAGCCTAGTTCCCTTGCGTGCCAGTTCAGTAGTCTAGCACAGAGCAATGCTGGCGCTTGAAAGTTCATTGTAGACTGACCTTAGACAGGCTTGATGTCGAGGAAGAAATCGCGCTTAAAGAGTTTTAAAACAGCAAAGGAACAAGGAGGCGTCGCACAATGCTATTTGCGTACCGAGTAGGTTGTTGAATTCCCATTCCCCCTCCCCCACCCTTCCTCCCTCCCTCCCATTACAAAAGCTTCAGGCATAATTCTTCATTGTCGTAAGCCACAGCACCAAAAGATTGCACAAAATTCCTTTCGAGTAGCGAATGTGCAGATCTGCTTATAAGGTAGTTCTCATCGCAACACCTCGTCTCTTCTCTTTAATCGCTATAGCTCCGAAAGCCGGATATACTGCAGAACTTGATCGATGCGGAGTACGTCGAGAGCCAAACCGGCGCCGACTCAGGCAAAGGGGAAAATGGTGAGTTTCGCAAGCTAAGCTGTTTATGAATTGAGCCCGAAGCGATAAACTCGCGAGGCCTTCACCTTGCGGCACAAGGTAAATGGAGTAATTGCGAAAATAAACTATTCAGAACCTGTAGTAGTGCGACAAATGCCATTGACGCAAGGAAGCATGAAAATTGCCTGCCACTACACTAGCAGACAACTTGTCTTGGCAATGAAGGGAAGCCTACGGGAGCAGAGCTACTGTACTGAACATGTAATCTTCCACGAAGTATAGTCCGGCTCAGCTCGCGCTTCGAATGATGGCTGTGTTCGAATAACAACACTGCATACAAATTGCTCCGTGTTCTCAGGCAGCTATTTGTAAGCAAAATTTGTCACAAGCTCCTTTGGCGAGTGATCGGAAAAGCTGGAGGGCGACGAGCACTCACCTGGAGACTAACCCACGTATTCTAGAACGTCCCTTCACTCAACGCTTCACCTGCACTTGAGAAAGCCGATGGAAGCCCCGTCTCTAAGAACGGCAAGTCACTGCATATCGGCTATAGTCTGCTGGGATTCTTGAGTATCGCAGTGTCATTTTCTGCCGAGTGGTGGCGCTGTGCTCAACTCTGTCAAGTGAAGGGTGGAAGTCGAGTCGAGAAGCGTTTGTGAATACGGGGCTAAGACGTCATTTCGCCTGTGTGAAACGTGCCACGCTTTCACGCATGCGAAATCGCAAAATGACACCGCACAAGGTAAAACAAATAAAAATAACTCCTTGGTGCGTGCTGCGTCTCTTTATCAACATAATTGTATAAAAATATGAAGCGATGTTTTTTATGATATTCACGCAGAAAACATGGACGCAGTTGTGAAACTATTGGCCTAGATGACATACCGTGGCGCCACCTACGTGATGACGCCACTCATAGGATGCCGGGTTGACTTTGTCGGCTAGAACACCGCATTTACTGCACTTTTGCTGTGGACACCGTGCGTGCTTCTCTTTGTTTTGAAACTCAGTGCCTAAAGAAGTGGTTGAAGACCTCATAATACGGGCACGCAAACTACGAATCGGTGCCCCTGGTGGCACTCTTGTGTCGAATTTGCATCGTACAATCGCGACTGAGCACTGGTGCAGCCATGGCGGACGATGGAAGTGTTGTCGCGAAAGCAAAGCTGCCGTATTCCACAACTACGCATCCTATCTGTGACGTCAAAACGATCGCAGCACCGGCCTCTTTAGTGGAGGCCCTCGCGGCCAATATACTTCAGCGGTTGCACACGACCAGGTCAACTCCGTAGCATTCCAACCATTGCCAACAAAAGTTGTCCGCTAGTGTAGTCTGAGCAGAATACCGGCTGCCACCTAAACAAGCTCTGAATAGACACTCTATAGTATATTTATGAAACGTAAGCGCCACCCTGATAAACTGGTTGGGGCGCAAGACGGCTGGCCCGCTCATCGCGAGATTTAATCAAGGTTGCGGCGGCCACATTTTCTATGGATGGCAAAAAATGCTAGAGGTCCGCGTACTTTGATTTAGGTGCATGGTAAAGAACCTTACTTGGTCGAAATTTTGGGAGCCATTCACTTCAGCGTCTCTCAAAATCATATCGTATTTTTCGGACGCTAAACCCTACCAATTAATATTATTAGTTGAGGTGAACTTTACGAATACGCAGAGTAATGATAAATGAAAAGAAAGCTTTGGCTAGCATGCCGTAACTTGCGTACATAATTCTGAGCAACATTTCGACATGCTTAAACCGCACTTATAAGCGTGGAATGTTTTAGGTCAAAGTTCTGGTTGTCACATCACTACGTGCAATGTTGGTGGTTGGCCATAGTTAATATTGCTAATAGAATTAGTTAGGCTGGATTTATTGTTAGAAACTTTACTCAAGGCAAGAAAACTTTTTCCCAAGAAAATTTTTCAGTTGTTCCTTGTGCGCTAACTGTTATTCATTTCTTCATCAGGGTGAGGTTTCGCAATGAGTACAGGGCTAAATTCTATTAGCCCTCCCTAACGCTAACTAGTTGGCCCGACAATTTATTCTGGCCAACCTCTAAGTTTTTTTTTTCACCCAACAAACTCTTTCTATTTCTCTCCGTTAGCACAATCACGTGTATGAAGTCGCACTTTAACAGCAGTTGGCATAAATTATGCGTATATATAGTAATCAATTATAATTCAGCCTCTAATGACGTTACAGCACTAGATCATGTGGGGTTCTTTTTTTTCTGCAAATGGCATTGTGTGACACATATATACGTTGCGAAAAGTTGAACATTAGGTGTGAATGTCTTCATGTTTTATCTGAAACGTATTTCTTATGTGGAGTTTCTTTAACATTAAGGAATTCTCAAAACAAGATCCTTAACGACAGAAGAAGTAATAACCAGCGCTGCCACGTTGTTCATTGCTGGGTAAGTCAAGACTAACACCCAGTTTTTTTTATAACAACACTAACGCGGGTTACACATGCTTGTCAACGATGACAAGTCAACACGCACGGTGCTTCATGTATTAGTGTGCTTTTTAAATTGTTGATACCTCAAAGAACAGGAGAAGTCACCTGCATTGGTGGTTGCTGCACTCGAGCCTTCACAGATTCTTAATTCTCGACAGGTGTTCTCGTATGTTCGTCGTTAAACAAGCCTTCTTACACTGTAGAGTAATGAGTGTGGTGGTGCTCCTTTCTGTCTGCATTCCTTAAAAAGTGCGTAGCCCTTGAGGAGCCTGGCTTGTCTCCATTCAATAATTTCGTGTGTTTTAGTCATGTGGCGTTGTCAGTTTGGCCATTTCAGTCAGTGTGCTCATGTATGTGGTCACGTTCTAGTGTGGTCACGTAGTCATGGCTTTTTGACGTCATTTGCGTGATGGCAATATGTCAATGCAGTGTTAGTAGACCCCGGCTTAAAACACTATAGTGTTAAAAAACGTTTGGCAGTGTGTTTCATTCTTAGTAACAGGAACGGGAGATCCTGCTTCACACTTGGTAATGTGATATGTCGTATAATCGGGAATAAGATTTCTTGCAAGACGTGATGATCCGCATTGTAAGACAAATGCGTTGAACAACCTGGTCTCGTTCAGTCGATTGCTTAATCTCAAAATGAAACGGGCAAATGGTAGGGATAAAGCAGGATTTTTCAGCGACCAGTGACTGTAATGATTGCTATTGAAACGAGTCCGTAGAAAGATAGCCCACAGGGATACAGGCAATTTCACTCAACAAAAATTTAACTCCAATGACTACTGTGGTAATGCAAAATGAATTCAGGATATATTTATTTGGTTATGACACCAACAGAGCTTCTAATATTGAAAACAAAGCACTGACACGATATGCCTTTCAACGCAGGTACGAAACGATAGTCACTTCCCTTAGTTACCTCACGTTTACTATGGCGAAATATCCGGACGTCCAAGAGAAGGCGCGCCAGGAAATCGAAGATGTCATCTCACAAGGGGTAAGCGAGAGGAGGGTGTGTCAACTGACGCTGTTCGTTACTTCCCAACGTAATTTTACTGCAACTATCCTTCTAACGGGTAGACGACACCGGGCCTCTACCGACATGTTTGCACAGTGCAACGAGAATGGGGAAAGGGCAAGGGACATAACGCGTCTTCTGTATTGTGTCCCCTCCTCTGTTTCCGCACGAGTTCTGCTGTGCACGCATGTAGATAATAAGTCACTGCAATCATGAGTTACTCTCTCTAAAAAAATTAACCAGTCAGATGAATGTATTTTTGTCCCGAAGTAATAAACGTTATCTCTTCGTCGTGCTTTTCCTTTCGTTATCATCACACATCAGTCACTTCCAGGTACTAAATGGCATGAGCGTTGTTAGTGTGACATCCTGGGACCTTGGCCTTATAGTCTCGCATATGCACAACGACACGAAAGCTCTCTTTTGCTTCTTGAGGACGAACCGAGCCAAAGCCTTGGTTCACCTCTCTATGTGCCTTCTCCCTTTTCTCTCTCTCTCAATGTGACGTGAGGTCCTTGATAGGAAAATGGCGGCCGCCGAGATTTCAAGAAAGAAATCGCGAGCAAACCAGATGGTGATTATTGTTGCCGGACAAAAGATAGTTTTTACACGTTCCTTCTTTCTTACGTAGCCTGTCATTGTCATACGATAAGAAACGTAAAGCTCAGCCAGTCTCACTCAAGAGATATGATTGTCGTTTAGCGTTCACTCGGAGCCCGACTCATCAAGATTTTCCCCAACCGGACTCACTCAGGCCTAACTCACCAAAGTATTTATTACCCACTTGCACTCAATGACACTCAGCCCCAAGACTCGATCTGAAAATGACTGAGTCTGAGTGAGTGTACTCATGAATGAGTGTATAATTAGCTTTTCGACAATGGTGTCAATACCTTTAACACCAATATGTCACGTAAGCAATGCTTCACGAGGCGCCTTTCGATCTCGCATCTTCAAGTACGGGTTAACAGTGGTTGAAATTGAGTAAGAACATTTTTTTTGCAATAGCAATTTTTGGTGAAACTGACGACTCACACGATATGTTTTTATCAAGAACTGGCCGTGAAAGAGTTGCGGCGGGAGGGGAGGAGGAAGAGGTCAAGGCACGCTAGCCCTCTCAGCCACCCTCCTCCCCTCACTAACGCCTCTGATAAATAAATACCGAGCTGGCGTATGACTGCTTGTGCGATGGATTATGTCTTAGTAGGCGTGAGCATAAAAACGTGAGCCGACACAACGTTGATAGTATAATGCTGAAGTTAAGTAAATGGTAGTCTGGGCTACCATTGCGTAAACTTTGAACCCCTGTCTCAGCAGTCTCGTGTTTAGGTTTTATTTATTCTTCGCTTCTCAGTGACTATAAGCACATATTTCTAAATGACAAAATGTAGCAATTACTTTTGATTGAAGCGTCATGGTTGAGGACATCAACGCCCTGCGCAACGTCACGTGTACGCAATTATCACAATGTTGCATGCATTTTTTTCGCAACATTTCCGTTCACCTAGATGGAGAACGGAGGCTGTCGTGGGGTAGTTGTGGTGCTCGGATGCCGACCTGAAGGTCACGGCTTCAATTCTGGGCATGTTAGTCGCATTTCAATGGAGGCGAAAAGGTGGAGGCCTGTTTACTGGGCGGGGTCAGTGCACGCCGAAAACACCAGATGGTGAAAACTTTCGAAGCCCTCCACTACGGTGGCTTTAAAAATAGTATCATGGTTTTGGCGCGTGAAATTTTCGATACAATCAGAATAGAGTCCTAATCAGTAGGAGCTTGAAAAAATTATGAGCTCAAAAGCTGTGTGCTTTACTGTGAATGAGCGCCTATATTTAAGTATATCGAATTTTGCTATTCTTATTTCTCTGCAACGTGTTAACAGGGTGAATTGGATTACAATACAGTAATGAAGCAACTCAATTACCTGGACCAAGTCATGAACGAAACGCTGCGACTTTATCCTCCAGGTCTCACGTGAGTATTGAAGCAGCCTATTCGCGTGCGCCGACTGAAAACACCATCTGCAGGCGGAGTCGACGAGAAGACACGCTAACAAGAGATGATACATATTGGTATATATAATGGGAGATTGAAATGAGAAAGCTTTTTTCTTTGTCACTCTACAACACTGCAGATGTCTTGTATTATTGTGATAATATATATTGCGTGACATTGAGTAAGATAACGAGAGCTGTGCAGCGTTTGATGAGCAAAAGAAAGCTTGAGAAATTGGTGTACAAGCACCAAAATTAACTTGAAAGAAATATAGGTGGTCTACAGATTGTGTTCGTAGACAAAAACGCCTGAACGGCGAATATCTCGGCGTTGGCCATATCTTTTCTTTCATGTATGTGTGTTTAAAATAGCTCGTAGACTCCGTAAAAATTATCTAAATTGCTACATATAGATATACACAACGACAAGCAACAACAAGCGACCTCTTGTTCGAATGAGTTTATCAGTTTGTTAGACATTTGTTTCAAGAAATATGATATGGGAGTCTCTACAAAAGTAGGCTCTACCACTTATAAATTGCTATCTTGACCTATTTTTTAGTGCGTAATTGACTTATCTAATAGAACGTGTGCAAACTTAGATATATGTCTCCCTGCTCGGCAGTATTTTCCGATGTTCATTGGCGGCCACGCATGATGTATTATTTTCTTTCTGCGGGTTCTAGGTTTGTCACCAGGCAGGCCAAAGAAGACTTCGAATACAAAGGGTTAAAGTTCAAGGCCGGAACCTGCTTTATGGTTCCTCAGTACTACATTCAACGAGACCCACGGTTTTGGTCTAATCCATTGGAGTTCGACCCGGAGAGGTGAGGATCAGAGACTGGAGTGACCATGCCAGGGGCGTAGCTAATATTTTTTTTTCGGGGAAAGAATGAAGTGGTGTCAACCATCATGTAGGTATGTTCGTGCATTCGTTTTTATACGTGCCTGTGAGTACACATGCCGTCATAGAGTTTCCTAAAATTAGTTAGAGGGGACTCTGTCACTGCGATCGTTCAGCGACCATGGGAATGATGAGTAGTACTCACATTTGCCTAGTCTTCGTACTTGCGGACGGCGAATCGTACTTGCGGCTTCGTTTATTGCTGTGTCTGGGCTTTATATTGAAAAAAAAAGATTCAACCCTTTGGAGTTTTGTGACCTGATTTGGAAAGGTAAGCCTAAAAGAATAAGCTGGTGAAGCGCAATCACTGAACATTTGTTTATTTTTGTTTTGTGAAAAAAAAGCTCCAAGCCACACGAACACAAACGGAGCCAAAAGCAGGCCAGAAGTGCAAAGATTAGACGAATGTGTATACTACCCATTATTCCCATGCTCGCTGAAACGTCGTGTGTTGCAGCTCCCACAGAGATTAACTCTCGAGTTCCCTCTAGTGTATATTAGGAAACTGTATGCACGCCGGAACAAAAACTTATCGGGGTGGATTGAAGGAGGAGCAAGGAGAAGAAAGAAATGCAGGGAGGTCAACGCGCGTATAGAGCCTAATTTTTCACTTACATTAAACTCCGGATTCTCGGCCAGTCCCGTTTAGCGGCTAAGAGCCAGAACAGAGAAGGAGCTAGCAATCAAACAAGCTAGTGTCCGTTATGCTAGCCTACACCTGGGCAAGGTGAATGAGGGATGAAAGATGAAAGAGACAGAAACCTCCGCATTTGGCTACGCCAATGAACTGCGCTTTCCCGCAAGCAAGGCCGGATCGCGAAAGCCAGTACCGCGGGACGATTGTGAAATGCTCAAGCTCGAAAGCGTTGACGTATACTATGCATACAAGCTCTTAGTCGAAAATGAAATCCCCAGGTTACGCATTTTAGCAGACTCTAATAATATGCTACAAGGCGCTAGTCTCACTGAAACTCCCTCTGAAACAGTCGTAAAATAATCTGCCGTAAAACTCCGGCCACCGTCATGGCACAGACATCCGTAGAGATACAACGTCTGTTCCTCACATTGTCTTTCGAACTTCCGAACACAGCAGTATAGAGTTAAGAGAGCAGACAATATCGTCAATTCGGCTAGGTCACAGTTGCTGCAAACGAATTATCATTTACGGGCACTCGTCTGGCACACGTGTAAGTGCAATGGCAATAACAATCTCTATCGCTTTGTCCTAATCGCAGATTCAACCCCGAAAATGAAGCGAAAATAAAGAAGATGGCGTTTTGTCCCTTCGGCATAGGGCCCCGCAACTGCGTCGGAGTGAGAATCGCTACGTTGCAGACAAAATACACGATGGCCAAAGTGTTGCTAAAGTTTCGCCTGGAGCTTGGCCCATCGCAGATGGTGAGAACTAAACGTCTCGTCTAATGCCCAATACAGCGCTCGTCGCTACATACAAGTAGAGATTATGGTCTTAAGCTGCGGCTGGCACTGCTACTCATTCTTTTGTGCTTGGCTTCATTGGGAAGCAAGACAGGCGTAATTGGGCTAATGAACAGGTATAAATAACGGCGCAAACCAGCTGGAGCCTACCCCGTAGCATCCGTTGCATAAAAAAAACAGCACCAATTCGATGGAGCAAAGAAATCGACACCCAGTTATTTTGGCTACAATCGCCTTAACTGCTTCAGAGAAAGTGACATGAGGAACCAAGCGATGCAATGCGCACCGTGGCAGGCATCTGGTCGCTTGATGGCCCGTCGATGCCTTCGGCCACGCGATCTCATGGTCTGTACACTCTTGCTCGCGCCTGTACATACATACATACATACATACATACATACATACATACATACATACATACATACATACATACATACATACATACATACATACATACATACATACATACATACATACATACATACATACGTACGTACGTACGTACGTACATACATACATACATACATACATACATACATACATACATACATACATACATACATACATACATACATACATACATACATACATACATACATACATACATACATGCACATAAAGGCGCGCGCATGGAGGGTTCACGTTAGAGCGTGTATGGGTGCTCTTTTAAACTGATCGGTCAAGAACAAGCCTATATAACAAAGAAGTTAAAGAAATAGAGAACCAATCAAAATTTTATATGAATCTTAGTTTTTTTGGTTTGTAGGTTGTACTAAAATCAGTGTATGACATTTTCATTTTCCTCAGGGAAAACTGGACATGGGCTCAAGAGCCATGGTGTCAACACCAGCCAGAGGACCGTTTATAACATTTCACCGCCTCAACAAAAGCCTCTAATTACGAACAGCACAATTGGGAAATCAATGGGAAATCAATACTTTACGAACCAGTTTGGCGACGATAGTTTGATATCTCTGCGATGGCTACGCTTTACGCTTTGTCTGCATTGAATCCCTACTCTGGCGCATTGAGTCTCCAATGTTTGTTATTTTGTGGCTACAATACTCCGTTTCCTAGCTTTTCTGTCGTGTCGTAGGGCACGCATGAAACCCAACCCTGCCCGCAACTGGCGTTCCCGAGGCACCCCAAAGTAATGTGCCGTGCGCAACAATAGACGGAGTGACGAAGTGGAGACACAGGAGTATGTTGGCAAATGCGTGGCTAGAAAGCTGCTCACCATATACGTTAACACTAGGCACCGGTTTACAATGCTGAGACAGAGCGCATGCTCTAATCTAAACCTGACAAAAACAAAGGTGCGCAAAGAGAAAATAAAACAGGACTGTCTGTCTCCACCAGATTTTACTATTTGAAGTTGGACTAGTTTCATAGAAGCTCTACTAGTGAATTGCTGCGTGCAAGTTAAATAAAAACTACTTCGTCGTTTAATGTTCCTACAGACTTGTTGGCTTTCATTGTTCGTAATGATGTTATTCTGTATTTTGAAATGAAATCTATTTAAAAATCATGAACTGTATGCAGATGCCACAAACTCACAATAACTTACTCATTTATTTCTTACTTTCCTGTGACTTATTTATTATTTCATTATTTATTTATTTCAATATACTGCAGGCCAACTTGGCCCTAGCAGAAGGGGCAATGTACGTAAAAGAAATAAAATATAAATATGGCTTAATACATACAATTGTACAATGTAGAACTAATATGGTACAGTGAAGGTAAAAAAAAAGACACTGTGTGCATAAAATAATGAAGCTCGTACGTAGTGAAGTAAAATTCCACCAGTACTAAGAAACAAAAATATCAGCACTTTCTTGACGACCAAGTAAGAGACAGGACAAAAGGGGCTTTCCGTTCCTACAATTTTCATTTTTTCAAACTATACTGTTTGTGGTTCAACAATGAAAACTCTGTATATTGACCTACTTATTCACCCACTTCTCTAATGGTTACAAATTTGGTCATGAATTTAAGTAACATGAATACCTTGGCTGCTTTTAGCTTGAGTTCTGGCTGCATTTCAAAATCGACGGCCACCCTTGCGCCTGATTCACCGATTCATGCGTGTGTTTCAGGCTCATACATGAGTCTTCCCACTGCTCTTCTTTGTTTTTTTTTTTCACGCACCTTTGGAGCTTCTTCAGGGCAGCGCATTAGCCAGTGGCGATGGCTGTCCTGTTTCTTGAAGGAACTGAATGTGTGCTCGAATCCCGTGGTGTACATTATATGAATAGTTGCTCCGTCAATGCTCATGTTCGTTCCCAGTCATCTCAATATTTATCTTCCTCGCTACAAAGTTGGGCTACCTATTGAACCACGCTTAGGATGCAAACACAGCGCAGAAATAGAGACAAGGATTGAAGCAGAGACGATAAGGCGCCGAACTCGCAACTATGGGAAGCCGCCCTGATCAGCGGGGATACCGAAGGCCGAGAGTGGGCCGTCCAGCGTGCCAGGTCATCCCCGAAGACCTTGAAAGATCTTTCTTGAACGGTAGATTTCTGGCAGCCTATAGCCCCGGGCACAACCGTTTGGTCAATAAAGTTTATTCAGCTCAACTGAACTCGCAACTAAAATTTATTGGGATAACCCGCACATTTATCAAGCAGAGATCGTAGTCACGTGACACACCACGGCGTCAGCGCAGCAGAGCAAACACGGTAAAAAAAAAACATAATCATGCTCAAAAGTGACTCACACGTAAACGCTGTAGAAAAAAAAAAGCAAACCTTCAAGCGATGAAAACATGCGTAGCAGTCCATAAAAAAATCGGCAGATCCCACGTGTGTGGGAATCAAATTTATGTGAACCACGCGGAGGGTAAGTGGCCATGGTAGAATTTTTTTATTGAGCAACACGCCATGAAATGACGCTAAATAAATGTGCAGATGTTGCATGCAGAGACATACGTTGAAGAGTTGCAGATGTTTATATAACCAGTTTTCTACTTGAACAATGATGTCAGCTGGAAATGTGTTTTTGTGCATCAGAAGGTGATGTGAAGCGCTGATGCTCGTGAAGACGCTGGCCCTTGACACTGCTACATAAATCAATTTCAGCGCATGGCACTTCACTACGATTGACATTAACCCGACGTGACGACTGTATGAAAGGAGTACACATGTAATGTTTATAAAATTGGGTAGACAGCACTGCAACCACTATTGACGTTTCACGAAGATTAGCGCTTATTTGAAAAGTCTTCGAGACCTGGCGTAGCTCTCTGGTAGAATGCTTGAATGCCAAGCAGAACGCTTGGATTTGATTCCTGCTGGGGCCATGAAATTGATTATTTGCATTCGTCGGGTGGCCTGGACTACTTATGTCCAGTTTTTATTAACACTGAAATTTATTCAATGCCTTCGTTGGGTCGATGCTGCCGATGTTGGAAATTGCTTAAGGCTCACGCGTTAAAATTGCCCACGTGTATTCTTGTCGTTCCTGGGTAGACACTGTCCGCCATCTGTGGCACATACCCGCTTAACAGTGGCACATACCCGCCCATGAGTATGTGCCACTGTCTGGCGGGAAGTGTCTGACGACGTACGCGACGGGATTGTGACATTATTCATGTCTTGACCAACGCGTCATGATCGTCAAACCATCTTACTCTCCCATGCTAATTTTGGTTCACGCCAAGTTAAGGGGGTGACCACGAGAGCACCCAAACGTAAGCGGGTGGCTAGATAGATAGATAGATAGATAGATAGATAGATAGATAGATAGATAGATAGATAGATAGATAGATAGATAGATAGATAGATAGATAGATAGATAGATAGATAGATACGCTCAAGTTCGCCGAAATTGGCTAAGAAATGGTTCGCATTTAGAAACTCATAATCACTTTAACATGGCTGCGCTGAACTCAGGTATTCAACCTCGTTTTCACCTAGGGCCACAGGTGGTTTGTGTTCTATCGCGAGTGCTGGCGGACTATTAGACGAAGAGGAAGAAGGATGAGCAAGCACGGGGGAAGAACGGGGTCCTCAGATTATTAGCAGGGTCAAACTTGCCTCATACATGTAAATAAAGTTTCTTTTAACTACATTGACTGATTCCATTATATCTAAGGCTGCTCGAAGCCATATCCCCACATTTTGGTGTCAAAACCGGGATTGATCGACAAACGGCTACGAGTGGTCTGGAAGACATGGAGAAGACCAATGCGAAGCGGACATATTGGCAAGCCCTGGACAGCCGGATCATGAATGACGCAAGTGTCCTACTTCGCAATGCCTCCGTGACGCATAAGCAACCCGATTCCATCTACGACAGGCTGAAAACGAACAATGACGAGCTGAGCAAGGTCAACTCTGAATTGGAAAGTCTCATCTCAGACGAGGACTTCGAAGCTGAGTACGATACAATTATAGAATACGAGGACAACGCGACGCGTATCCTGTTCAAGCTCCTAAGCCGGCATAAACGCATTTCGAGTGCACAAGCCGAAGACGGATCAGTGACGGCTTACCATACGATCGCTGCACCATCTGACAGGAGGGGAGCCAAGGTACCGAAGCTCACGATTGCGCTCTTATCCGGGGATGTGTTAAATGGACGGAGTTCTGAGAGCAGTTTGCCCAGCTTTTCCATAACAACGCCACTCTAACAACGACGGAGAAATTTCATTAATTGTGGGAGTTTTTGAAAGGAGACGCTGCTTCAGCGCTCCATGGCTGGTCTTTCAACGACGAAAGCTTGTTATGAGGACGTTGTAGACATGTTACATAAGCGCTTCGATAACAAGATGCGCCTTGAGCAGGAATACTTTGCAAGATTGCGTCATCTGACATCTGTCAGTGCATCCGGTGACATAAGAGCCCTTCGACATCTTTATGACCAAGTGCTCGTCACCATCTGAGGGCTGGAGTCACTGGGTGTGCAGCGGCTCAGCGGGCTACATTTCCGTCGATGCTCTGCGACACCACACTTAGAGCATTGCCCCGAGACGTCGTGGTCCTATATCACTGTACCTGTGCCGCACAAGGGGCTACGGACCATGCTGCTGATTCTTCGGGGCTTGACAGTCTCCTGATCTTCCTTTCAATCGAACTGGAGAGCTCGGAAAAGGGTGACTACAAGGATAGCAGCGGACGAGGCAGTGGTAGTCAACATTCTTCGAAACAACCAGCCCGAAGTTATAGCTGGGAACACCCGACTTCATCAGTTTTTCTGACTAACTCGTTTGAACATTTTAAAGGTGTCAGAGAGATGTAGTTCTGCACATCGAGGCAGCACTCCCCGGAAGCCTGTCCTACCGACATATCCTTGACACAAAAGAAAAAAAAATGCTGTACAACGATAAACGATGTTTCACGTGTACAACGAAAGGCCGCGGGGCACGTGAATATAAACGAAGAGTCTTCTGCTTGAGATGCAAAGGCCGACATGCCTCAAGCATGTGTAATCCACGGAGGATTACTCAGATCTCGCACCAAGGCCTCACCAGAGACCATGTGAGCAAACCAAATGAACACGCAACTAAGAAAAGCGCAAATGAGGTGGAACTAAGGAAGACATCAGCAGTTGATGGTCGGGAAGAGGCAAGCTCTCCTTGCTATACGACTCGGAACAAAACCTCTGAAGAACATGATTCGACTGCGCTTATTACCACGACATCTGCCATCTCAGAAGATGTTCACAAGAAGACTGCATTTTATGATAACGGCAAGCAGTTAATACATGAGAAAGACGCTGCACCATGTCAAGCTGAAGTTCATAGGAACACGGAGCCGGCAGAATCACTGGAAGCCAAGATGATCGAGTTGCGATCAATGTTGCGTGAGGAGAGAATTAACGGCGAGAGAGAACAGATTGATAATACGATCAAGATAACAGAACCTCTATTTCTGCTTTCCGAGGAGCGACAAAACCGCGAAAAATTGGAATATCAACTTAAAAAAATTATGCGGAAAGCGGCTCAGGCAGTCTTAGTAGAGCAGGACGAGTCAGAAGAACAGAAATTAAATGAGGAGTTGTACGAGGTGCGACAGCTGCTGACTGCGGCATAAGAAAAGTTATGGCAGGCAGCATCTTTGGTGCCGAAGATGCAGCAGAAGATCGTTGAAGAACGACACCATGGCGAATTCATCCAAGGACTGAAACAGCCAGATGACATTGCGGAACAAATGCATCACTAGACGACAGGAAGTGCAGCGCGACTGAATGGCCTGGAGAACAGTCTACAAGAGTCGACCCAGGCAATAGGAACCTACGTGCGATCGCACATGCGATCACACCATGAGGTCATCCAGAACCTCCAAGGGCATTTCGTGCCGCTTGCCGAAGACGTGTCCAGTAGCTATATTGCGAGAATCGGTGACAAAGCAACAGAACTCTCTCACCAGAACGGCATCCTAGACAGAAAGACCTTGCGGGACATTTCTGGGAAAATGCGCCTGCATGTCGAAGTGTCGAAGCAACAGACTGATTGATAATTGATTGATATGTGGGGTTTAACGTCCCAAAACCACCATATGATTATGAGAGATGCCGTAGAGGAGGGCTCCGGAAATTTCGATCACCTGGGGTTCTTTACGTGCACCCAAATCTGAGCACACGGGCCTGCAACATTTCTGCCTTCATCGGAGATGCAGCCGCCGCAGCCGGGATTCAAACCCGCGACCTGCGGGTCAGCAGCCGAGTACCTTGGCCACTAGACCACCGTGGCGGAGTGAAGCGACAGACTGAGAGGCTCGTTGACATGATCGCCAAGTGCCATGAGCCGGCGGCAAAAGAGATCCTCGGTCTGCATACCAAGTGGAGAGAGAAGCTTGACAAAATGAAGAACCCTGCAGTTTGAAGAGTAGACGGCTCATGGTGACACGACAAGTCAGCATCGACAATTACGGAATACTTCAGAGAACATTCACTTAAGAAACTCAGGTGGTGCCGTCCGTTTTTTTACTGCGATACATTACGAGGTGTCATCGTAACAAGGCCTGCCCGCAAGTTGTAGCTACTAAATCTGCGTGACCGACTTCGCTGCGCCGCCGGGAATGTTAACTCTATCGCGAGTGCTGGCGGACAACCAGACGAAGAGGAAGAAGGACGAGCAAGCACGGGGGAAGGTCGGGATCCTCAGATTATTGGCAGGGTCAAACTGGCCTCATACATGTAAATAAAGTCTCTTTTAACTACATCGACGAAATCGAGTACTTCTAAGGCTGCTCCAAGCCACATCTCCCACAGGTAGTTTACTCGCGCACCTTTCCCCTTCTCTCTTAATGTAAAATGCCTCCATCACCTCTATTGCACATTTGTTCCGATGGCCAAACAAACAAGTACTTTTTTCTGCCATCGGCTGGTAGCCACACTCCCTGCAATGAGCTAGAAAGTGCCAACCGCCAGAAGTAGATAATGAGGCTTAGTGTTCCCTTAGTATCACATTGATGCATCGTCCGGTTTGTCCTATATAGCCTACCCTTCCCCACTCGCGTGATAATGGCAGCTTATGGACAACAGATTATTTACATTCAACATATCTATCCTTCATCTTCTCCGGACAGAACGAGCAGGTCCTGCGTGAACCCGAACTTCTATGCAAGCTGGAGCAAATAGAAAGCACTTTTTTTTGGGGGAGATGACATTATACAACACGTAACCCATATACCTATACTGGTTGCATTCTTTAAGCAATGAGAAACCTTTTGCACGTGGGGGACCACTACTACTCACTTTTCATTGCGCACGTGCTATGCTCTTCTGCACGTATCATTAGCGTATCATTTACGCCGTTGACCCACTTGATTAGTTCTGGAGGCGAAGCTTCCACTGCCATGGGTCGTGCATCCTCGATGTACGTAGTAGTCGTCGTAGTAGAAGGTAGCCACCTCCACAGCCGGACTTTAGGAGCGGCACGCGCGCTCAATTTTCAGATGAGGAGGGAAAACACGCACGTTATTCCTAAATAAAAAGATAGTTGTGTCTGATAAAATAACTTACAGAGACGAGTATTGGCGACTGAATCTCTAACAAAATCCGCCTATAGTTTGATGCTTAAAAAAACTAGTATCAGAAGGACGCACTTTGAGCACCATCTGACCAGAAAAGGTTGCCACGTTAAACTCGCTGGGCATAACCTTCTTTGTTTTAGCAAGGTTTAGCGAGGGTTGGGCCACAGTGCCATGAATATAGTTAACTAGTATACAGCCATGAACTAAAGGCGGTGAAAGGTGGGAAGTAGACACGAAGCGCAGGCCGTGAAAAATTCCCGAGTGCCACATCTCTGCTGAATAAAAGATGAAAAGATGAGAGTTGGCGGTACTTGGAGCGCTCACTAGATGGACAAACGGATGGATGGACGGACAGATAGACAGATGCGCGGGCGTATGCATGGATAGACGGACGCACGGACGGACGGAAGCAAGAGTGAATGGACGGACGGACGCTTCGCGCCACTCATCATCATGCACTCCGTGGATGTGCTGTGATTTTTTTTGACAACCACTTAAGATTTCTGTATTATTTATTTTATTTATGCTTATTTACAACATACTGCAGGTCATGTGGCCTAAGCAGGAGTGGCAAGGTACAAAACGAATAAACGTAAAATGCGCAATTGAAAGTCTGAAACAAAAACGACTAACAAGCAACTAAAGATCAAAAGGAATAGGAAACGGTGAGGATGTGGTCCTGTATCGACTCAGGTGAGTCCAAATGATGAAAAGGTGTTAGGTTCCACTCTTCAACAGTTTGGGGAAGAAAGAATACCTAAAGAGTTTCGTTCTAGGTAGGTAAGGAGAGAGTGTGAGGGAGAGTGAATGACAAGTTTTGCTAGTCTCAGAAAGGTTTATGTAATGTTTGGGATCTACGAAAAATTGTAAGGATTGTAAGGTTTAGGATTTACGAATGGAGACACTTCAGTGGGTAAATCTTACGTCTCGTTTGTGGAGTTTCGAATCCGTTGGGGTGTAAAAGTGCAGTTCATTGCGGCTGTATTTAGGGAAAAAAAAAGAATTGCAAGGATTTTCTCCGAATTCTTTCGAGAGAATCAATGGTGGTTTTGGTGAAGGGATCCCAAATAATGCTGCCGTATTCTAATTCACATCTGTTGAGAGTCGTATATGCCAAAGTTTACCGTCATGGGGTGCATTTTTAAGCTTGTGGCGAAAAAGGCATAATTTTCTAAAATATGAAGAGGCGATATTAGAAACGTGGGGGCTCCAACTAAGGTTCAGCCTACTGACACTGCAGCCTTTCAACTTCGCTCAAGAAACCTTATTTTATCGCATGTGTGCACGTTTTCTAGAGTGCAGCTCACAGCGTGGCATAAATAATGCCGAACCTAAATATTTTGGAATTGCTGGAGGTAAATGGCAAGATGGCCTTTACGTATCGGAGCTTGTACAGCGAAGACAGAAGCTCATCGCGAAAGAGCAGTCCAATATCTAGAAACTGAAGCTGTCCTTTTTCCGGTAGCTCGTAGGTGAAATTTAGCAAATGGCCAGAGTCCTTAAATATGCTTAATATATCAGTTCTCGTGCTATGCAGAGTGTTGGTTTTAATTAAAATAAAACAATATTGGCATAGGATGGCACTGATTTTAAGTGATATCTTTTCTGGGTCAAGTCGACAGGTCTGCCGCCGAGAAGTTGCATAACCTGTCTTGCCCAGGCCCTCTCCTTGATATGTGAGCGTGTTCCTTCCAGTAAACTTAAGTTGCGATTTCAGCGCCTGGTCGTCTCTGCTTCCGTCCTTGTCTCTATTCTTGCGCCATATTTTCAGCCCAATCTTCCTTTCTTTTTTCTCACAGCGTCGTCACCATGGTGTGTGCACTCGAGAGCTGGAAGCCCGCCAATAAGCGCTTGCATACGGCACCTGAAGTCATTATTACCTGGCAGATGATATAGGTGGGAGCAAAGCTCCTCACTACAAGGGGGGTCGGGGGTGGCTGATGTTTCATAAGAGTTGGGGGAAGAGGCAATGTGTCACTACGATGCCCTCCCGCCCCCTATTCTAACCCTTTGGCAACGATGTTTTTATGATCAGAATACACTGCAAAGACAGGGCATTAAGGGAGGCCTCAACCACCCAACACCCTCCTATGTCCACTTTCCTCCCCTTCTTCCTGTGCTCTCACCTATATTCAGAGAGCCTTGATCACTATGCATTGAGTGAGAAAAATTTAAATGCAGCATACACGCACATAATCCTTTCCGCTCATCTCCAACTTGCTCTGCAGCTTTATTTTGCTGTCGTGCATAACGTCTAGGCCAGACTGAACGTGATCGCGATGACGAAACGCGGTACCGACGTGCCTGTCCTCAGGGCCGAATTGCTGTCGACTGTCGTTACGATTCTCATTTCCTCGTTCGAGCGCGCAGCGTTCCCCGGCAAACCTGAGTGTCGCTTGGTGTGAAAACAACATAAAATGAAACAAAAGCATAAAACGGCAACCACAGAGTTGATCATTCGAGCATCCAACCCATGCACGTGACATCGTGTAGCAAGAGGCATGATTTATTGCCGTACTCACAAGGCTGACTCTAAGCGCTCTGTTTACCTTCAGGCAGTGACCGAATTAGTGTTGCTAATGGGTTTTGACAGCGATTTATGTCCGCAAGGTTGCGAAAATGACGGCCCTCAATGGTTCAGCGCGAGCGAGTGATGTTTTCTCTTTCCTTCGGATTCTGCGAAGACGCGCACCGGGGCGACGTCGCTTACACTTGCAGAGCATTTGCAACAGTAGTTTCAGAGCTCGCTGAAGCGCCTTGAGGAAGGTTATCAACGTCAAATAAAGGTGCACCTAGAAAAAAAGCACCGCATTATTCCAACCATTGTTCTACGCACTTTTCAATGTCATTTTTTGTCTTAGTACATAGAACTAAATGATTGTAGTATATGAGTTCCATCCAAGATTATGCACCATGTCTCATAAAATCGGTTGAAACAGAAAGGAGAGAAGTAAAGCTCTTTGCCAGAAGCACAATGATGAGCCGGCATATATTCGGCTACCAATTGATATTCTTCAGGGAGAGGAGACGCGGAGAAAAGCGCCCTAGAAGATTGTGGAGAGAAGCACACGTAAAAAAAATAAAATCTACGCCTTGTATTAGCTATGCAAGGCGAAGAAATAACAGTGTGGACAGTTGAAGCAAGTGCTGCAAAAAAAAAAAGAGAGATCAAAGAAACCCTTGTGGGCACAATAAGCAGTTTCTCGATGACTGAATAAATCATCAAAGTTTGCTGAAACACAAGGACGTGGGTTCGTTTCTGGGTAAAATTCTGATGAAAGCGACATCTGAGAGGCATGCGTACTTATACTCAGGCGTGGCTTAAAAACCACCAGGTGCTAGATATTTTCGGAGCTCACAACAACTTAGTGCCTCTTAAGCACATCGTAAGAAAACCGAAGCTAAGTACGATTTTCGGCTAACAGTCTACATGTTTCACTCGACTTGCACGCAGCAGCGCGACCGACACGAGCAGCATGTTCGTGAAAGCGAAAGTGGGGAGGAGGTAGATAGGCAAACTGGGGAAGTGTCTTCTGCTGGCGGCTTTTCCTCTCGCCACCGGAGGCCATAAGAGCGCGTTAGTAGCGGGGCCTTCGTTTATACTTCGCGTGGACGCGACTATGTTGGTTACGGGTGCTCTCTTGCTTCTCTCGGTCTTGCTACTGGCGACGCTTCTCATGTGAGTCAAGGGCAGCTTGTTGGGGGAGGATGTGAACCTGCCTTATATGAGTGAATGTCATACACGCGCGAGATATGACAGAGACGGCGTTCAAAGTTTATTATTCTCTTGTTATTCTCGTCCTTATGCGACACAATAGTAATAAACATGCGGTCGGCCATATTACGGATGACAAGCTTGCTAAACTGCATTGTTCTTTAGCATTGTTTTCGGAAAGTTTCGTTATGAAGGTGAAAACCACAGGCGCACTATGAGTCGCAAAACATGGCTTCCAGCGTTGACAATAGGAACAGGTACCAAAAGTCGTGTGTGGCGCGTACACCTACATTTTTCGGACGAGAATTGAAGGTAAATAAATGCGAACGAAACGTAAATGAAAGGCAATTGTTTAATTGGTTCTCACCGCAGCTGTTTGGTTCACAGGTAACAGTGGTTTGAGCCGCGAAACCTAAAAACGAGGGACACGGAAAAGACAGACAAGAACGTCGCTCTACTAACAATTCAAAATTGTATCCATCTGCTCACGTCTAAACAAATAACCAATTGCGCCAAGGCACCAACAGGCGTCTACCAAAGGTTGGCATCTAGTGTCATTTTCATTAACTGGTTAGCCCTTAAGATATGAAAGTTCATTTACAAAACAACGCAGCAACATCACGATGAAGGGATAAACAACGGGACAATGTGAAAGTTCTTTCCTTGTGAGAACCACTGAAGCTGCACTGATACGAGTGCCATCTCCATTGTTGATCTCACCTGACAGCTGATTGCATGGACTGCGCAAGTCAGGTATATATATCCCCCGTACGTTTCCGTCACGGCGACACAAGGCGACAAACTCAAGCGGGAGATAAAAGAGACTAGAACAAGAACTTTATAGGTTAGATTCTGAGCGACTATTTGGGTTGAATAAAATACTAGGTCCATGTCCATCCAAAACAAACGGCAGAGCAGTGAAGGTGCTGCAACAGTTCTTCGAAGAAACGAAGATTTGTGACGAATACTGAGCGGACAAAAGTTAAAAGTGAGGGTGTCGTCTACCTGTTTGTTCTGCCCATATAGGAGAACTTTTCTCTCACCCATGTGGAACTGTATATATGTATGCATGCTATTGTTTTTTTTTCTTCATATTTTTATTTGTAACAATTAAGTGGAAAGGGGTAGCCGTCGCCAAGTAACGGTGACAAAAACTCCTTCGTTTATTTTCTATTTCAATAAAAGAAAAAGAGAAGCCATTGAAATCGAAAAGGTAACACGTGCGTCCGTGCTGAGTCAATGGTTCGGGCAAGAAGAGAAAAGTGAATGAAAGGGAGCCCATTGTCGTGATTCAACATCAAATAAAGACTGAAAGGACAAGATTTGGACTCGTGTCTGCCTCAGTAGAGCAGCGGTTATGGTATTCAGCTGCTGACCCAAAGGGCGCGGTTTCGATCCCGGCCTTGGCGGTCACATTTACATGGAGGCGAAATGGTGGAGATTCCTGTACTGTGCGATTTCAGTGCACGTTCAAGAACACCACTAAATGGTCGAAATTTCCGGACTCTCCACTACGGTGGCTCTCATACAGATACGATTTTGGGACTTAAAACCTCAGATATTAAGCATTTCGACTGTACTCTCCTATGCTAGGGAGTGGCAATTGTTATAACGCCTTTAACCTTAAAGATTGAATTAATCCATCAAGCAGTTCTGACTGCCCCAGTTGCAAATCATTTGCAAGCAATTGACATGACTTTTTTCTTATGCCATCACGTAAGAAAAAAAATTGTGCTACATGTCTGGTTTGGTTTTCGACACGTCAATATTTTTGAGGATTGTGGCCTAAGATGCTCACAACAGTTAAAACAACTAATGGCAATGAAGCGGTTATTCTTTGCCAGCATTAATCAATATCACACAACATGCCTTTGCTACATGGTTTCAACGTCAACATTCCTTAAGTCGGCCCGTTTTTAAAACAAAAGTCCAATGGTGGTGTCTTCCATATGTTTCATGGAGGTGACGAAAAACTCGTACTGAAGCATGAGACAGTTCGACAGTGATAGATACTGTGTGCGACAGAATGGAAGGTCAGCGACCTAAATACACAAAAACAAACACAAAAAACAGTGCGTGTAACAGCTAGCGGACTAAAATAACAGAGCTTGTATACGACAAATACTCAGCGGGTCGTCGGGCAGTGAAAGTACAACTTTTATCAACGTCATGCTTCTAAAAATGTGCAAGCGTCATGTTTCCTGATAAAAAGGTGAAGCGCTTACGCGCTATTGGCGCCGGGAACAATAACACCGTGTGTTATTGTAAGAAACAGCACACAAGCGGATTATCACGTTGTCCTACGACGGGACAAAAAACACGCGCACGTATATACAATACATGGTACTAAATGGTTGATTTCATAGGATTTCCTGCTAGCAGCCCTGCAGAAATAGGTCGTTCATTACGGGATTCCGGGTTATTAGCATATCGATGTCTCTGTACTCTCATTCTTATGCATTCACACATTCTGAAACTTGCTAATAATTATTGCGGTTTTTACGTACCAATAGCATGATTAAGAGAGAGACAGTATTGTGAACGGCCTCGACAAAATCAACACCTAGGATTACTTATAACGTGAACAAAATCTAAGGACATGGGTTTTTAGCATTTCTCCCCTATCAAAATGCGACTATCTTGGCTTCCTTTCATACCGCGATCTACATGTTCAGTTGTCAAGCGTTATAATCACCATAACACGGTGGTGTGTGAATACTATCCTTTTAACTATCGCAATTTTTTCACTGCCCACAAACCAATTGCTCGGTCTCTGCACAGATGCATAAGCTTGTGAATGTCTGAATTCTTGTGCTATTAGCACAACATTTTTTGAATCACGTTGAAATGATAGTGAATTTTCATGTTCCCAAAACAGCGTGATACCGAAACAGTGTGACTTATGTGAATCAAGTGCAGCCTGGTGGGTGAAAGTGCATGGCACCGACAGCACCTGTCTTACACGCGAGGGTTAATGCAGACGCCACCTTTATCGTTCATTGATGACCTACAAAAATAATATATTTAACGCCAGTCACATTAAGAGTCGTAAGCTCAGTAAATTTATCTGTTGGTAAGCATTGTTTGCTTCTATGGCTCATGAGTCATGCTTGGGAAGTACGGTGTTGAAAAATCGAAGCGTACCGAATGTGATGCGTGACGCACTCTCTCTATCGATGAGTAATTTTCAAAGATATCTAAAGGTGAAATAAATGATAACTGAAGTGAATAAATATATCAACTGTATGGTAAATGGTTAATGACCGTTAATTGTAAAAGGTTGATGAAATGTGGAATATGATGAACCTAATCAAATTGAAGGTTAACTCAATGTGAATCCCACGTGCAGTAAGGGTAAACAAAGGTGTGTAAAATGATAATAAAAATGATTCATAGTTTAAAGTCTGTTGAAGTAAAATATAGAGGAATCGAGTGTTGTGTGCCAATAGTGAACAAAACACAAGAGCACAGGATTACTCCTCAGATCTCATGGGTTGAAGGAAATGTCATTTGTTATGTTTCCTTTCGTGTAGAGAATCGAGCCGTTATGACTGCCACAATATTAGATTTTCCTGAAAGCTATTTACCGGCCAGCTATCTTGGTGGTCAAAACACAGTCGCACAAAACACGGAAACTCTGCTGTAAGCATCTATTTGGTATTCAACTAGCCGATTTTTCTAGGTCAGTAGCTGAAGGCTTGCGACCTTCAGCTTCAGATATTTAGCGATATTAGCTAATTGACGTGGAACACTTATTCATAGATGGTACTAATTCACACCACACAACTCGTTTTTGCTTGGCAGTCTGACAGTAAACGTTTTTCTATACGGTTAATCTTTAAAACAAAAACTAACGACGTGACCTGCCATACTGATGAGGTTGTCACAACTATCACGCGAAGAGTCAATCAATTGATGCAAGATGGACGCATTTCTAATGTGAAAATATGGTTTGGTGTTCCACTTGACGAACGTGAAATACAGTACGAGATTGCTTGAAACTTCATGATGCTACGCATGGTAGAATAAATATTGATCGTTCCAAATTTCAATAAAAACAGCAAAAATGGTGCCGAGCTGTTGACAGTTTAACTGAACTAACAGAGCTTCTACGTAGCACAATCAACGTGTTTTTGTATTGACTTTTATTGGCGTCACGACTGTACTCTAATGTGGCACAAACGTAAAGATAAAATAATAAAGCGACAAAGGAAGTGCTCACACGCTATCGGTGCCGGACAAGATAACACCATGCGTCCGTGTAAGAAAATATGTGGCACTTCTTGTGACTTTGTCCTGGCAGACAATAACACGCACGTGATGCTAAACAGTTGATGCCACGGAATTTCCTACAAACACTTCTACTAAGAGCTCCGGGAAATCATTCGCTCAGGTATTACGCCAATCGTGGCTGTTAGTACAAATGTTCGTCTTCATTCGGTCTTATATGTATTGACAAATCCCAACACTTCACCCATCCCATTGTTTGAATACCCCGACACAATGCGTCGCGGCCTAGATGCATAATCACCGTGAAATATTGTACCAGTAAATCAATATTTTTTTCACACTAATGAATTTGCAAACTAGCATAACAGTGTGACTTTCAAGCTTGAGCTAATGGGTAAAACGTAATGTTGCTGTTGTTGCGGGTCGGCCTACGTTATTCTTTCAGGTCTGCCACCGTGGTACAAGCGGTTAAGGTGCTCATCTCATCAGATGATAATTTCAAGGTAATAAAATAATAATATTTGACCACAAAGAAAAAATCATCTCAACTGCTTGCAGCATATTTGCAACTATAGGCCAGTAAGAACGGCTTTATGGTGTAATTTATTCTCTTCGGTTAAAAGCGCTGTAACAATTGACACACCGTTTATCTGAGGGGATACAGAGTTGAAACCCTTAATATTATCTAGAATTTTAAGCCCCAGAATCATGATATCATTATGAGAGACGCCGTATTATAGGGCTCCGGTAATTTCGAAGATCTGGTGGTGTTCTTTATGTGCACTAACATCGATCGCACAGTGCACGCGGCTTTACCATTTCACCTCCATTGAAACACCAGCGCCACGTCGGGGATCAGCAGCTTCGGATCAGCAGCTGAGAACCTTAACCACTACACCACCTCGGCGGATCAATGGCCTGAAGCCCGCGGGCTCAAACACAACGGCGGCCATCACATTTCGATGAAGGTGAAAGGCTAGAGGTGAACCGCTTGAGGTCTGTGTACGGTGCTATGTCAGTTCAGGCAAAAAAAAAATACCGCATAGTCTAAGTTTGCAGAGTCTCTCATTAAGGCGTGCCTTATAACCATACGAAGGTTTCGGGACGTGAAAAACTCGTAAATTGTTATTATCAGTAATACTTTTAGCTTTAGCAAACAGTGCAAAGCACAAGAGCTCCTTTGAAAGAAAGTGTGCTGACAACATGATAAACTCGTATCGCATTGCTTATATTGCAGCGCATTACTAGAGCTTGCTACATATGACTTATAACCAGAAGCACGCAGGTATATCCTCTTCCCTGAAAAAATCATGCTGTAAATATGCTGCCTAATGTGGACGCTCAGGCAGTTTCGCCGCGGAACAATCCCCATTAACGAACGCCAGGGACTGAACCTTCAAGAAACTAAAACAAAGTGGCCGCTGTTGCCGTGTGAAGCGATGCTGCTGCTGCTATGACATCACTGTCGTATAACAACAACCGGCGAAAGGCATCACCGCCCAGCACGCATAAAAACGAGGGACCAGGAAAAGACAGACAAGAACGTCGCTCTACTTACAATACAAAATTGTATTCATCTGCTCACGTCTAAACAAATAACCAATTGCGCCAAGGCACCAACAGGTATCTAGCCAAGGTTGGCATCTGGTGCCGTTTCCACGAACTGGTTAGCCCTTAAGATATGAAAGTTCATCTTCAAAACAACGCAGCAACACGAGAATGAAGGGAGAAACAAAGGGACAATGTGAAAGTTCATTTCTCGTCAGAAACACTGAAGCTGCACTGATACGAGTGTCGCCTTCGTTGTTGATCTCACCTGAGAGCTGATTGCATGAACTGCGCAAGCCAGGTATATATCTCCCGCATGTCTCCGTCACGGTGATAGGAGGCGACAAACTCAAGCGGGAGATAAAAGAGAAGCCATTGAGATCGACAAGGTAACACGTGCGTCAATGCTGAGTCAATGGTTCGGACAAAAAAAAGTGAATGAAAGGGGGCCTATTGTCGTGAATTAACATCAAATTGAGCCTGAAAGGACAAGATTTGGACTCGTGTCTGCCTCAGTAGAGCAGCGGTTATGGTGTTCGGCTGCTGACCCGAAGGGCGCGGTTTCGAACCCTGCCGTGGCGGTCACATTTAAAGGAAGGTGAAATGGCGGATACCCGTGTACAGTGTCATGCAAGTGCATGTAGATGAACACCAGGAGATGGTCGAAATTTTTGGAGCCCTCCACTACGGCCTTTCTCATGCAGATACGATTTTGGGACTTAAAACCACCGATATTAAGCATTTCGACTGTACTCTCCTATGCTAAAGGGAGTGGCAATGGTTGAAACGACTTTAACCTAGAAGATTAAATAATGCATGAAGCCGTTCTAACTGCCCCAGTTGAGAATGTTTTGCAAGCAATTGACATGACGTTTTCCTTACGCAACCACATAGATAGATAGATAATTAACTTTATTCGGGTCCGGAAGAATATTCACCCCGTTTTTATAGGGGCAAGACTGCGGGCCGCTCCCACAAAGAAAAAAAATTGTGCTATATGCCTGTTTGGTTTTCGACGCGTCAATATTTTTGACGATTGTGACCTGAGACGCCCTCAACAGTTTTAACAACGAATGACAATGAAGCGGTTAATCTTTGCCAGCACTAATCAATATCACACAACATGTCTTTTCTGCCTGGTTTCAACGTCAACATTCCTTAAGTCGGCGCGTTTTTAAAACAAAAGCCCAACGGTGGTGTCTTCCATATGTTTCATGGAGGTGACGACAAACTCGTACTAAAGCAAGAGACAGTTCGAAAGTGGTAGAAACTGTGTGCGGCAGAATGGAAGCTCAGTGACCTAAATCCACAAAAACAAACACACAAAAAAAGAACAGTGCGTGTGACAGCTAGCAGACTAAAATAACAGAAAATAGTGTGAGCGCTGACCATGTACTTCATTTTCATCTGTATGACCTAACCATTGTAGTGATTATCATCGTATGTCACGCGGGCTGGCTCTCTGGCTCGTGCGTATATATATATATATATATATATATATATATATATATATATATATATATATCCGAGCCTATATACGACGAATACTCAGCGGATCGTCGGGCAGGGAAAGTACAGCCTTTATCGACGTCATGCCACCTTCTAAAAATGTGCAAGCGTCACGTTAACTGATAAAAAGGTGAAGCACTTGCGCGCTATCGGTGCAGGAAACAATGGCACCGTGTGTTATTGTAAGAAACAGCACACAAGCTGATTGGCCCGATATCCTACGACGGGACAAAAAACACGCGCACGTATATACAATACGTGGTACTAAATGGTTGATTCCATAGGATTTCCTGCTATGAGCCCTACAGAAATGAGTCGTTCATTACGGGGTTCCGAGTTATTCGCATATCGATATCTCTATGCTCTCATTCTTATGCATTCACACATTCTGAAACTTGTTAATAATAATTGTGGGTTTTACATAGCGTGATTATGAGAAAGAGAGTATTGTGAACGGCTTCGAAAATCAACACCTGGGATTCTTTAACGTGAACTTAATTCGAATAACGTGGGTTTCTAGCATTTCTCCTCTATAAAAATGCGACCACGCCGGCTTTGATTTGATACCGCAATTTTCTGTTCAGTTGTCAACCGCCATAACCACTAACACACGGCGGTGGGTAGATTGTATCATTTCCACTATTACAATTTTTTCGCTACCTGAAGCCCCTTTGTTCAGTCTTTGCACAGATGCACAAGCTTGTGCATCTGTGAATTCTTGTACATTTAGCGCAAAATTTTCTGAATCATGTTGAAATGATAGTATATTGCCACAGGCATGGAACGAGGTTTAGCCATGCCAATGCGAGTATGTGCCATGGCGTGAAAAAAGAAAAGGACTGTTGGTGTGCTCGTGCTCTAACGTTCGGTTCGGCTCGACGTCCAGTGCTGCTCCTGTGAACAGACGTTAAGGTCGTTCTGTAATCATGTGACAATATTTTCAAGTTACCAAAACAGTACGATACACAAACAGTGCGATTCATATGAGTCAAGGGCAGCCTGGTGGATTAATGTTCATGACACCGACCGCGCATGTCTTACACGCGAGGGTTAATACAGACGCTGCATTTACCATTCACTGATGTCATGCAAAGTAATTACAAATTCAAGGCCAATCTCATTAAGAGTGGTAAGCTTAGTAAATTGAGCTGTTCGGAAGCATTGTTTCGTTATATGGCTCATGAGTCACGACAGGGAAGTACGGCGCTCAAAAATCTAATCATAACGAACATGACGCGGGACACATGCCCGCTATGTATGGGTACTTACTAAAGCTGATCACATGTAAATGAAATAATAATTGAAGTGAATAAATATATCAACTGTGTGCCAATGATAAGGCACCGTCAGGTGTAAAAGGGGACCCAAGTGTAGAATTTGGTGAACTTAATCAAACTAAAGGGTAATTTTTTCTGAACCACACGTGGATTAGAAGTAAATAAAGGTGTGTAAAATTATAACTATTAGTGAATCATGTTTTAAAGTTTGTTGAAGTAAAATAAAGAGGAACCGAAAGTTAGCCAAGAGTGAACAAGACATAAGAGCTCAGGATTTTTTCTCAGATCTCATGGGTTGAAGGGAGTGTCATTTGTTATGTTTTCTTTAGTGGAGAGAATGAAACCATTATGACTGCCACAATTTTCAAATTTCCCGAAAGCGATTTACCAGCCATCTATCTTCGTGGTCAATATACACTCGCACTGAACACGGAAACTCTTCTGTATGCATCTATTTGGTTTTCGACTAGCCCAATTTTCTAGGTCAGAGGCTGGAGGCTTGCGACCAGTAATATTCGCTAATCGACGTGGAACACTTACTCATAGCCGGTAATAATTCACACCACACAACTCGTTTTTGCTTGGAAGTCTGATTGTAAACGTTTTTATATTCGGTTAATCCCTAAAACAAAAATTCATGACGTGACCTGCCATACTGATGAGATTGTCACGGCTATCACGAGAATAGTCAGTCAAATGATGCAAGATGGACGCATTTATAATGCGAAAATACGGTTTGTGTGTTTTACTGTGACAAACGTGAAGCACAGTGCGAGAGCACTTGAAACTTCATGATGCTACGCATGGTAGAATAAAAATTGATCGTTCCAAATTTCAATAAAAACAGCAAAAATGGTGCCGAGCTGTTGACAGTTTAACTGAACTAACAGAGCTTCTACGTAGCACAATCAACGTGTTTTTGTATTGACTTTTATTGGCGTCACGACTGTACTCTAATGTGGCACAAACGTAAAGATAAAATAATAAAGCGACAAAGGAAGTGCTCACACGCTATCGGTGCCGGACAAGATAACACCATGCGTCCGTGTAAGAAAATCTGTGGCACTTTTTGTGACTTTGTCCTGGCAGACAATAACACGCACGTGATGCTAAACAGTTGATGCCATGGAATTTCCTACAAACACTTCTACTAAGAGCTCCGGGAAATCATTTGCTCAGGTATTACGCCAATCGTGGCTGTTAGTACAAATATTCGTCTTCATTCGGTCTTATATGTATTGACAAATCCCAACACTTCACCCATCCCATTGTTTCGATACCCCGACACAATGCATCATGGCCCAGATGCATAATTACCGTGAAATATTGTACCTGTAAATCAATATTTCCTTCAGAGTAATGATTATGCAAACTAGCATAACAGTGTGACTTGACCTAAGGGGTAAAACATAATATTGCCGTTGCTGCGGGCCGGCCTACGTAATACTTTCAGGTCTGCCACTGTGGTACAAGCGTTTACGGTGCTCAGCTCATCAGATGATGATCCCAAGATAATAAAATAATAATATCTGACCACGAAGAAAAAAGTCATCTCAACTGCTTGCATCAGATTTGCAACCAGGCCAGCCAAAGCGGCTTTACGGTGTAATTTATTCTCTCCGGTTAAAAACGCTGTAACAATTGACACACCGTTCAGCTGAGGAGATCCAGAGTCAAAACCCTTGATAATATCTGGAATTTTAAGCCCCAGAATCATGATATGATTATGAGAGACGCCGTATTGGAGGGCTCTGGTAATTTAGGCCATCTGGTGGTGTTCTTTAGCGTGCACTAACATCGATCGCACAGTGCACGCGGCTTTACCATTTCACCTCCATTGAAACACCAGCGCCACGTCGGGGATCAGCAGCTTCGGATCAGCAGCTGAGAACCTTAACCACTACACCACCTCGGCGGATCAATGGCCTGAAGCCCGCGGGCTCAAACACAACGGCGGCCATCACATTTCGATGAAGGTGAAAGGCTAGAGGTGAACCACTTGAGGCCTGTTTACTGTGCTATGTCAGTTCAGGCGAATCACACCGCGTAGTCTAAGTTTGCAGAGTCTCCCATTAAGGCGTGCCTCATAACCATACGAAGGTTTTGGCACGTAAAAAACCCGGAAGTTGTTATTATCAGTAATATTTTTAGCTTTAGCAAACAGTGTCAAGCACAAGAGCTTCTTTGAAAGAAATTGTGCTGACAACATGATAAGCTCGTAT
The DNA here is from genome assembly GCA_013436015.1 of Rhipicephalus annulatus. Lineage (NCBI taxonomy): Eukaryota > Metazoa > Arthropoda > Arachnida > Ixodida > Ixodidae > Rhipicephalus > Rhipicephalus annulatus. Next base: position 174,895 of record WOVY01012446.1, read on the forward strand.
CGCATTCCATATATTGCAGTGCATTAACTGGAGCTTGCTACATATGACTTAGAACCAGAAGCACGCAGGTATAACCTCTTCCCTGAATACCATGCTGTAAATCTGCTGCCTAATGTGGACGATCAGGCAGTTTAGCCACGGAACAATCCCCATTAACGATTGCCAGGGACTGAACCGACAAGAAACTAAAACAATGTTGCCGTTGTTGCTGTGTGAACCAATGCTGCTGCTGCTATGATATTACTGTCGTATAACAACAACCGGCGGAAGGCACCACCGCCCAGCCCGCATAAGGAAGTCCCATCGTTGGCTCACGGCGTGTGGCCTTGAGGATACCTTATCTCTCGCATTCACCAGTCAGGTTTTGCACGCAAATTTCACAAGCAATCGATCTTCGAATATTTGATGCAATACGTGGCGTCAGTAGACGTGCTTGTTAGAGACATTATTGCATGCCGAAGATCTGCTTACGAAATAGGACAAAGAGAAAGAGAGAGAGACAGAACATTTATATAGAGAAAACAACCAAGGCCAGGGCAGTGAGGTGTGTAGTAATGAATTTTCTTGAGGCAAAAGACGCGAAAGAGGGTGATTAGTGAAAGTGAATCTACTACGACAGCTTCGACATGCATCACTTTGAAAATGGCTTTAACTAAAGAGCAAGCAAAAAAAATCAAAGAAACAGTCTAAGTGTGGTGAACAAAGATTTTGGTTTATGACCAGTGCGAAAGTGGTCTATAACTGCTCTCTGCCTTGTGTACACGTTGGTTCTATAGAGTATTGTGAATTATTGTACTGGGAAGAAAAAGGGGAGGAAGAATAACAAAAAGCCCAACAGCAGACGTTGCCACTGTTTCCCTCCATTTTGTCCTCGTGTTTAATAATGTGGGGGGTTTATTGTTCTAAAACCACCATATGAATATGAGAGACGCCATAGTGGAGGGGTCTGGAAATTTTGACCACCTAGGGTGATTTAATGTGCTCCCAAGTGTGAGAACATTGGCCTATGGCATTTTCGCCTTCATCGAAAAGGTAGCCACCGCACCAGGAATTCGATCCCGGGATTTGCGGTTCAGCAGCCGAGTGCCTTACCCCCTAGACCACCATGACGGGCCTGTCCTAATTTTTGCCAATATATGGTTTCACAATATCCACAAGTAGTTGCTAGCACAGCTGTCAAAACTTGGTGAGGCTTTAGAGTAAGCGTGTCTGTACTCCCATTTTGCTACCGCGAACGGCAGCGCTGTGCGTTACCTCACTATCTTCACTTTCTACTACTCGGTCAATTTACGCAAGTAGATAATTATATACGTTTAACGTTTGCGATCCGTACAATGACTGTATACATGTCTTATGCGCCTTATCAGAAGTTACCGTAGTCGCTGCTCTAAATTTACGTCACCGCGCTTTTCTGGCAGCATAACATGCTAGCGACATTTGGAGAATAATGGCTGTGCTATTGAACACAAGAAAGGCATTCTTGGTCTTTCTCGGAGACACTGAAACAGCCGAATTTTCAAGTAACTTGTTATTCGGAGTGCCTGTGTTTGTTCAGCGTGCACACCCAATGTGTACGAATGGGAAATTTCACGCAGCTCTCACCATTCCAAGTAGCTACTTCGCGTCAAACACAGCCGAGCGTGGAATTCTTTAATCGAATTATGTTTCTTTCTCCATATTTTGTAAACAAAAAACGGAAATTTTTACCCGAGCCGTCTCAACTGATAAGAAGAAATGCAACACTGAACCTCAAAAGGCAAGATTCAACGCGAAATACCGAGAAGTCAATGACATGTCAGCTGTAGTGCCATCCGAATACTAAATGAAAACTCTCGATCGGCGAAGAAACCAGACCGAACACCGTTTCTTGTTTCCAACTTCTTCTTCTTCTCTTGTAGTACTAGCCTGAACACGTTTATTTCTTTTTTTTCCAACATACTAAGCCCCCCCAGTAGCGTTGCTAAATTCCAGCCTGTACAAAATTTCTGTACTGGTTTTCTGAAAAACTTCCCGTCTTGAGCTTTTACTCGACGAGCTCGATGATTGATATGTGGGGTTTAACGTCCCAAAACCACCAACTCGACGAGCTCGTATTATACCATCTTGTCCAGGGTAAACGTCTGTGATTCGCCCAAGGGGCCAAATTCCTCTGGAAATGCCAGGCTCTTTGATTTTCACCACGTCATTTACTCAGAGGAAGCTGCTGGGATGAGCTGTGTATACAGGTGAAGTGCCCGTAGTTCTAATAAATATTCTTTTTTCCATCGCATCCACATATGATCCATCATCTTCTGTCGGTATCTCAACTTCTTGCTGATGTCTCTTCGATTAGCTTGAGCACTCATGGCATCATGGTCATTGTTGCTTTGTTCCGGAGGCTCTAACAATAAACGTCCAACAAGAAAATGCGCTGGACATACCAGACAGCGCTCTTTGGCGTCCATATACGTGCACATCAGTGGTCTTGAATTAACAATCGCTTCTACCTCCAGTAGCATCGTCTCAGTTTGTTCGCTGCTGAGCTTGCTCTTTCCCATCACCTTGCGCAACGATGACTTACAGTCCAGACAAGCCTCTCCCACCAACCGCCCCAACAAGGTGCACCTGCCACAATAAACTTCCACTCTATGTGGTAGGTCAGCAGAAAAGATGCGAATGGAGAGCTCTTCATGACACTCCAGATGTTCCTGAGGTCCCGTGACGCTCTCTTGAACGGGAGAGCGTTATCTGAGTACATTGTTGCGGGTACTCCTCTGCGAGAAAGAAACCTCCGGAACGCTAGCAAGAAGGCGCTGGTCGAGATCGCACTCGTCCGTTCACGGTGTACTGCTCTAGTGGTCACACAGGTGAACAACATGATATAAGCTTTTGATGTGTCACCATGGAGCTCATGTTGCTTTATATATAGTGGACCTGCAAAGTCCAATCCTACGACATCAAATGACCGTGACGATAGAAGACGGTCGTCAGGCATCGGCGCTCCCAGGTTTCACATTGTATCGTCGGCAGAGAAAGCATTTGTTGGTGATTCGCTTGACTTCTTCTCGAGCACGGATTATCCAATACCACTGTCGTATTTGCATCATAGTACTTGTCACACCACCATGCAAAGCTCTGCAGTGAGCCTCAATCACTACCAGAGACGTGAAAGGATGTCTCTGTGGCAGTATGACCGCATGTTTTTCGTCATATGTGGCGTCCATTCTCTCGAGTCGTCCGCCAAGCCGAAGCTGTCCGTTTTGGTCCAAGAAAGGGTGAAGATCGATCAGCATAGACTGTTTGGGGAGAGTGTGTCCAAGCTACAGTTGTTCGACGTCCTTCGCGAATACTTCCAGTTAAACATAACGGACCCAAAACATTTCAGACTTACTCCCATGGCAAAATTGCTTTTCTGAGTGAAGTTTGAAGTCCACGGCATCAATCCACAAAGCAAAAGACCCAGGCGGTGACGCGCAGGAGCTTCTGCAGGTCGCTACTCGTCACCACGAATTTAAGGAAAACTCTCGATCGGCGAAGAAACCAGACCGAACACCGTTTCTTGTTTCCAACTTATTCCTGTTCTCTTGGAATACTAGCCTGCACACGTTTATTTCTTTTCTTTCCCAACAAATACGTTAAAAGATTTCTAATCGGGCACAATCTCGAGTCGTTGTGCCCAGCCGTTTGGCATAATGTTGTAGGGCTATCGAATCGTGTCATTTGTGCACAGCATTCTTCTTAATTTTTGTTGAGAGCTTCTAATTATATCGGTACACTGAGGACTCCGTTGGAAAGTCAAAGAACTTTGAAGTGCTTTATGTGCACAGAAGAGCGGGTACCAATTCAGTTTTCATCGACCCCTGCACAGTGGACCCTTATCGTTATTATCACTTAACGACTTCACTTAACGCCTTTTTGGACGACGACGAAGTGATTCTCTCACAGAACGCTTGTGCCCGTGTCTCAGTGTTTTCAATTTGTTTTCCTGGAAATCCTGGGAGCTGCCGCTCCCTCCTTTGCGGTGATGCTTCAGGACACACCTGAGAATGTTCCAGGCGTGCAACCGTCGCGCCGGACTTCGTCGTCCAGGAAGCGTAGCAACGCGTCGAGCGACACCGACAGTGAGGCAACCGATTTGTATTCGGACGGCTTTGAGTCATCGGATGATGACTTCACGGTCGTCATGAACCGATCTACAAAACGAAGACTGCTGCGGACGGCATCGTCGGCAAGTGTTTCCACCGTTAAGACTGCACCACAGCGGTGGCCGCACACCATGCTGTTTATGCCTGAAGACCCTGCATCTAACTTGCGACTCCTCAACAGGAAAGTTCTTTCTGTGCTTCTCGAGGAAACCGCGCCGAATGAGATCAAAGACGTGAGGATCAATGCACGAAAGAATGTCCTTGCTGTAGACGTTATGCACCGTAGCGCACTGCAAAGCCTTCGGCACATAACAGAAATCGGCAACGTGAAAGTTCGGCCAATGGTCGCTACAGGTTGTAATGGCACTGTTGGCGTCATTTATGATGTGGATCTTTCCATCTCAACTAATGACCTGCCACTACTAATAAAGCCAGCGACTGAAGGCACCCGCATTACGCACATTACCAGACTCGGCAACTCACGCTGCTTGAGGCTTGTGTTCGAGGGAGACAGCCTTCCCTCGTATGTCAAAGTTGGCCATGTTCGCCACTCAGTGCGTCCTTACATACCGAAGCCACTGCAATGCTACAAGTGCTTCAAGATGGGACACGTAAAAGGTGTCTGTGAGAACAAAGTTGTGTGTCCGCGGTGCGCTGAGTCTCACTCAAAAGACGCCTGCAGTGCCACCATACTACGATGTTCAAACTGCCACGGCGCTCATGAGGCCTCATCCAAAGATTGCCCGCGGGTGCGAAACGAGCACGCGGTACTCAGGCGTATGGTGCGGGACAATTCAACGCACAGGGAAGCTGCCGCTACACTACGGCGACGACGGCGTCGTGGGCGAAGACCATCACGAAAAAAACGCCTCTACCGATAGAGAGATGTCATCCTCTATCAAAGAGGCTGACCCACAAACACCGAGCTCACTGAAGACGGATACTGCCAAACAGAAGAAAGGGACAGCATTCGCGCCTTCCGAACAGTGGCCCTCTCTTCCACGACGTCAACCTACTTCGGAGCTGCATCAAATCTCGCCGCCCTCGACGACCCCTCAAACCAGTGATGCGATGAATGAAGATCAAGTGATAAGCTTGCTGCAATCGCTGATGAGTACCATGCGTGTCCTACTGAGTAATATGAAGACTTCTGCTGCGCAGACCGCACTGCATGTGCTGGACACCCTGAGTCCGGTGCTTGCAGCTCTAAGGTAAAACCATGGCCAGCGAGGCACCGTCGTTTCGAGCGGAAGTCAAGAATGCATCTGTCTTTCAGTGGAACGCCAGAGGACTGAAGTCGCGCATGTCTGACTTTAGACAATTTGTATTTGTGAACCGCTTCCCCATTATTGTGATTTGTGAACCCAACCTGTGTGCGTCAATCAAGCTGTCAGGATATGAGTGCTTTATGTCCTCCACTCACAGCGACTGCAGCAAAGTTATTGTATTCATGCGCCATGACCTCACTTACGTTCACCACAGAGTCTCGCCTGATGAAGGGAATCAGTATGTGTGCCTTACTGTGAAGAAGGATAAGGTTGCTTTCACGATTATCGGAGCTTACTTATCTCCATCAAGCCGCCTTGACTGCGAGCGCTTACGCGGTATTCTGACATCGACTCCAAGGCCATAGGTGATCACTGGCGACTTCAATGCCCACCATTTCCTATGGGGAAGCTCCAGGGACAGCTCTAGAGGAAGAAAATTGGTGTCCTTAGCCTCGGAGTACGAACTCTGCGTTTGTAACGATGGAAGCCCTACATATTTACGCGGATCAGCCTATAGCAGCTGCCTGGACCTTACATTGGTTTCTCGCTCACTTATGAGGAAAGTGCACTGGTTTTCGGATCTGGAAACGCGGGGCAGCGACCATATACCAACTTACCTGTGTATAGAAGGTTTCACCAGCCCCAAGTCCTCAAGAGGCCTCAAGTACACCGATTGGCCGAAATTCAAAATGTTAATGCAATACTGCTGTACCGACGGCTCATCATATAACCTAGAGGACTCGATAAAGGATGTCCTGCAGAATACCACGCATACACATTTGACTAGTCACAAGCGCACCGATTTCGACATCGAGCTTGAGAAACTTCGCGCAATACGCCGTCGTGCAGAACGAAGGTACCGACGGACAAAGTGCATGGATGATTTGAGGCTGGCTAGACGCATTCAAAAGAAAATGCAGCGGCACATGGATAAACTGGCTAGGCGACGTTGGACATCCTTTTGCGAGTCGTTGGATCCACGAAAGCCCCTATCACTGATATGGCGAACTGTCCGGGGTCTTAGCACAACCTTGGGTCAACGACACCCGTTTACATCTCTGGCACTTCACCTTCGATGCAGAGAGATTGACGTCGCAGAATCTTTCTGTAGAAGAATTGCCGGTGATTCCAATTTCACAGTATCAAGAACGGGAACTTTTGACAACCCACCGCCCTCACGTGATCCCCGTATGGAATGCCAGTTTTCTATGGATGAGCTAGAGGCGGCACTGGCTCTGTGCAGACGTTCTTCAGCACCCGGTCCTGACGGCATTACCTATCGTGCCCTTTGTAATCTTGGAGACGAAGCTCGAAAGGCACTCTTACGCCTATACAACGACTCCTGGCAGACTGGTACTGTTCCCCAGACATGGAAGTCAAGTCGCCTCATTCCACTTCTAAAGGCTGCTAAATCTCCTTTGGATATTGCCTCATACCGTCCTATCGCACTTGCCAGTTGTGTGGGAAAAACGATGGAACGAATGATTCTAACACGAATGGAGTGGTATTTAGAGCACTAAGAAATCTATCCAGTATCCATGACCGGATTCAGGCGCGGCCATTCATCAATCGACAACGTTGTTGATCTGGTGACATATGTTCAACACCAGAAAGCCTGTAAGAGACTGTGCGCCGCCCTGTTTCTAGACGTTAAGGGGGCTTACGACAATGTCACCCATGAAGCCATCCTTAGTGCTTTGGAAACAGTAGGTCTTGGTGGCAAGATATATATGTGGGTGTACAGCTACTTACAGCTGAGATCATTTTACGTGATGACAGCGAATGGCCCAACACCTGATTATTACAGCAGCCGAGGAGTTCCTCAGGGAGGAGTGCTAAGCCCTACCCTTTTCAACCTAACTCTCATTGGTCTAGTCGAGCAGCTACCTAGCACTGTAGAACTTTCTGTCTATGCTGATGACATCTGCATTTGGACATCAGGTGTGACAAGGCCTCAGCTTCGTGCCCGCCTTCAGAAGGCTGCTACAACGGCGTCATGCTATCTTCGTAAACAAGGCCTCGAGGTGTCCTGCGGAAAATGTGCAGTGGTAGCGTTCACGCGGAAACCAATGTCTGCTTACAGTATATCGATTAATGAAGAATACATATCGTTCAGCAGAAGCCACAGGTTCTTGGGAGTCATAATAGATAGAAACCTGTCGTGGACTCCACACGTGAACTATGTGAAGAAGCGGCTGATCGCAACATGCCACATGCTCAAATTCCTTGCAGGAAAAAATTGGGGAGTGCCCATATCATCCATGCTACAACTGTACAGAGTGCTGTTTATCGGATTCTTACGGTACAGCTTACCTGCAATGTCTAACACCGGCAAGACCAACCTGCGCGCATTTCAGAGCATTCAAGCCCAAGCACTTAAGATATGCCTTGGAATACCCCGCAGTGCTTCAACGGCTGAAACCATTGCCATCGCTCAAGATCACTCGATAAATACGCATATTATTACCGAGACAATGCGCATGCACCTCAGGCATTATGCCAGGACCCCTTCTCACCACCTGGCGAGCCTAGCTGCTGAAAGGCCCCGCACGACATACGGCACTATTGTCTCCAAGCATCGTTCATCGTTTGCTGAGACATACGCACCTGCATCAAAGCCAGTGCTTCCTCCTTGGAGCTTGAGCCGGCCGCGAGTTCACTTAAGGATTCCAGGAATGAGGAGAAAATCGGACTTACCGACACATGCCCTGAAACAACTGAGTCTATACCTATTGGAAGAAAACTACAGTAACCACGTTCACATTTACACGGATGGCTCTACTACGCCGTCTAGTTCAGGTGGAGCAGTGGTTATACCATCACAAGGGATAACTCGGTGTTTTAAGACTTCACATGTCACAAGTTCGACGACGGCAGAACTCGCGGCTCTGCGCAATGCACTGGAACACATCAATTCAGAAGAAAGACCAGGTAAATGGGCTGTGTTTTCTGACTCAAAACCAGCGTTACAGTGCCTGATATCAGTTCTCCGACGCGGATGCCACGACCAGTTGACCTACCAAACCGTGAAACTTCACCACCTGTTAATACAAAAAGGCCATGACATCGTCTTTCAGTGGTTACCTGGGCATAGTGGTATAGGCGGCAATGATTCTGCAGATCATGCTGCTCGCACGTCACATGAAGAAGCGAACAGCGTTCCGATACCGCTTTCAAGAGCGGATGCGGCGAGGCAGATTCGTCAACTGGCCCGCAGTCTCACACTGACTGAGTGGAACACACCAAGCATACGACGTACACGACTGCACGAGCTCGACCCTTCTCTACAACTCCGGCCTCCACCCGGCCTACATCGACGTGAAGCTTCGCTTCTCTATCGCCTTTGGCTGGGAGTTGCTTTCACGAAAGCTTATACCACGTTAATCAGAATTACTGACAGTGCGGCGTGCGATGTTTGCGGCACCGACGAAAATATCGAACACCTGCTGTGTCATTGTCCTCAATTTGCCTCAGAGAGACAAGTACTTGCCAACGCAATGCGGCGACTGGATGATCGGCCTCTTTCTGTGCAGGTGCTATTACAGCAACGTACACATGCCTCGACAGCCCACAAGGCAGTGAAAGCCCTGTTGCGTTTCCTGAGAAAGACAGGCTTGTGTGAACGCCTCTGACATGCGGTAGAGTTCTACACGCTGCAGTGAAATTACTGTCAGTCTCTCCCCCACCCCCTTTTTTTTCCTCTCTTCCCTCTTTCTCGTCTTTCTTGTCCCCTTCCTTTATCCCCCAGTGTAGGGTAGCCAACCAGATGTCTTTCTGGTTAACCTCCCTGCCTTCTCCCTTTTTGTTGCTTCCTCCTCCTAACGACTTTTTGCAGTAGATAACTAAAGTATTCGCAGTATTTTTTTATATTTGGAAGTTCTCCAGCTGCTAAATCAAAGCAGAACCGAACGGGTTGTCAACGTCCGAAGCCACAGCCAACTCACGATGCCTCGCTTATTTAGCTCCAGCAACCCTCACTCAAGATTGTTGTTAACCTAAAAAAAGTGGTTGTGGTTTAATGCCGGACCTTTGAAAAGCATTCAATGCCTTCTTGAGGATAATTTATATGACGCTTGTGTGAGCCGAACATCGAATTCTATCAGACAGAAAACTTTTGTACCAAAAAAAACGTAGTGGTCGCCCTGAAATGGTGACAACAGTTTTTTTATTTAGTAAAGCAAAAGCCTTAAAAGCCTCATCAAACACGAAAAACGACAATTTGCATCTGCGCCAACACGATTCACGTAAGAATCTTCACGTGATGCCGCTATCATGTGGCGTCACCATTACGTCAGAGATCACAGAAAATTGTGACGTCATATGTCACCATCAGGACGTCACTATAGCGCAACATAACGCAACGTCAAAGAATGGCGTCATCACATGACATCATCGCTTGGCCCTAGACTGACCGATCATGGAGGCACTGCTAAAATAGGTAAGACGCAGAATGGTCACAATGTCTCCGATCAAGGAGGCCATGCAAAAGCATGTTACGAGCAGAAATCTTTCGCAGGGAAGGGTAGTGGTAAATCAGTACAGTGACTGCGAGAAAAGAAAGATTGCTTCTCTTTTCTAGTCACCTTAGGCGAATGCATAAGGAACCCTGTGGTTTTTTTTTTGAAGTTCGAGAAGAAAAAAGGACGGAGCTGATTTTCAAATACTCGGGCGCTGAGCTAAATATAGAGGAACAGAAGCAGAGAATGGCGTGCTCGTGCTACTGTTCCTTCGCCCGTAGTTTCAAGCCATATTGAAATAGTTGAGTAAATATATGTACCAATAAGATCACAGCTCTTCTACAGTTTATGTCGCATATTTTTTTTCTCCTAAGATGGCGTCGATGGCACTTCTCTTACTTCGAGAGGATTGGCATTCCGGGACCGAAACCAAGCCTAATCTGGGGAAATCTCAAGGAGTATCACTCTATGGTAAGATAGACTCATACATTGATTGATTCCAGTCAGGTGTGCAGAAGAGCAGTGCACGGAGGAACACAACACGCTTAAATATTTAATCAACTAATTAGGACTGTCGTTTGCGTAGCTTTCTGACATCTCACGTCTATACTAGACACTCAGCAGTGGAAAAATTATGTGTTGATAATTTATTCTAATATATTGCAACGCCAAAGCTATAGGAAAAGTGGAAGTTTGCAATCATATGTTGCTGCAAGTAAAAATGATTAAACAAAAACACGACCATTTGTTTGAAGACCAACGACAGAGGTGTTATTCTTGCTCTCCACGACACTGTGTTTAGAGATACATATGACTTGCATAAAAAAAAATAAAACACTCACAGCAATCGATCGCAGCAAGACCATTATTGCGTTATCATACAAAAGAAAGAAAACAACACGGAAAGTAGATGTGAAAGACACGTTAATGAGGTTTCGGTAAGAGCCCAGTATCTACGTAGGGGTACGGCATCCAGAAAAAATGTTTCATACATAATGAGTAATTATTTGCCAATAATGGACGTACCAGCGTTGGTCCACTTTCAAGGTGTTTGCAGCTTTGTGGACATTGTCTTAACGCAATTTTTCCATTTCGATTCCAACAGGAGATGTACAAAGTATTAGGAAAATGGCTCGAGCAATACGGGGACATTTTTGGGTAAGTGTGTGAAAAAGTTATTTTCGAGCGATTGTTGTCATAATGCGTGGTTGCCAGATTTAGCGCAATATCGCAAGCGAAGATGCATCGAGGCAGCCTGTGGATGAAATTTTACAAAAACTTATTCTATTTTACTGCGCAGGTTCTACAATGGCGATACTCCTTTTGTCGTGAGCAGAGACATAAATTTTGTAGAACACATCTTTGTACGAGACTTTCAGAACTTCGTTGATCGAGGTGTGAGTATTTGCAGGTTCCGTCTTGCAAACTTCTTACGGCTAGATTTAGTTGAAGTGGCTGCACATGACAGCATATTTACAAGGTTTATAAAGTTTCATAATTGAAATGCTTGAGGTAAAATGCCTTGTTTTAGGTAAGAAAAAAAAGTACTTTGGCTGATGACGCTGTTTCTTCTGTGCCAGCCTATTCATATAGCATCACTCATTTATTTGTCTTACAGTGTTCTGGCCTTTCACGCATGCGAAATGCAAAATCTGGCCTGCAGTCAGTTTGTGATATAATTTTCACATTTCATAACCTGCTACCATACACCGAAGCTGAAGCAAACTTGCCGTCTGTCAAAACAATTATTGCAAGAAAGCTGGTATAGATCAAAATGATTCGATATTACCACGCATTGTGATTACATTGAAATAGTAACATATTTTATATCAATGCGCCAATTCTGAACTTTTTAGTCCTCATCCTAATACCAATATGTATTTGTCCTACGTTTCTTGCGTTTCGTTGATTCAAGAAATCTCATTTCTTCACTATACCTACGTCATATTTGAGTTAAAATTTGTACTTAGGATGTACCACATTCATGTTTTAGTACTATCATGGGTTCTTGCAAGCATGTATTAGCAGGCATAGATACAGCGCTGGTAGTATTCGTTGTCCCCCTCCCCCGCCTTTGTGTGTGTGTGTGTGTGTGTGTGTGTGTGTGTGTGCGTGTGCGCGCGCGCGCGCGTGTGTACTTTTGCTTCCATTCTTCGCACCACGACCTTATCAGTATTGTAAGATAATATTTATCATGCACGTGAGTTCCTTTAACGTATGTGAAAGGAAGCCAGCGTCAGTTACACATGCGTATGTACGCAATCAGTTACCAAACAGTACTGACTACTCCCGATGATTTTTTTTTACAGATAATACCAAGCCTGTTCAAATCGATCACCGGTGATCGGCGCTTTCAATCATCGAATTTTGCAACTTTAACTTGATTCTCGTGCGCAAGCACTTTTTAGTAGTTAGTCCAGCCACTCAACTTTCAGAATCAATTTTAGTTTGTGCATTTCGGCAAGATAGCGTTTGCTGACAGACCATTGAGTGAACCCATGTGTGTACGCTGTTGGCAAATGTACTCGACTGGCGAACTAGACAGAAATGCGTGCCGCTCGTGGTTATGCTACAGCAACATCAAGTTGTCGTAATCGTAAGGACATCTGCAAGTCAAATATCAAAAATAAGATTTCGGCTTCGCAATCCGGCAGTGTTGAGCTGTAATAACTGTCAGATATTTATGCCAGCTCTTCTTTAGAGAGCCGTTGCTAGGAGTTGGGGTAAATTTATTCAACAGAAATTATTCCCGAAGGTCCGCCGCATGTATAAAGTGTGGAGGTGGCCTTCATAGCCAGTTTCTAGCAACTTCGGTTTCGCTTGTATTATTATATCAAACACATGGCCTGATTTAGTGTCACTAGTCGCTCCTATGGCACCGTCGTCAAGCATGCATAAGTGCGCACCTGCGCTGAAAAAAAAAAGAACACGCGCCGCTTGAAACCATCTTGTAAACTTCACTTGGATATAGAAAGGACGAGCTTAGAGGCTTAGAGTCCGAGGATGACAGCACCTCAGTTTCTAGTCTTACGGCTACGATGTTTTCAACCTGCCTGAGACATCCGGAGCACTTCATGGGTTTGTTTTCTTTACGACCGCAAGTGCGTAGCATCTGGCCTTTGTGCACAATCTTATAGCTACTCTGGTTACGTGCGAAGTACACACGTCACTGGCGCGCGGTGGGCTGGTGCCGGCTGCAGAGTTTCTCCTCACGACAAAAAGGCCACTGGAGCGCTGAAAGTTTTAGCGCTGCGTGCCATGTTGTTCTTTAATTTTAAAAACGATGTACGAAAATGGAAATAAATATGCTTGTATTCACACACTGGAACGCCAACCTATGCGGAGTGAAGTGGCTCATGGAAGAGGTTACGATAGACGAAATAGCGAAGGTAATTGGACATATTTTTCATACAGAAATTATACACATAACGGGCACCCATATATATTGGAACACTGCAGCTATTATCGCAAAGAAACAACAAAACTACAAAAAAGTGTACAAGTTTACTTGTACCTCACGTAAAAAACCAAGCAATGCTTCTCGACATGGCACGAGCAATGAATCAGCACCTTGATATGGATTTTCTTTGTCTATAAGAACAAAAACATTCTGTAAAACATTTATTATTTTTGAACATGTCCCTGGGTCATTTATCTCCAAAGTGTATATTCTGAATTTTCTTTGTTTTGAATATTGTTGCACGTATTGTTTTTGATGCAATGTTTAGCAACTGGCAACCAAAATTCACACTTCTCACGTCTTTATTCATTCCAAATTATTTCGGTTGCTAACACATATATCTTGGAAAGAGCATTTCGTTGTGCAAATTTGGTATGCCACAATGCGGGCCGGATCACTTTTCCGACCGGCAAAAGATATATCTTCCAAAGACATATGAAAATTAACCATTTTCTCACTGTAACGGAAGAGTTAGGCGGTACCAGAAAAGAAATGATCAGCTTGATGTATTCGCGTTTGAACACGAACACACCATTGGGAACAGCCGCGTTAATTGTTGTTGCTCCGTCAGAATTGTGACACATCGCTCATTGCTCTTAAAATACTGCTTCGGTATAGGTTTTGAGACCGAGCTTCTTGGCTGGGATGGTAACTGAAAGACAGTTCGTAGATTTTAACCGAGAGTTCACCGACTGTAGTCTCTCTAGCCGAAAATAAAAAAGCAACAAAACTCGCTAATAAGTATTGTTAGTGCATGCTAGTCCTAACAGAAACACTTGTTTTGATAAGATGAATATTTCACCGCTTACAATGTGGTCACATATGTTTTTTTCTTCTTACAGTTTACGATGATGACTGACCAAATGCATCCCGATTTGAAAAAGTCCATCATGCACATTGGAGGATCGCCGTGGAAAAGTATTCGGTCATCGGTGACCTATGGAATGAGTGCCAACAAGCTGAAGCAGGTGTACATAAAGCTACGATTTTAATGATGACCTTTTAGTACGTGACACGTACTCACGGTGAAGTATCGCACAAGTGTGCCGCGGTTGTTTATTTAAAGACGTTCTTAGAGCGCCCACTCTCAGTTCCGGTTTCAAAGAGCACCAAGCTAGCCCGGAGCAGTTTCGGGGGCAAGGTAAACACGGCCGGTCACGTGAGCACACAAAACATTGACGTTGGCACCGAAGTTACAACCAGAACAGCGAGCACACGCGAGGCCACATGAGCGGAGGAGGAAATCAAAGGTAGTGCAAGCGCAAGGCGCATGCCAACAACCAGCCAACACAATCTCGATTGATTGATTGATTGATATGTGGGGTTTAACGTCCCAAAACCACTCTATGATTATGAGAGACGCCGTAGTGGAGGGCTCCGGAAATTTAGACCACCTGGGGTTCTTTAACGTGCACCCAAATCTGAGCACACGGGCCTACAACATTTCCGCCTCCATCGGAAATGCAGCCGCCGCAGCCGGGATTCGAACCCGCACCCTGCGGGTCAGCAGCCGAGTACCTTAGCCACTAGACCACCGCGGCGGGGCCAGCCAACACAATCTCAAGACGAAGGCTTGTTCAAATTGCCCCTGCGTTGAGGTCGGCGTTTCGAGTGGTTCCGCACCTCGCTCAGTGGCACGGCATGTACTTCAAAATTGATTTTAAATATGTTCTAGACTATATTTGCCCTTTATATCTCGTAGATGTTGTGTACGTCTCCACATAAGTCTACCTCACTTATTATGTCACCTTCGAAATTTTGGGTCAATGCTCCCTTTTAAGACCAAATATTGCTCATGGATAATGTTAATGTCGAAGTTTTTTTTTGCTCTTATTATCGACAAGAGTGACTATTTTGCAGAAGTAACGCATTTATGATCACAGTTGTGGGTTGGAAATTAGTGTTGAGTGAAATTCATGTGTGTAAAGTGATTTACAGCTAGGTAAATAACATATGCCATTGTATATATTGGACAAACCAGAATAAGCAATGGTAAAGCCAAGTCCGCGTCTTAATTACTCCGAAAGCACAACAATTGGTTAGATAGTTTATAGGAGCCGTTGCTGCTCGCCTACTTTCAACACTGCAACGCACAGCCTGCAACAGTTACGACACAGTGTATACAATCTCGGTAATTCACAAACGCGTCGTGTAAGCATACCACCGAAACTTTTCAGATGATGCCTCATCTCAAAGAAGATGCGGACATATTCGTAAAGTCGCTGGAAAAGCACGCAGATATAGGGGAAGAAGTGCACATGCTTCGCAAACTGGAGGAGCTCTCCATGGATTACGTGGCACGAGGATCATTCGGCATTGACGATCGCTTCCAAGGAAATCCTGGCCACCCTCTCGTTGCCATCGCCAAGGCCACCCTAAGGGGCACCATGAGGGGCCCTCTTCACATGATCGCACGTGAGTGCTATACGTATCAAATTTTAGAAAGTAAGCAAGCGACCTGCAATGGAAGTTACTAAATGAACACATAGGAGGCCTTTAATTAAAATCCATACTGAATAAAACCACTGAAAGGTTTTTATGAGGAGGGGGGGGGCTATTTGGTTTGTGTACACTGTGGTGAAACAGCGCAAACGACTTGACGGAGTATATACAGGGCAATATGGTGAATGTAAAAGAAATGTAATGCACGGGGGTTTCAGGAGTGCGCTAGCTGGCTCATGTACATTGTGGCGTATACGCATATTCTTTGTGTTATTATTTGTTCTGTTTTACCAAAATGAATAAAAAATTCAGGCGGCATGAACTCGTGTTGTTGTCTAGGAGCCGTCGATGAATATAGCGCTAGGTGAACGCAAACACCGGAAGATACAAAATGCGCAATGATCTGTGTGCACGTGTTAGATCATAGCATACATTTGTCCCTGGCGATATGGTATATGTATGCGAATTCGGATATAAACATTATGTTGTGTATTAGTTCCCGTGTCATGGGTGTTGTTTACGTGTCACTATTTTCTTCTATATGATATCAACATGTCGAAATTTCAATGAAGCTGTCTATGAGTATATATGCTCCATTCCACATATATTCCCTTTCATACGAAATAATATGGTGAGGTAATTATCTTGTAGTCGTACGGTGTTGACTCCCACCAAACACCATTTTTTTGTAGCTATGTCAGATATCTACTTCTATTTATTGTGCATCGACACCGGCATGACGTACAATGATTGTGACACGGGCGTACATTTCCTCACGTAAAGTACTTTCTCGCTCACCATATTTCCCTTTCTTTTTATTTCTATTCTTCAGAGAGCACAACAACCTTCGGACCAATCATGAAGCCTTTCTACTGGCTTTCTTCCCTCCTGGGAGAGTACACATTTGAGAACTTGAATGAGCAGACAGCCAAGATCATTAAGCTACGAAAGAGTGATCCCTCAGTGAGTGGATTTCTTTCTGCAACAGTAAATTAAATATGCGTACTGGACACACAAAAAAACGGCCTCTACCTGTATTACATGTTTGCATCAAATTTATGCACATAACGCAAGTACACGATTGTGAGCATAGTGAGAGATTACTACAATTTAAGGGAACTGTTGTCAGCCACCTTGGCCGGTAATTGTTGCCGTCTGCTGCCACCTCACGTCTACCAACCACCAGAGAAATAGAAAGGCGAAGTGATGGGACAAAAGGCTGGTTTACCAGGTGTCGGCACGTTTTAGTAGCACAGATAATTGGGCTAGTCGGTATTGTATAATTTTGAAACTGTGTTCGTGTGCGCTCTTTATCTAGTCTTAAATTGAGTCGTTAAGTTTGCTTCTATGACATCTGGGGCAGGAAAATAATATACATTTTAATCAGAGAGAGAACATATGGCTCACCAGAATTGAAATTTCTCAGAGCGTGTTGCGTAAAGGCGTTTCAGCTATACATTGCTCAATATTTACCGGTTTTCCCTGAGCATTTATTGAAGAAAGGTACATGTGATCCTCTGGAAACGTGGCATGATGCAAAGATAGCGCGGCGAAATGCCTGGCATGGCTCGCTACATTTATTTGATTCGAAAATGAACTTCTGCGTGGTTATTTATATTTTAACCGTAAAGAATTAATTGCCTAATTGAATTAGAAATATCTATAACTGGCAAGGTATTATTACACGTTCCTAATTGCTTACTTAAACGCAAAGAAAATGAGAACTATGCGCAGTTATGATGGCGAAAAAGTATCACAGATTGTTTTCTGGTTTTAAAATCCGGAATATTGACATCAAGCTAAAGCACTAATTGTGATTTGTTGCCTTGCGTCGAACTAGCCATTTGTATGTTTTGTTCTCCTGCAGCTGCGGAAGCCTGACATTTTGCAAAATCTCCTCGACGCTGAGTACGTCGAAGTACAAGAGGAATGTCGGGGCAACAAAGTTGTCAACGGTAATTATTCAGATTGGTGTTTTGTTTTCATTGCATTTGTTCAACGTAAACAAAACTAAGTAATGCTAGTAAATGGTCAGCAACGTGTTGAGGGAAGTTTACAGTAGCTCCTTGAAATACAACTCCAATAAGCGAGAACGTCCGCTTTATTTGAGTCCCACAAACGGTTATAGTCAATGTGTGTGGCAGAACACAAGCTCCCTTGCCAACGAAGAAGGTGTCTCGAATGCGTGTAAAAAGCAGTGAATTTTATACAAACACAGGCATGTATACTGCTACAAATACATTTCACTTACAGATGTCAGTTGCTGTGAGATCCGAATGTAGCGTTTTATCATTTCCTTGTCGTGGTAGCGTTCATTATTTGACAGTGTACATGATCCATCAAAGTACAATTACTTCGGTTGGAAATGACTGAGCAGTTGGAAAAACAACTTCAAGCTGTCGTGGGATATTCAGGACACAGGCACGCGCACAAGAAGGGGGGCACTGTTTTTTTCCTTCTTAATGTTACATCCAAAGAACTGTTGACTTCCCACCTTTAACCCCTGAAAGCCATGAGTTAAAATTCATGTCGTCACTCGATTTTCACTTTTATATCAATTTCGGAGCTCACGTTCGTTCGAACACGGACAACTGGGAGGGCGTGGGTGTGGTATGGTGATGCTTGCACGTCTCCTTCTTATGGACAACTGTGCGCGCGCTTATGTGTCAGGAGAACCTCACCGTTTAACTCCTGCACAAACAAACAAAAACGTAATGATAGTCCCGTGTTCATTTGTGTTTATTGCTTATTTCATCATTAAGAATATAAAAAAAATATTTTGACCTTGCTTCTAATTGATTACACTGTCGTTTCCCAGTATGGACTTCACAAACCAAAAATTTTTTTGTTTCTTATGAAAATGAACTTAAAGCCTCAGAACGTTTGCACTAAACATTCGCTGTTGTTTCGTTTTTTAGGGAGCCTTAGGAGCAGAGCTCTAACAACTGAAGAAATCATAAACGCCGCTTCAGTACTCTTCGTAGCCGGGTAAGAACCAACATTCTATAACACATTTCAAATAAACAGTGTTGAAGTTGTTGAAGCCCGCCCAAGGATACGTTTTATATGTTAATTGATAACGCAGACTAGGCATTGTGGCACAACTATACGCTTGCCTTAGGGATACCACGAAAGTTACCCGAATTCTAAATTGTCTACCCTAGTTTTCAAGCAGTGGTTAGCTGGATGAAATGCTTAAATAAGCATACTTTTCTTCGTGGAGTTCAGAAAATATTTTTTGGTGGTTTCTATACTGTCCACATAATAGTACGGTATGAAAAAACTTTATCTAGGTATTTATTTAGTTATCTAGAAAAAACTTTATTAGCACGTAGTGGGCCGCTCCCATGTCGGGACCTAATATAAAGAAATAACAAAAGATCACATAATGCATGGTAAGGAGGTCAAACAGAAAGAGGTCAAGGAATGTAATCACGGGCAACAATAAAAAGTGCCTTTGTCGTAAAGATTATGTCTCTAGACATCCCTCATAGAGCCACGTTTAATCTCACTGTCTTCATCGGTCGGAACGCCTCATCCCAGCTTACATTTAAACTACTGCATAAATCTGCTTTGATAAACGTTACTCGAACGAACGCAGGTTTGAAACTACAGCAACAGGCCTAAGCTACATATTCTTCGCCCTTGCAAAGCATCCGGACGTACAAGAAAAGCTTCGGCAAGAAGTCATCGATGCGGTCGGCACAAATGTAAGTGACACCGGCTTTAGGAAGAGAATCCAACTGTTATCTGCGATTTTTTTTGTAGCTCTGGGATGTTTTACCTGGTATTTCTACAGACAAAAAGGGTGATATTGTCGCATAAAAAGATGAAGAATTGACATATTGTCTCGTTAACAGACATTATGGGCAAATTAAGAATTAGCATGAAAGTGACAGAGAAATACGTGGGCAAGCGCGCAAACCACAGATTTGGTAGAATGTTCTATGGGAGCCTTACTAGCCTGTTTCGGTCGTTGTTTAGCAGCAGTTTTTTTTTCTACAGTATACGCACGTCAAGTTTATTTTCAAGTTATGCGGAAAGTACCTGCGGGCATTATTCTCAATGCTTTGCAGATACCTGCTATATACTTGTTGACCTTTCAAAACACAGCCATTCTTTTCTTAGTATAAAAAGAAAAAGGAAAGACAAGTTTCTGTCTATAAGACATTCATATTATTAACATGCACTCTATCAGATGTACTTTACACGGCAGTGGTTTATTTATTTCTTTTGGGCACTTCCACTGAGGATAATTTTTAAACATCTCCACATGTCATTAAAGTACACCGTAATGTGCACAAATAACACAGATATGCAGACGATACCATCAAATACACGCGGAAGCAGATGAAAAAGTATAAAAGATACAGAATGTGACTATTGTGGAAGAGAAAAAGAAATCAGCTGTACGGCGTGATTCAAGGCAGCAATATCAGGAATTTATGCCTACATGGAGAAAAAAAAAGATTACAATGTAATGTAGCACTATTTCTTAGTTATGTATTTGTACACAAGCTTGCCTCAATGCCTTTTGTTATGAACTTCTTATTGTACAGGGTAGCCAGCCAGTCTGAGAACTGGCTAACCTCCCTGTCCTTCCTCTTTCGATCCTCCTCCTCCCCCTTCTCCTCCTCCTTCTCCTCCTCTCCTCCTCTTATTGTAATTACGAGTTATTAGAACACTACATTAGCTCAAGAATGCCAAATATAGGTCAAAATATAAATGAATAAAATCGCATTATAATTCACCAATGGATGATGAATGGTTGCAATAGCCCTCCAAATGCTACAGTTAATTAGTATTCCGGACAAATGAGTGAGAAAGGCATCAGCTTGATTTGCGTTATTTGATTTGACTGCTTCATTGATCAGAGGGATAGCAAATAAAATAAATGAAATCAAAAGCTAAACAAAGATATATATTCAGGCATTGTTAAGCTCTTGCAAGCAAACTGACTGGGTTAGATTGAAGTTCTAAACTTTAATAATAACTCTACGTTGAGTTTCGCGTTTATTTTGGAACTTTCACATAGACTCAAAATACGAGCTTTTAAAAAAAGTTTATTCGTGGCCCAGCACAGCATTCCCGAAATACTTTTTCCCAAAGATTGTTGGGTAGGCAATGAAATCTCCACTTGTGAAAAGTCGTTGTACTAAAAAAAAGCACTAATAGATTGTTGCGCTTTACTTGATGACAAAATCAGAGTAGATAAAGAAAATATTGGTTAAAGACTAAGTTAGAAAATGTATACGTCTCTTGTAAATGATACAACATTCAACGATTACTTATTTACCTCGTTAGGGTCCCTTAGATTATGACACAGTTATGAAGAAGCTGAAGTACTTGGAAAAAGTAGTGGACGAAGGGCTGCGCCTTTATCCACCTGGACTAACGTGAGTACAGTTTCTTCGAGTCACTGCAATGCCAGCATACGAAACTTTAAGCCTATCACAACAATGTGAGCCTGTTATTACTGCGAGAGAATTTGGTTTGGAAAACTTCATTAGCTAAGCAAAGATGTGACAAGATAACTTCGTCGCTCATAAAGCATTTTATAGTTTCAATTTTAAACGCATCTCACCATATTCGATCAAAGGGCTTGCTTAGCGCCCCGCGGTGTGTTAAGTTACGTTGCAGAATTATGTATAGTCGCGGTAACCAGAATTGGCGAATCACAATCTTTTTGAGTGCGATCAACGCTACTAATATAAAAAACTTTTTTTTTGTCTCGAGTTATTCTACTGCTTCAAAAATATGCTAACCAGAAAAAAAAAGAACTCCCTTCGCATGATCGCAATGAGTAATCAACTTGGCACGTACTTTTTTTTTATTTCATCACTGCTTAAAAGCATCAATCCACTTAAACGATAATTGTTCCGTTGCAAAAGGTGTCCGCGATAAAAGAGAAAATAACTTTAATAGGTAAGCAGTATAACAGTATGTAAACTTGAAACATATATAAGTTACAATAAAAGAGCGGTCACCAACCTATTGTGGTGAAGGGACAAGTTGCATGAAGCTGATACAGCGGGGGGCCACACGAAAAATTTGGGGAGGGTGGTACATGCAGGCAAAGCGTAAAAATTTGACGAATTGATACTAATTTGAGAAACTATAGATAAGAAATCATCTTTATTTTCAACACGGATGTCACGAAGTTGCAACGAAACATAGGTTGCCCATCAAAATGCCACTTGATGTCAAAACTGCAACTTTTGCCTTCAGATATGATCAACCACTTCTTGTGCAAAATTTCTTTGACAACAGACGCAACAGACACGGGCGGACGCAAACTGTTGTACCGAGCCTGTTGTCTAAAAAATTTGGGCAAGAAGTAGTTTATCATAAGCTGCCAACTACCTCGAACCCACGCTTTGTTCAGATAGGAAATGTCAAAAGAAAGAGGGCACAGTGTAGGGGGGGTTATGACGCAGTGACCGGGCTGCAAAATACTGCCACACGGGCCGCATATGATACACTGGCTGCAGGCTGCCCCAACCCCGCCCCCTTTCTGCAATAACGCACAACTTCTCAAGCATAAGATACTTTCTGCCTCACGAAATGTGCGTCATGACTGATATAAGCTAAATTGAAAGCTTCGGCGGCTGCATTTCCGATGGAGGCGGAAATGTTGTAGGCCCGTGTACTCAGATTTGGGTGCACGTTAAAGAACCCCAGGTGGTCTAAATTTCCGGAGCCCTCCACTACGGCGTCTCTCATAATCATATAGTGGTTTTGGGACGTTAAACCCCACATATCAATCAATCAATTAAATTGAAAGCTTCCGCGGTTGACTCATCCTTGATGCGTCAAACAAACTTGGAGCACGCTTGACCATCGCCTTCAAGAGTAGAATGCGATACGCAATCTGTCCTCGTGCACATCGCCTTCCGCAATGCTAGCCTTTAGATTTGGTTGTCGGTGCATGCCTCGACAGGGCCGTTGGGAAGCGAATGACTGCGCGCGTAACACTGGCCGTTTCAAATTATCTTAGGAGGCTTATTGCAAGTGCAGTTGTTATATGCCCATTACGTCATGTTTCTTTCTTTTCTGAATCAAGAGACGGGCCCGCTACGTGTACATAAGATAACACGCGAACATACTCGGTTGCTCCCTTTGTTGATACTTTTGCAGCTGGTGATGGCGTAACATATGGGAGTGCTTTGTAATGGGTGGACCTTGGAAACAAATCATCGTTGTGCAATTCATGCGTCTTTACTTTTACGCCTCTGGCACGCAATTTTACACGAGTTAATAAGACTCGTTTCACTATAAGACAACCATATAGTTCTCTTTTTCGAAACAGTTTTGATAAAATAGCTAGATCCCGATAATAATAATAATAATAATAATAATAATAATAATAATAATAATAATAATAATAATAATAATAATAATAATAATAATAATAATAATAATAATAATAATATAGAGTTTCAAGTCCGAAAACTACGATATGAACACGAGAGACACCGTAGTGCAAGTCTCCTGAAATTTCGACCATCTAGTGTTCTTTGACGTGCACAGTCATTGCACAGTACACGGGCCTCCAACATTTCACCTACATCGAAATACGACTGCAGCAGCTGGTATCGAACCTGCGACCTTCGGATCAGCAGCTGAGTATCGTAGCCACATTTCCGCCGAAGTGGACAGCATGGCTCTTAGGTAGAACACCTGCTTCACGCGTAGACCACCTGGGTTCGATGCTCACTCGGACGTTACTGTTATCTTCACGAATGAGGTGGCGATTCATCGTTTATAGCCAACAGCACCGACACTAAAGTTTCTGCTAAACGATCTCTTTTCCGCTGTCGCATTGCTATGATGCTCAATTGACCCTTGATGCTCGTGTTATTCTTCTTTCAGGTTTGTGACGCGGCAAGCGAAGAAAGACTTTGAGTACAATGGCATGAAGTTCAAGGCTGGCACAAACTTTATGGCACCACTATACCAGATACTAACGGACCCGCGATACTTCCCTAACCCTATGGAATTTAATCCTGATAGGTGAGGCTCATCTTTCCATACATTCATACACACACTATCTTGGTTCATAAGATCAAGTCACAAGGAAAGCAGGTATACTTAAGGAAAGCAGGTCTACCTGCAAAAAAAAAACAGAACGAAACTGCAAAAATGTCATAGAAACAAACGTATTGCTTCTTTTAACAGTGTACAGTTTGGAACAATAAATGCGGGCAGCTTGAACTATGTGCACGCAAAGGTTGGCACAGCCAACTATGGGCCCGTCGCCACTCGCAATCGTCGTCTAGCTTCGAGATGCTCGGCTTCTTTCTTGGGGGTAATCACTATTTAGGAGGCTCCATGACTCTCTGGACACGATCGGGTGCAGCCAAACTGAAGGGCGGAGCTTGCGCGCGATGTCCGTGGATGTGGCTTAGCTATACTGTGCACTTGCGGCTTGATGGTGTGGTGTGTTTTCTGGTCGCTGGATGATTTGTTTTTTTTTTTGGACTCCTCTATGACATATCACATACCCACTCAAAGGGATTGGCCATGAAAGCGCCGAGTAAATTTTCTGTGAGGCCTAAAAATGCGTGTAAATGAATTTGTATTTAATTATACGTGATGCTTGCTCCCTTTTCCTATCTTCTTTTCCCTCCTTCTACCTCTTTCTTTCTCTTTCATTGATGTCCTGTCTATTTTTTTCAGCATCTATTTCTTTCTAATTCCGTCCATTCTTTGTCAAAAGTGGCGCTGGAAGGTTTTAAGTAACAACGTATTACCAACTGGCCCCCTGACTTGTTTTAGCGAACTGTGGACTAAAGAGCGCACACCTTACTAGTCAAGAGTGTGGGAAGTAATGAATGCCGCTTGTTTTACTCTCTTTAAAAATATTCCACTTTAATGGCGACAGAAGCAATCGTCGTCGCCGTGAACCATGTGGCCAGTTGGCATTTTCGGAAGCTTAGAGGTTTCGCAACTATCACATTTTCAAACAGTGGAGCACAGGCAGCCGAACTCAAAACACGGCCGAATAATGGTAATAAATGACAAGTGCGGGACTTTTTTGAAGGTTTAGTCTCTCCGTTGATTTTCTACAGTTGATGTTCTCAGTTGATGTTCTACACCGTAGTGCGCTTCAAAGCCTACAGAACATCTCGGAAATTGACAGAGTCACAGTTAAATCAGTGATCCTCACTGACTGTAAGGGCAGTGTTGGCGTCATTTATGACGTGGACATTTCCATTCCCGCTGACGATTTCCCAATCTTGGTAAAGCCAACTACAGACGACATCCACATCAAGCACATCCCAAGGCTTGGTCAGTCACGATGCCTGAAGATTGTTTTTGAGGGAGACAGTCTTCCCCCACGCGTCAAAGTTGGCCACGTTCGCCATCAGGTCCGTCCATACATACTGAAGCCCCTACAATGCTTCAGATGCTTCAAGATGGGACATGTCAAAGAAGTATGTACCAGCAATGTCGTGTGCCCGCGGTGTGCCGAACCTCATTCAGAAGACACCTGCCACGCAACTGCGTTCATATGCTCCTATTGCCACGGCGCTCATAAAGCGTCGCCTAAAGATTGCCCACGAGTGAGAAATGAACGCGCGGTGCTGAAACGCATGGTGCGCGACAATTCAACGCACAGGGAAGCCGCTGCTACTGTCAGGCGACGTCGGCGTCACCACAGAAGATCATCACGCAACGTGACATCTGCCGATAGAGACCCGTCATCTCAAGCAAGAAGAACTGGCCCCCCATCGTCAAGCTCTGTGAAGACGGATACACCGAATACAGAATCAGGGTCAAGGCTCCCACCTCGTGAAGAGTGGCCATCACTTCCACAAACACAGCCTGTTTCAGAGGTGCATCGATCCCCACCAACCTCGATGCCATCACGCACCACTGATGAAAAGACAAGTGAGGATCGCCAGGTCATCAACATGTTGCAGACACTTATGAGCGCAACGCGCATGCTCCTAAGCAACATGAACACCCCATCAGCGCAGAGCGCACTCCAAGTGCAGGACACTTTGAGTCCGGTGCTTGCAGCTTTAAGGTAAAATGATGGCCCGCAACATGTTATCCTTTCGAGAGAAGGTGAAGAACGCATCTGTCATTCAGTGGAATGCCAGAGGACTTAGGGCGCGTATGTCCGAGTTCCGGCAATATGTATTCGCGAACTAGTTCTCCATAAATGTGATTTGTGAACCAAACCTGTCAGCTCAGATGAGACTGTCTGAATATGAGTGCTTTATGTCTTCTACCCACGGAGAGTGCAGCAAGGTCGTTGTGTTCATACGGCACGACTTAACCTATGTTCATCACCCTGTACCCCCTGACGAAGAAAACCAGTACGTTTGCCTAACAGTAAAAAACAAGAAGACCACATTCACCATCATCGGAGCCTACTTACATCCATCAAGTCGTCTAGACCGTGAGCGCTTGCACGGAATTTTGAATTCAACTTTCCAGCTATGGGTGATAACTGGTGACTTTAATGCCCACCACTACTTATGGGGAAGCTCCAGGGTCAACACTAGAGGTAGACAGTTAGTGTCTTTCGCTTGTGAATGGGAACTTATCGTCGTGAATGACGGCAGCCCTACTCATCTGCGCGGATCAGCCTATAGCCGTTGCCTGGACCTCACTTTCGTCTCACGCTCGTTCACACGCAGAGTGCACTGATTTTCGGATTTTGAAACAACGAATAGTGACCACATCCCAACATACCTGAAGTCCTCCAGAGCCGTCCAGTGCACCAATTGGCAAAAATACAAGTTAATCATGGAAGACTATGTTGGCGCCTCACCTTTCAACCTAGAGGACGCAATAAAGAGTGCCCTACAGTCAACGACGCGTTCGCTTCCGGTGAGCTCATCTCGCACTGATATGGACATTGATATCGAGAAACTCCGAGCGATTCGTCGTCGTGCAGAACGACGTTATAGACGCACGAGGTCACTTGATGATCTGAGAGTGGCCAGACGCACACAAAAGGAAATACAGCGTCACATGGACAAGTTGGACAAGCAACGATGGGTATCTTTTTGCGAGTCTTTGGATCCCAGAAAGCCTCTGTCACTAATCTGGAGAACTGTCCGGGGTCTTCGTACAACCATTGCTCAGCGCTACCCATTAAAATGCCTGGCACTTCACTTACGCTGCGAATAGATTGACGTCGCAGATTCTTTCTGTCGAAGGATTGCCTGTGGCTCAAGTTCAACTGGGACAAAGACGCCCGACTTTTCTGCATCCTCACGTGATCTCCGAATGGAGATTTCGTTTTCAATGGACGAACTAAAGGCTGCGCTTGCTTTGTGTAGACGTTCTTCAGCGCCAGGACCTGACGGCATCACTTACCGCGCTCTGTGTCACCTAGGAGATCAAGCTCGGCAGGCACTCTTGCAGCTGTACAACGACTTCTGGCAAACTTGCATGGTTCCACAGGAATGGAAGTCAAGTCGCCTGATTCCACTTCTCAAAGCTGACAAGTCACCCTTGGACATTTCCTCTTACCCCCCGATTGCCCTCGCGAGCTGTGTGGGAAAAGTTATGGAAAGAATGATTTTAACGCGTCTGGAATGCTACTTAGAGTTCTAAGAAATATATCCAGATGCCATGTCCGGGTTCCGACGAGGCCGCTCGTCAATTGACAATGTAGTTGACTTGGTGACATATGTAGAGCACCAGAAGGCCTGCAAACGGTTATCTGCTGCTCTGTTTCTTGACGTTAAAGGGGCATACGACAATGTCACCCACGAAGCCATTCTCAGCACACTAGAAGGAGTGGGACTCGGTGGCAGGATATATACGTGGGTTCAGAGCTATCTACAGAATAGATCATTTTACGTGCAGACAGAGAATGGCCCAACACCCGAGTATTACTGCAGCCGAGGAGTCCTCAAGGCGGAGTGCTAAGACCGACGCTGTTCAACCTAACACTCATTGAACTAGTTGGCAAGCAACTAAGCAGTGTACGACTTTCCATTTATGCTGATGACATCTGTGTGAGGACATCAGGTGTGACTCGACTTCAACTTCGCGCTTGACTTCAGAAGGCAGCATCAGTGACATCGTACCACTTACGCAAACAAGGGCTTGAAATCGCACGTGAGAAGTGTGCAGTCGTGGCTTTAACCAGAAAACCAATGTCCGCTTACGGCATATCAATTAACGGGCAGTTGGTGTCATGCAGCTGGAGTCACAGGTTCTTGGGAGTCGTAATCGACCGAAACCTGTCTTGGACACCCCACGTAAACAACGTGAAAAAGCGGCTGACTGCGATTTGTCACTTATTCAGGTTTCTTGCTGGGAAAAGTTGGGGAATGTCTGTCGAGTCTATGTTACAGCTGTACAAAGTATCATTTACTCGATTCCGGCGGTATAGCCTACCTGTTATATCTAACACGTGCAAAACAAACCTGCGCACAATCCAAAATATTCAAGCCCAAGCGCTTAGGATATGCCTTCGTTTACCCCGCTGCGCATCGACAGCTGAAACAATTGCCATTGCACAGGACTACTCGATCATGACGCACATCACCATTGAAACGATGCGTACGTACCTCAGGCAACATGCTAGGAATCCTTCCCATCACTTGGCAACCCTCGCTACTGAGAGGCCCCGCACGAAATTTAGTGCAATTGTCTGTGCTCATCGTGCGTCGTTTACGTCAGGTTTTACGCCTGCTGAGAAACTGGTGTATCCTTCGTGGTGCCTGACACTTCCACAAGTACGTGTTTCAATTCCAGAAATACAGGAAAAATCAAAATTGCCTTCATCAGCCCTAAAACAATTGAGCTTGAGCCATCTGCACAAAATGTACAACAACCATGTGCACATATACACTGATGGTTCAACCACAGCGTCTGGTTCTGGTGGTGTGGTGGTGATTCCAGCTAGAGGAATCACTCTGCGAATCAAACTGTCACATGTCACTACGTCCACAGCGGCAGAACTTGCGGCTTTGCGTGGCACCCTAGAGTACATCAAATCCCAAAGACCGAGTAAATGGGCTGTGTTTCCCGACTCAAAACCAGCCCTACAGAACATGCAGTCAGTCCTTCGACGAGGTTGCCATGAACAATTAACTTACGAAGTTGTCAAGCTTGTTCCCCACGTCACAGAAACAGGCCACGAGGTAAAGTTTCAGTGGCTTCCTGGCCATTGTGGGATCAGTGGCAATGATTCCGCAGACAACGCGGCTCGCACATCGCACCAAGAAGAACACACCCTTCCGATTCCTTTGTCAAGGACTGACGCTGCAAAGCAACTTCATCACCTGGCACGTAGTCTGAGTCTGCAGGAGTGGAACACCCCTAGCATAAGACATACAAGACTATACCAAATAAACCCTCGACTGGAACTTCCGCCTCCATCCGGACTTCGTCGACGTGAAGCTTCACTTCTTTGTCACCTTTGGTTGGGGGTTGCCTTCACAAAAGCATATAAAACCCTTACCGGATTGACCGACAATGCGGAATGCGACGTCTACTGCATCAAAGAAGACATCGACCATCCGATATGCCATTGCCCTCGCTTTGCCTCTGAAAGACAGAAGCTTTCGGACGCATTGCGACAATTGGACGATCAGCCACTCTCTGTGCAGATGCTACTGGAACACCGTCATCGCCTTTCGTCGGCTCAAAAAGCAGTCAAAGCTGTCTTGTGCTTTTTGAGGACTACAGGCCTATGTGACCACGTGACCACCTTTAACTTTTGTGTAGTGCCACCGCTTCATACGCGCCAGTCGATTGACTGACAATCCTCCTTTTTTTCTTTCTCTCTCTCTTTATCTTCTCTTTCCTCTCTCTCTCTCATCTTTATGCCCCCTTCCTATCCCCCCGGCGTAGGGCAGCAAACCGGGCATGTGCCTGGTTAACCTCCCTGCCTTCCCTCTTGTTGTTTATCCCCCCCTAGTCTCTCCGTTGCATCAAGCGGGACAGTAAACCTCATTTGAGGACAGTCCCGCGAGTTGCGAGACGGGTGATTAACATGACTCAAGTTAGCTATGAATCGCTGATTTAAATGGAACGTATAACTGGCCTCACCTACTTTCTTTCGAGCATATTCATACGCTAAGTGTATACAAAAAGACATATTACCGAGTCATGTGCAACGTTTGTCGTTTTGCCGCTTCATCGATGAATGTTGTTTGCCCTTTTACTGCGTAGGTATTCATCTGGAAGTGAAGCCGCATTTACGAAAGCAGCGCACATCCCCTTCGGCGTTGGCCCTCGTAACTGCGTTGGAATGAGGCTGGCATTGCTGAAAATAAGGTACACTGTGGCCAGGATGGTCCAGAAGTACAGGTTGGAACTCGGCCCCTCTCAAAAGGTGCGAATAATTTCTTTGCGTCACAAAGCAACAGATCATTAACTTCACTGTGTTAAGTGCACACTTGTGGTCAGTAAAACCCGCAACAAGTGCGGCTTTGCAAATTGAACCGATGTCTCGAGAAAAGACTGAATCTCTTGCGAAAGCTACATTGGCACTTTTCAATACGATTCAGCGGCTGATCGCGTTTAGTTCTTATAGTGAGTTTAAAAATTACGTACGTTGCGTCTGTAACGGCTTGGCGTACATAAGGGCGCCGTGCTTTATGAAAGAATGAGCTGTTCTGCACAGGCACTTTATGAAAACGTGGTGGTGTTGTGCAAGTAAAGCCCCTGGGGACATAAAGTGAGCAGCGATAAAACCTGCTGTGACCTAGCACACACAAAAAACAGTGATCAGTGCTCCAATCTATCGTCGACCAATTGGATTCGGCTATGCAGTATGACCAAGCTGATATTATCTAAGCCTAAACAACGACAAAAAGTCACAGCATAGCCCCACATTGCATGATGATGAGTGAGGCGAAGTGCCGCAGGGTTTCACCGGTAAACCATGAACTAACCGTGAATATCGCTCAGTACATCATCAAAGACGTGATGAAGACTGTATATATTTATACAAGAAACTTTATTATTTGTAAGTGGTAGCTATACGGTTGTTTGATATATATGTCTTGTTATATATTTACTTTCCCGCCCCTAATTCATTTTTCTATGTATTTTGTACTAAATCAAACACTGTTACATCTTTTGAGTTAGCAAGACAGGTAAGAAGTATTCAGGATAACGAAACATTTAGTGATAGGCAAGAAAAGCTGTCACACGAGCTGTATGGACGGATATATTGGAATGAGGAGAACAAAAACAACCATGTTTTGTGGTTTCATTGAAGGACCGCTTGATAGGTTTGTTTCTTCATTTGTAAGGCATGGTTCCAACAATATTCGCACTGTATATTTTTTCTTCTTTCATTAGGGAACCATGGAAATGAGCCAATACGCGATGGTGTCGACGCCTGCAAGGGGTCCCTGGATTGTTCTGCACAGTTTGGCGAACGAACGTGGTGGCAGTTGATGCGCAATACTCGCCCTGTAAATAGTCACAAGCGATCATTACACCACGTCGATTTATAATCTGTCACTTCTCAACGCCACAGAGCTTCAAATTTACCCTAGAGGTAAACTTGCTGTTGAAAAGTATGGCGCTTCAGCCGCCGTGGCAATGATGAGGCAACATGTTCAATTTGCCTAAACTTCGCTCTGTCACCTTCATGTAGCCCCGAGCCGTTTTATCGCAATGTTCACATTTAAAATGTTCATTGGTTCACATGTTTCAAAGTTCACATCAACCTCTTCACCGCAGTGACGCTTTTAGGTTGCTTTATTCAAATCAGATCCCGATGTTTACAGTGACTCAATCTTTTATTTCAAAAAGGCGAAAACAAAAAAAAATACATTTGGAGTTGCAAGCACGAAGACTAGGCAAGTGTACCTACTATTGATGATTCCTACGGTGAGTGACCGCAGCGCCACAGTTCCATCTAGCAATTATATCAGCAAGTTATATAGTCATCAATATGTGAGTGACTGTGGTCGTCCGTGTTACGATGAGCATTAAACCGTTTTATTGAACTTTTGCTGCCTATTTACTTTTTCATATGAATAATGAAAGCAAGTTTCTAGCACAAGTTACATTTGTCCCCATGTGAATCTCGTGACAATGAGCGGGATTGATTTGGAAGATGAAAAAGAACGCTCTCTTGGCACGTTGCACACAAAGTCTCTTTCCACAGTCACAGTGTTTCACGTTAGTGATGAGCTTAGTCTCACAGCCGCGATGGCCGTGTCATCGATGAAGCCGGAAATGCGTGTGAGGATCATGAGCAGATTTAGGTGCACATCACGGAACCCCAGGTGGTCGAAGTTTCGACAGCCCTCCACTTGGGCGTCTCTCATAATCATATGGTAGTTAGGGGATGTTAGGCCCCTCCTCCTCCTCAGACCCCCCCCCCCCATAAAAAATAGATGTAAGTCTTACAGTGTATATAAGACATGGCTAATAAGCAACAGCGATTATTGCATAACGAACGAGAGTAGAATAAAACGCGTGGCTACCCAAGGTTGTCCACAGGTGTCCCGAGGCAATAATTTAACGATAACAAAGACAGTAGATCGAGGCTAAATGAATACTTCGAGCACATTCCGCTCCTTTCTTTAATATTGATCGGTAAGGAACAGCTGTTTAAATATTCGTCATTGTTCGTATTTTTAAGGAACACACGTATTCCAGCTTTTGGGCCTGAAAAAGGAGCATACGTGCTATTTTCACGCCCTGACATTTTCCTACCGTGACCACTTGCACTCATTGAAAACTCATGAGCCACTCCCCACGTCACAGGCATAAATTTTTTTTTAGTGTATGAGTTTTAATTCGAATGTAGTGCGTGTTTTAGGCCACTTTACAGCTACTTGCTATCATCGTAGATCATTAGTAATTGTGAACGCCACATTATAAGTGATGACACTCTTTAGCCAGGCTTGGCGCGCACGTCATTCAAAACCATATATAATCATGAAGACGTATATTTTCGCCAAGGGCGCACTGGGACTCAAGCTCAGCAAAATGTTCTTCAAGCGGACTCGCTAAAGCTCACGGCTTCATCCGAGTTTGACTTAATCTGAGTGAGTCGGTGCATGAGTGAGATTACTGACTTAAGCTCAAGGCTCTTCTGCCACATCACAGCTGAATTTTGAACACGCATGGACATTCAGTGAGAATGTCACCCGCTGACGTGGAGGTTGATAGCGTCTTTTGCCACTGATGTGATGGAATAATGCAGACGGCAACCACCAAACTGCAATGTGACAGAACTTGAATCCGCACTTGACGCGGACGACGATTCTGCATATACAAATAAGCCAATCAGGGAAGCGAAAGAATGATAACAAAAGGTAAATCGACTGCCTGCGTTTGAATCAGCACATACTTTGTGCGTTGCTAGAGCTTTAGGACTGACCACTCCACGGCATCTACAGCAGCGGAACCAGCTGCTTTGCGCGATGCACTTTGTGTGGTCAATCGGGAACCACCGCAACAATGGTCGATTTTCAGCTACTCAAAGGCTGCCCTACAATCTGTGCTCTCAGCAACTCGTCGCGGGCCATACGAACAGCTTGTTTTCAAAATTCGATGCCTTCTCCACACTTCACACGAGAAAGGGCATCATGTGACTCTTCAATGGCTGCCAAGTCACTGCGGCATCATAGGGAACGAACATGCCGATACTGCCACGCGGGCAGCCCTTGAAGGAACACGAGAAGAAGCCATACCGCTTTCGCGGACCGATGCTACCAGTAATCTTTGACGACTTGCGCGTGAAATCACGTTTTCACTATGGTGCCCGCCAAGCATCGATACGAATCGTCAACACCACCTGTCCTCTTTGATGGCTCTCCGTATGCCCACTGGCCTCGTCAGAACAGAAGTCACCCCTCTTCATCACTTATGGCTAGGAGTGGCATTTACAAAATCTTATTCCTTTGTCATAGGAATGGCCGACAACGCTCTCTGTAATGCCTGTCATTGCGAAGAGACGTTACACCACATCCTGTGTGACTGTCCGTTGTATGAAATCCAGAGACAGTCACTGGCGTCCGCTTTTGCACGCATCGACAACAGCCAAATGTCTGTGGACACTATTCTGTCAAGTGCCCGAGAGAAGACATTGCAACAGAAGGCGACCAAAGCTCTGTTG
Organism: Rhipicephalus annulatus; assembly: GCA_013436015.1. NCBI lineage: Eukaryota > Metazoa > Arthropoda > Arachnida > Ixodida > Ixodidae > Rhipicephalus > Rhipicephalus annulatus. The sequence continues at coordinate 208,713 of WOVY01012446.1, forward strand.
AAATTCCTACGCGACACGGACTTGAACAAGCGGCTGTAACAGCAATGTCACACACCGCGAAAGACAAGACTGGACTATGACTGTGTGTGCGCGCGTGTGCTGCCGAATGTGCTGTGTTTCTCTCTTCCCTCTCTGCTCCCTATCTTTCATCTCCCCCATGCCTCTCCCATGCGCAGGGTAGCGAACCGGCTGCCTATAGGCTGGTTAACCTCCCTGCCGTTCTTTTCCCCCTATTTTCCTTCCTGTCCTTTTTCCGGCTGCTCGTAGGTGAAATTTTGCCTGTGGCCAGAATCCTTAAATACGTTTATTATATCAGTTCTCGTCCTATACAGAGTGTTGGTCTTAATTAAAAAAATATTGACATAGAGTGGCACTGATCTTAAGTAATACCTTTTCTGGGTCAAGTCGACAGGTCGGCCTCCGAGAAGTTGCACAACCTGTCTTGCCCAAACCCTCTTCTTGATATGTGTGCATGCTCCTTCCAGTAAACTCGAGTTGCAATTTCAGCGCCTTGTCGTCTCTGCTTCAGTTCTTGTCTCTATTTTTGTGCTATATTTCCCGCCCAATCTTTCTTTCTACTTTCCAACAGCGTCGTCACCGTAGTATGTGCACTTGAGAGATGGGAGCTTGCCAATAAGCGCTTGCATACTGCACCTCAAGGAATTATTACCGATGTTTCATAATAGTAAGGGGAAGAGGCAATGTGTCAATGCGATGCCCCCCCCCCCCTATTCTGACCCTTTCGCAACGAGGTTTTCATGATCAGAATACGCTGGAAAGACAAGGCATTAAGGGAGGCCTCAACAACCCAACACCCTCCTATGTCCACTTTCCTCCCCTCCTTCCTGTGCTCTCACCTATATTCAGAGAGCTTCGATCACTATGCATTGAGTGAGAAAAATTTTAATGCAGCATACACGCACATAATCCTTTCCCCCCATCTCCAACTTCCTCTGCAGCTTTATTTTGCTGTCGTGCATAACGTCTAGGCCAGACTGAACGTGATCGCGATGACGAAATGCCCTACCGACGTGCCTGTCCTCAGGTCCGAATTGCTGTCGACTGTCGTTACGATTCTCATTTCCTCGTTCAAGCGCGCAGCCTACTCCGACAAGCCTGAGTGTCGCTTGGTGGTGTGAATACAACATAAGACAAAACGAAAGCATAAAACGACAACTTCAGACTTGATCATTCGAACATCAAACCCGTGCACGTGACATCGTGTAGCAAGAGGCATGATGTATTGCTGTACACTCTAGGCTGACTCTAAGCGCTCTGTTTACCTTCAGGCAGTGACCGAATTAGTGTTGATAATGGGTTTTGACAGCGATTTATGTCCGCAAGGTTGCGAAAATGACGGCCCTCAATGGTTCAGCGCGAGCGAGTGATGTTCTCTCTTTCCTTGGGATTCTGCGAAGAGGCGCACCGTCGCGTACACTCGCAGTGCGTTTGTATCAGCAGTGTTAGAGCTCGGTAAAGCGCTTTGAGAAAGGTTGTCGACGTCAAATAAAGGTACACCTTGAAAAAAAAAACCACATTATTATAACCATTTTGTTCCACGTAATCTTCAATGCCATTTTTTGTCTTAGTACATAGAACTGAATGACTGCGGTATATGAGTTCCATTCAATCTCACGCACCACTTCTCGTAAGATCTGTTGAATCAGAAAGGAGAGAAGAAAAGCTCTTTGCTAGAAGCAGAATGATGAGCCAGCATATATTCGCCTACTTGCTATTCTTCGGGGATTGGAGAAGCGGAGAAAACCGCTGTAGAAGAGAGTGGAGAGAAGGACACCTAAAAAGAAGAATAAAATTTACGCCTTGTGTTAGCTATCCAAGATGATGAATGAACAGTGTGAGGAATTAAAGTAAAATACGCCACAAAATACAATAAATAAAAAATCAAAGGCAGCCTTTTGGACACAACAAGCATTTTCTTGATGTTCTAAATGATCAAAGCTTGCCGAACGCCGAAGACGTGGATTCGATGCTGGCCAGGGCAGTAAAACTTCGGTGAGGCCCGCATACTTAGATTTCAGCGTGCGTTAAAAATCCCCAGGTCCGTAGAACTTTTCGGAGTACACCACCGCTTAGTGTCTCATAAGCACTTAAAACCGGAGGTAAACATGATTTTAGACCAACAGTCTACACGTGTAACTGTACTAGCACGCAGCAGCGCGACCGGTACAAACAGCATTACACCTTCGTCGCTGTACTTGCGCGTGAAAGCGAAAGTGGGGAGGAGGTAGATAGGCGAACGGGGGAAGTGACTTCTGCTGGCGGCTTTTCCTCTTGCCACCGGAGGCCTATAAAAGCGCCTTGATAGCAGGGAATTTATTTATACTTCACGTGGACACGACTATGTTGGTCACGGGCAGTTCTCTTTCTTCTGTCGGTCTCACTACTAGGCGACGCTTCTCATGTGAGTCAAGGGCAGCTTGTTGGGGGATGATGTCACCGCACCTTATGTGAGCGAATGTCACACACGCCTGGCATATGACAGCGCACCCCGTTCAAAGTTTATTATTCTCTTATTATTCTTATCCTTATGCGAACCATAACTTGCGGTCTGTCATATTACGGATAGAAAGCTCGCTAAATAAGTTTTTCTTTGGCATTGTTTTCGGAATGTTTCGTTATGGTATGCGAAAGCCACAGGTGCATTAGGGCTGAAAAATATGACTTTTAACGTTTACAATAAGAACTGTTACCTCAAGTCACGTGTGGCGCGTACACCCACAATTCGCGGATAAAAATTTAAGGTAAAGAACTGTGAACGAAACGTAAATGTCAAGGGATTGTTTAAATAATACTCACCACAGCTTTTTGGTTCGCAGGTAACAGCAGTTTGAGCCGCGAAACCCAAAAACGAGGGACAAGGAAAAGACAGACAAGAATGTCGCTCTACTAACAGTTCGAAATTGTATTAATCTGCTCACGTCTGAACAAATAACCAATTGCGCCAAGGCACCAACAGGCGTCTACCAAAGGTTGGCATCTAGTGTCATTTCATGAACTGGTTAGCCCTTAGGATATGAAAGTTCATTTTCAAAACAACGCAGCAGTGCGAAAACGAAAGGAGAAACAATGGGACAATGTGAAAGTTCTTTTCTCGTCAGAAACACTGAAGCTGCACTGATGCAAGTGTCACCTTCGTTGTTGATCTCACCTGAGAGCTGATTGCATGGACTGCGCAAGCCAGGTATATATCTCCCGCACGTTTCCAGCACGGCGATAGGAGGCGACAAACTCAATCGGCAGATAAAAGAGAAGCCATTGAGATTGACAAGGTAACACGTGTGTCCGTGCTGAGTCAATGGTTCGGACAAAAAAAGAAAAGTGAATGAAAGGGAGCCCATTGTCGTGAATTAACGTCAAATTGTGCCTGAAAGGACAAGATTTGGACTCCTGTCTGCCTCGGTAGAGCAGCGGTTATGCTTTTCGGCTGCTGACCCGAAGGGCACGGTTTCGATCCCTGCCATGGTGGTCACATTTAAAGGGAGGTGAAATGGCGGAGACCCGTGTACAGTGTCATGCAAGTGCATGTAGATGAACACCAGGAGATGGTCGAAATTATCGGAGCCCTCCACTACGGCCTTTCTCATACAGATACGATTTTGGGACTTAAAACCTCAGATATTAAGCATTTCGACTGTACTCTCCTATGCTAAAGGAAGTGGCAATCGTTAAAACGCCTTTAACCTTAAAGATTGAATTAATCCACGAAGCCGTTCTGACTGTCCCAGTAGCAAATCTTTTGCAAGCAATGGACGTGACTTTTTTTCTTACGCAACCACATAGATAATAGTTAACTTTATTCGGGTCCGGAAGAATCTTCACCCCGTTTTTATAGGGGCAAGACTGCGGGCCGCTCCCACAAAGAAAAAAAAATTTGCTATATGCCTGTTTAGTTTTCGACATGTCAATATTTTTGAGGAATGTGACCTAAGATGCTCTCAACAGTTTTAACAACGAATGACAATGAAGCGGTTAATCTATGCCAGCATTAATCAATATTACACAACATGTCTTTGCTGCTTGGTTTCATCGTCAACGTTCCTTAAATCGGCGCATTTTTAAAACAAAGCCTAACGGTGGTGTCTTCCATATGTTTCATGGAGGTGATGACAAAGTCGTACTAAAGCACGAGACAGTTCGAAAGTGATAGATACTGTGTGCGGCAGAATGGAAGGTGAGCGACCTAAATACCCAAAAACAAACATACAAAAAATAACAGCACGTGTAACAGCTAGCGGCCTAATATAACAGAGCTTATATACGACGAATACTCATCGGGTCGTCGGGCAGTGCAAGTACAACTTTTATCAACGTTATGCTTATAAAAATGTGCAAGCGTCATGTTTACTGATAAAAAGGTGAAGCGCTTACGCGCTATTGGCGCACGAAACAATAACACCGTGTGTTATTGTAAGAAACAGCACACAAGCGGATTGTCACGTTGTCCTACGACGGGACAAAATACACGCGCACGTATATACAATACATGGTACTAAATGGTTGATTTCATAGGATTTCCTGCAAACAGCCCTACAGAAATAAGTCGTTCATTACGGGATTCCGGGTCATTAGCATATCAATATCTCTGTACTCTTATTATTATGCATTCACACATTCTGAAACTTGCTAATAATTATTGTGGGTTTTACGTCCATATAGCGTGATCATGAGAAAGATTACTGTGAACGGCTTCGAAAATAAACACCTGGTATTCTTTTACGTGAACTTGTTTCGAAGGACGTGGGCTTCTAGCCTTTCTCCTCTATAAAAATGCTTGGATTTGATACCGGCTTGGATTTGATACCCCCGGCTTGAATTTGATACCTCAATCTTTTGTTCTGTTGCCAACCGCGATAACCACTAACACACGGCGGTGGGTTGAGTATATCATTTCAACTATCACAATTTTTTCACTACCTGAAGCCCTATTGTTCAGTCTTTGCACAGATGCACAAGTTCGCGCATCTGTGAATTCTTGTGCTATAAGCGCAACATTTTCTTAGTGATGTTGAAATGGTGGTATATTTTCAAGTTCCCAAAGCAGTAGATACGCAAAAAGTGTGACTCATGTGAGTCAAGGGCAGCCTGGTGGATGAAGGTCTATGACACCGACCACGCATTTCTTACACGCGAGGGTTAATACAGACGCCATATTTACTGTTTATTGATGTCATACAAAGTAATTACAAATGCAAGGCCAATCACATTAGGAGTGGTAAGCTCAGTTAATTGAGCAGTTCGTAAGCATTGTTTCGTTATATGGCCCATGAGTCATGACTGCAAAGTACGGCACTGAAAAATGTAATCACAACGAACGTGACGCAAGACACTTGTCCGCTATGTATGGGTAATTTTCAAAGTTAATTACAGGTGGATGCAATGTTAATTGAAGTGAATAAATATTTCATCTGTGTGCCAAATGATAAGTGACCGTTATGTGTAAAAGGTGAACCAAATGTAGAATTTGGGGAACTTAATCAAACTAAAGGGTAATTATATGTTAACCACACGTATATTACGGGTAAAACAGGTGTGTACAATGATAAATATTAATGAATCATATTTTAAAGTCTCTTGACGTAAAATATTGAGGCACCGAAAGTTGTTTGCCAAGAGTGAACAAGACATAAGAGCTCAGAATTTCTCCTCGGATCTCATGAGTTGAAGGGAGTTTTATTTGTTATGTTTACTTTAGTGAAGAGAGTCAAGCCATTATGGCTGCCACAATTTTCGAATTTCCTGAAAGCGATTTACCGGTGATCTATCTTTATGGTGAAAATACACTCGCACAGAACACGGAAACTCTTCTGTATGCAAGTATTTGGTTTTCGACTAGCCCATTTTTCTAGGTCAGTGGCTGAAGGCTTGCGACCAGTAATATTAACTAATTGACGTAGAACACTCATTCATAACTGGTACTACTTCACACAACACAACTCGTTTTTGCTTGTCAGTCTGACTGTAAACATTTTTCCATTCGGTTAATCTTTAAAACAAAAACTAACTACGTGACATGCCATACTGATGAGGTTGTCACGCCTATCACGCGAAGAGTCAATCAAATAATGCAAGATGGACGCATTTATAATGCGAAAATGCGGTTGGTGAGTTTCATTGTGACATGCGTGAAATACTGTGCGAGATTGCTTGAAACTTCATGTTGCTACGTATGGTAGAATAAAAATTGAGCGTTCCAAATTACAATAAAGAAGAGAAACAATGGTGCCGCGCTATTGACAGTTTAACTGAAGTAACAGAGCTTCTACGTAGCACAATCAACGTGTTTTTGTACTGACTTTTATTGACGTCACGAGTGTACTTCAATGTGGCACAAACGTCGAGATAAATTAACAAAGCGACAAAGGAAGTGCTCACACGCTATCGGTTCAGGACAAGATAACTCCATGCGTCCATGTTAGATAATCTGTGGCACTTTTTGTGACTTTGTCCTGGCAGACAATAACACGCACATGAGTTGATGCCATGGAATTTCCTACAAACACTTCTACTAAGAGCTCCGGGAAATCATTCGCTCAGGTATTACGCCAATCGTGGCTGTTAGAACAAATGTTCGTCTTCATTCGGTCTTATATGTCTTGACAAATTCCAACACTTCACCCATCCCATTCTTTGAATACCCCGACACAACGCATCATGGCCTAGGTGCATATATACCGTAAAATATTGTACCTGTAAGTCAATATTTCCTTCATAATAATGAATATGCAAACTAGCATAATAATGTGACTTGACCTAAGGGGTAAAACGTAATATTGCCGTTGTTGCGGGCCTGCCTACGTAATACTTTCAGGTCTGCCACCGTGGTACAAGCGTTTACGGTGTGCAGCTCATCAGATGATGATCCCAAGGTAATAAAATAATAATATCTGACCACGAAGAAAAAAGTTCTCTCAACTGCTTGCAGCAGATTTGCAACTATAGGCCAGTCAGAACAGCTTTATGGTGTAATTTATTCTCTTCGGTTAAGAGCGCTGTAACAATTGACACACCGTTTATCTGAGGAGATCCAGAGTCGAAACCCTTGATAATATCTAGAATTTTAAGCCCCACAATCATGATATGATTATGAGAGACGCCGTATTGGAGGGCTCTGGTAATTTCGGCCATCTGGTGGTGTTCTTTATTGTGCACTAACATCGATCGCACAGTGCACGCGGCTTTATCATTTCACCTCCATTTAAACATCAGCGCCACGTCAGGAATCGAGCCCACGAGCTTCGGATCAGCAGCTGAGAACATTAACCATTACACCACCTCGGCGGACCAATGGCCCGAAGGCTGCAGGTTCAAACACAACGGCGGCCATCACATTTCGATGGAGGTGAAAGGCTAGAGGTGAACCGCTTGAGGTCTGTGTACTGTGCTATGTCAGTTCAAGAAAAACATACCGCATAGTCTAAGGTTGTCAGTAAGGCGTGCCTCATAACCATATGAAGGTTTTGACACGTAAAAAAAAAACCATGAATTCTTATATACAGTAACATTTTTAGCCTTAGCAAACAGTGTAAAGCACAAGAGCTCCTTTGAAAAACATTGCGCTGACAACATGATAAACTCGTATCGCATTCCATATATTGCAACGCATTAACTGGAACTTGCTGCATATGACTTATAACCAGAAGCAAGCAGGTATATCCTCTTTTCTGAAATTCATGCTGTAAATCTGCTGCCTTATGTGGATGATCAGGGAGTTTCGCCACGGAACAATCCCCATTACCGATTTCCAGGGACTGAACCGGCAAGAAACTAAAACAAAATGGCCGCTGTTGCTGTATGAACCGAAGCCTCTGCTGCTATGATATCACTGTCGTATAACAACAACCGGCGGAAGGCATCACCGCCCAGCCCGCATAAGGAAGTCCCATCGTTGGCTCACGGCGTGTGGCCTTGAGGATACCTTATCCCTCGCACGCACCAGTCAGTTTTCGCGCGCAAATTGCACAAGCAATCGATCTTTGAACATTTGATGCAATAAGTGGCGTCAGTAGACGTGCTTGTTAGAGTCATTATTGCATGCCGAAGATCTGCTTACGAAATAGGACAGAGAGAGAGACAAAACATTTATATAGAGAAAACAACCAAGGCCAAGGCAGTGAGGTGTGTAGTAATTAATTTTCTTGAGGCAAAAGACGCGAAAGAGGGTTGTATGGTCGCCCATTCGATGTCGTCACGGACTATCTTGCACTATGCTGGCTTTCATCATTAAAGGATCCCTCAGGCCGTCTCGCCCGTTGGGCTCTTCGCTTACAAGACTTCGACATCCACGTGCTGTACCGCAACGGACGCCAGCATGCTGACGCCGACGCCCTCTCGTCCTCCCCTCTGCCTGAAGGTGATGTGCTCTGCTCAGTATCCTCGGCTGGTGTTTCTGCTATTGATGTTGACATCATCGCTACCGAACAGCGAAAGGATAATTCGATCGGCCCACTCATCGACTTGTTCTCTGATCCATCCGCAACACCATCCACGCGTGCCTTGCGTCGTCAAGCTCGCCATTTTGCCATCCGTGACGGCCTTCTACACCGACGCAATTACGACGCCGATGGCCGGCAGTGGTTACTCGTGATACGCCGCAGTCTGCGGTCAGAGATATGTGAATCCTTCCATGCTGACCCGCAATGCGCGCACTCTGGGGTATTCAAAGCCTACCGTCGCATTCGACAACGCTACTTCTGGCGCGGGATGTACCGCTACGTGCAGCCATTCGTTCGCTCCTGCCTCGCTCTCCAACGCCGAAAACCGTCAGCACACATGTCGCCAGCCAGTCTGCAACCGTTACCTTGCCCTGAGCGTCCATTTGGGCGCATAGGTATCAATTTGTATGGACCACTTTCTCTGACGTCGGCTGGTAACCGCTGGGCCATCGTCGCTGTAGATCATTTAACGCGATACGCCGAAACCGCCGCTATCCCTGCGGCTACTGCACGTGATGTTGCGTCCTTCCTACTGCATCGATTTATACTGCGCCACGGTCCACTTCAGGAGCTTCTCAGCGATCGAGGCCGTGTCTTCTTGTCAGAAGTCGTCGAAGCCATTCTCAGGGAGTGCCATTCTGTTCACCGCAAAACAACTGCTTACCACCCGCAGACGAATGGTCTGACCGAACGCTTTAACCGCACCCTCGGCGACATGCTTTCGATGTACGTCGCCGCCAACCATACGAATTGGGATACTATACTGCCCTTCGTCACCTATGCCTACAACACCGCCCCTCAGAGCACGACCGGTTTTTCACCTTTCTTCTTGCTGTACGGAAGGCACCCGTCACACACCATCGACATGATACTCCCGTACACGCCGGATCCATCTGAGTGTACCGTGTGATCGAGCGCACATCTCCGGTCAACTATCTTATTGAGCCAATTGAACAATCTTCGGACATGCGCCGTCGCGGGCGCGACATAGTCAATGTGGAGCGCCTTAAGGCTTACTATGACCCGCTCGTAGTGACAAGCTTTTAGGTCGCCAGGCGGCTCCCTCTTCGACCCTGGGGTAATTGTAGAGAAGCCGCCGAACACTGAAGTGGGTCAAACTCTCAAGTGTTCTCTAGTGGGTCTACCCAAAAAAGGACGCCGCTCGCGCTGAGAGTCCGTGCTTGGCCGTTACTGTCGCCATTGTGTATACTCGCTGTGTGCCTGCTAATAAACGTCATAACAGGGTGATTAGTGAAAGTGAATATACTAAATGATAGTTTCGACATGCAGCATTTCGAAAATGGCTTTAACTGAAGAGCAAGCAAAAAAAAAGCCAAAGAAACAGTTTAAGTGCGGTGAACAAAGATTTTGGGTTATGACTAGTGCGAAAGTGTCTATAACTGCTTTCTGCCATGTGTACACGTTGGTTCTATAGCGTACTGGGAAACATTTTACTGGGAAGAAAAAGGGGAGGAAGAATAACAAAAGGCCCGAAACCAGGCATTGCCTCTGTTTCTCCCCATCTTGTCCTCGTTTTTAATAATATGGGGGGTTTATTGTTCTAAAACCTCCATATGAATATGAGAGACGCCATGGTGGAGGGGTCCGGCAATTGCGACCACCTGGAGTGATTTAACGTGCTTTGAAGCGTGGGAACATGGGCCTATACGGCATTTTCGCCTTCATCGAAAATTACGCCACCGCAGCACGGATTCGATCCCACGACCTGCGCTTCAGCAGCCGAGTGTCTTACCCCCTAGACCACTACGGTGGGCCTGTGCTCATTTTTGCCAATATATGGTTTCACAGTATTCATAAGTAGTTACTAGCACAGCTGTCATAGCTTTGTGGTGCTTTAGAGTAAGTGTGTCTACATGTACTCCCATTTTGCTACGGCGATGGGCAGCGCTGTGCGTTGCCTCAATATCTTCACTTTCTACTACTCGGTCAAAATACTCGAGTAGAAAATTACACACGTATAACGTTTGCGATCCGTACAATGACTGGATACATGTCTTATGTGCCTCATCAGAAGTTACCGTAGTAGGTGCTCTAAATTTACGTCACCGCGCTTTTCTGGCAGCATAACACGCTAGCGACATTCGGAGAATAATGACGCTGCTATTGAACACAGGAAAAGACGTTCTTGGTCTTTCTCGGAGACACTTAAACCAGCCGAATTTTCAGGTAACTTGTTATTGGAGTGCCTCTGTGTGTTTAGCGTGTGCACTCACTGTGTACGAATGAGCGATTTCACACGCAGCTCTTGCCATGTGAAGTAGCTACTTCGCGTCGAACACAGTCGAGCATGAAATTTGTTAATCAAATATAATGTTTCTTTCTACATGTTTTGTAAACAAAATGGCAGCATATCCACTGAGTGAATGATGGGGAGTGGGGCGAAGCATTCGTCCGTCCATTCGTTCTTGCTTCCGTCCGTTCCTGCGTACGTCTGTGTAACCGTCCATGCGTCCATCCACCCGTCCGTGCGTGCGTCTGTTCGTGCGTCCATCCATGCACCTGTCTGTGTGTCCGTTCGTCCATCTATTCAGCACTCCAAGTACCACCATCTCGCATTTTTTCATCATGTATTCTCCATATAGAAGCACCGCCATGCAGCGGACATTTCAAGGACTAAACGGGAGGTGGCACATGCACACTTTCTTACGGCTTGCGCTTCGGGTTTACTTCCCACCTTTAACCACCTCGAGTTCATGGTATATACTAGTTCACTGTATTCATGGCTATGCGGCCCAACGCTCGCTAAACCTTTCTAAAACCAAGGAGGTTACAGCCAGCGAGTATAACGTAGCAACCCTTTCTTGTCAGATCGTGCTCAATGTACATGCCAATAGCTGCTACTGGGAATCGCAGCGTGCGCGTTACCTAAAGGCCGAATGCTTCTGTCTCTCATTCCCCCTTAGCAACCATTAACATGTGCATTTAGCACTATCTTTTATTGTTCAACAACGCACAGAAGAAATCTCTCACCGGAACCACTTTGGAGGTCAAAATCGGGAGGACCGCTATTTCTGGTATGTGCCACTGGTGGTTACGTACTACGAGGAACGCACAAGCCACGCCATAAAGAGTTTCGCCCCTAAAAACGAAAACTTTTACCCGAGACGTTTCAACTGATAAGAAATGCAGCTCTGAGCCTCAAAAGGCTAGATTCTACGCGAAATTCCGAGAAGTCACTGACATGTCAGCTGTAGTGGCATATGAATATGTTCAGTGTTGCATCATGTCGAAGGGCTATCGAATGGTGTCATTTGTGCACAGCATTCTTCTTGGTGTTTGTTGAGTGCTTCTAATTATATCTGTACACTAAGGACTCCGTCAAGAAAAGTCAAAGAACTTTGAAGTGCTTTATCTGCACAGAAGTGGGTACCACAGAAGTGGGTACCAATTCAGCTTTCATCGACCCCTGCACAGTGGACCCTTATCGTATTATCACTTAGCAATTTTTTCGCAGTAGATAAAAGAAGTATTCACAGTATTTTGTTCTATTTGGAAGTTTCCCAGCTGCTAAATCAAAGCAGAACCGAATGAGTTGTCAACGTCCGAAGCCACAGCCAACTCACGGTGCCTCGCTTATTTAACTCCAGCGACCTTCACTCATGATTGTTATTAACTTAAAAAAAAGTGGATGTCGTTTAATGCCCGACCTTTGAAAAGCATTCAATGCCTTCTTGAGGATAACTTATAGGACGCTTGTGTGAGCCGAACATCGAATTCTATCAGACAGAAAACTTTTGTACCAAAAAAGCGTAGTCGTCGCCATGAAATTGCGAGAACAGTTTTTTTATTTATTAAAGCGAAAACCCTAAAAGCCTCATCAAAGACCAATAATGACTATCTGCGTCTGCGCCAACACGATTCAAGCAAGAATCTTCACGTGATGACGCTATCATGTGGCGTCACCACTACGTCAGAGATCGCAGAAAATTGTGACGTCATATGTCACCATCAAGACGTCACTATTACGCAACATAACGCAGCGTCACAGGATGGCGTCATCACATGACATCGTCGCTTGGCCCTAGAGTGACTGATCATGGAGGCACTGCTAAAATCGGTAGGACGCAGAATGGTTGCAAGGTCTCTGATCAAGGAGTCCATGCATGCAAAGGCACGTTACGAGCAGAATTCTTTCGCGGGGAAGAGGAGTTGTAAATCAGTACAATGACTGCGAGAAAAGAAATATTGCTTCTCTTTTCTAGTCGCCTCAGGAGAATGCATAAGGAACTCTGTGATTTTTTTTTTTGAAGTTCTAGAAGAAAAAAGGATGGAGCTGATTTTCAATACTCGGGCGCAGAGCTAAATATAGAGGAACAGAAGCAGAAAATGGCACGCTCGTGCTACCGTTCCTTGGCCGTAGTTTGAAGTCGTATCAAAATATTTGAGTAAATATGTGCACCAAAAAGATCACAGCTCTTCTACGTTTTATGTCGCTTTTTTTTCTTCTAAGATGGCGTCGATGGCACTTCTCGTACTTCGAGAGGATTGGAATTCCGGGACCGAAACCCAGCCTAATCTGGGGAAATCTCAAGGAGTATCACTCGATGGTAAGATGGACTTGTACATCGACTAATTAGACTCAGGTGTGCAAGAGAGCAGTGCACGGAGGAACACAACACGTTTGAATATTTAATCACCTAATTAGGATTGCCATTTGCATAGCTTTCTGACAGCTCACGTCTATACTTGACACTCAGCAGTGGGAAAATATGTGTTGGCAATTTATTCTAATATATTGTAGCACGAAAGCTAGATGAAAAGTGAAAGTTTGCAATCATATGCTGCTGCAAGTAAAAATGATTAAACAAAAACGCGACCATTTGTGTGAAGACCAACGACAGAGGTATTATTCTTGCTCTCCACGACACTGTGTTTAGAGATACATATGACTTGCATAAAAAAAATAAAACACTCACAAAAATCGATCGCAGCAAGACCATTCTTGCGTTCATTCATTCATTTTATTACCTCAAAGGTCCCGGTTGGGATATTACATTTTTATTTTGTATTAACATACAAAAGAAAAAAAGAACACGAAAGCAGATGTGAAAGGCACGTTAATGGGGTTTCCGTAAGGGCCCAGTATCTACGTAAGGATACGGCATCCAGAAAGAAGAAAAATTGCCCGCAGCTTCGCTCGGGGGAACACTGAGGAGGATGCGGAGCATATAATTGGTTAACGGGGTGTTAAAGTGCGACTTACTTGGGTCGATGGCTAAATTGGTGAACGTGGTTGTGAAATGGGGTGTTAAATTGCGACTTACTTGGGTCGATGGCTAAATTGGTTAAGGTGGTTGTAGGAGGGGGTGTTAAATGAGTGAACACGTACACACGTATGCGAAAGGACGGCGCTGGTCGAAGGGACGTCGATTATTGTGTTTGTGGATTCGTTGGAATTCATTTCACCGCGACCTTGGACGTCGACGTGCCGTACAAACCAACCGACGAGCGGCAACTGAGCGAGCGAGCGCCGACCTTGAGTGTATATACAGCGCGACGGCGCATGCACTGTCAGCTGTTGAATGTTCTCGAAGGAGAAGCGCGCGCGTGGCACAGATGGCGACGGCGCGACGGCGCATGCGCTGTCAGCTGTCGAATGTTCTCGAAGGAGAAGCGCGCGCGGCACAGATGGTGGGCGACGGCGCGACGGTGCATGCGCGCGCGTCAGCTGTCGAATGTTCGAGAAGCGGTGCGGACGGCGCGGACGGCGTGGACGGCGCACTACAAGGCGCGAGTATAAGATGCTTCCGCATCTAAAAGAACACATAATGAGTATTTATTTACCAATTATGGACGTACAAGCTCTGGCCTTCTTTCAAGGTGTTTGCAACTTTGTGGACGGTGTCTTAATGAAATTTTCTATTTCTATTCCAACAGGAGTTGTACAAAGTAATAGGAAAATGGCTCGAACAATACGGGGACGTTTTCGGGTAAGCGTATGAAGAAGTTATTTTTGAGCGATTGTTGTCATATTACGTGGTTGCCAGATTTAGCGCTATATCGCAAGTGAATACACATGAAGGCAGATTGTGGATGAATTTTTACAAAACCTTATTCTATTTCACTTCGCAGGTTCTACAATGGCGATGCTCCTTTTGTCGTGAGCAGAGATATAAACTTTGTAGAACACATCTTTGTACGAGACTTTCAGAACTTCGTTGATCGAGGTGTGAGTATTTGCAAGTTCCGTCTTGCGAGCATCTTACGGCTAGATTTGGTTGACGTGGCTGCACATGACTGCATATTTAAAAGGTGTATAAATTTTAAGAGTTTAAATGCTTGAGGTACAATCGATACCTTGTTTTATGTTAAAAAAAAGCCTTGGAAACACCTTTCTGAGCATCACGTTGCGCTGTCAGTGCAGCGCGATAAATGCTACATTCCTTAGAGTTACTTGTGTGTGCCTCTTCTAGTATAAAGGCAGACATACAAAACATCGAAGCGCTGTTGTGGCGCCTCTGATATGCGCAATGATTGCTTTTTAATTGGCAATCGCTCATCTATGAATGCAAAACCTTGAGCAATATTAGTGGGCGCTGCGGATGGGGTTGGCCGTTCGGTGCCGTTTGAGGTAT
The DNA here is from genome assembly GCA_013436015.1 of Rhipicephalus annulatus. NCBI lineage: Eukaryota > Metazoa > Arthropoda > Arachnida > Ixodida > Ixodidae > Rhipicephalus > Rhipicephalus annulatus. The sequence continues at coordinate 223,762 of WOVY01012446.1, forward strand.
CGTTAGGGCAGGCAAACACACAAATGTACATACATACATACATACATACATACAGACAGACAGACAGACAGACAGACAGACAGACAGACAGACAGGCAGGCAGGCAGGCAGGCAGGCAGGCAGGCAGGCAGGCAGGTAGGCAGGCAGGCAGGCAGGCAGACAGACAGACAAAAATTTTTCCATCGAAGGTCCCTAAAAAGACTATCGTCTTTAAAAATAAGTCATTCGGCTGATAACATTGTTGCTTCTGTGCCAGCCTATTCATATAGAGTCAATCATATATTTGTCTTACAATGTTCTTGCCTTTCACACATGCAAAATGTTAAATCTGGCCTGCAGTCGTTCATGATATAATTTGGCACATTTTATAACCTGCTAGAATACAACAAAACTGAAGAAAACTTGCCGTCCATCAAAACAATTATTGCAAAAAGGCTTGTAGACCAAAATGATTCGATATTACTACACATTGTAGTTACGTTGAAATATTAACATATTTTATATGAATGCGCCAATTTTGAACTTTTTAGTCCTCGGCCTAATACCAATATGTATTTATTTTACGTTACTTGTGTCTCATTGATTCAAGAAATCTTATTTCTTCACTTGTCGTACGTCATATTTGAGTTAAAATTTGTACTTAAGATGTACCACATTCATATTTTAGTAGTATCATGGGCTCTCGCAAGCATGTATTAGCAGGCATAGATCTAGCGCTGGTGGTATTTCTTGTCCCCATCCCCAACATTTTGGTGTGTGCGCGCGCGCGCGCGCGCGTGTGTGTGTGTGTGTGTGTGTGTGTGTGAGCGTGAGCGTGTGTGTGTGTGTGTGTGTGTGTGTGTGTGTACGTTTGCCCCCATGCGACCCTTATCAGTATTGTAAGATAATAATTATCATGCACGTGAGTTCCTTTAACGTATGTGAAAGGAAGCCAGCCGCAGGTACACATGCGTATGTACACAATCAGTTCCGAAATAGTACTGACTACTCACGATGATTTTAGGGGCGAAGCTCCTTAGGGCGTGGGCTGTGCGTCCCCTGTAGCCTGTATGTAGCCACCTCTAGTTTAGTTCTTGCAGTGTTCACTAGATGGCGGTACCGTCCCCTGTATGTAGCCACCTCTCGTTTAGTTCTTGTAGTGTTTACTAGATGGTGGTACTTGTAGCTGATGATGAAAAGATGCAAGATGTTATAAACTAGAAAGCGGTACTTGTAGTTGATGAAAGACGCGAGATCTTATAAAATAGGAATGATGTCACATATGGCGCGTGTCATTGGTTGAAGGCAATCGTTCGATTTAGTGCGGCGACGTACGCTAGGGGGAGCGATGTAATAAAATCGAGTGGGCAAAATGTACAGAGGATTCATGGTTTACCAGGTTTACCTCCGGAGCTTCGCCCACTCATCATCATTCACTTCGTGGATATGGCGGAATTTTTTTTTACAGATAATCCCTACCATGAGTCCCACTCAAATCTTACGAGACCACGCATGTTCAACTCGATCACCGGTGATCAGCGCTTTCAATCATAGAATTTGGCAACTTGAACTTGTTTCTCGTGCGCCAGCACTTTTTGGTAGTTAGTCCAGCCACTCAACTTTCAGAATCAATATTAGTTTGCGCATTTTGAGAAGCTAGTGGTTTTTGACAGACTATTGAGTGAACCCATGTGCGTACGCTGTTGCCAAATGTACTCGACTGGCGAACTTGACACAAGTGTGTGCCGCTTGTGGTTATGCTACAGCAATATCAAGTTTTTGTAAACGTAAGAACATTTGCAAGTCAAACATCAAATTAAGATGTAAGCTTTGCAATCTGGCAGTGTTGAGCTGTAATATTTGTCTGATATTTATGCCAGCTATTCTTTAAAGAGCCGTTGCTAGGAGTTGGGGCAAATTTATTCTACAGAAATTATTTCTGAAGGTCCGCCGCATGTATAAATTGTGGAGGTGGCCTTCATAGCCAGTTTCCAGCAACTTTGGTTTCGCTGGTATTAATATATCAGACACAGGGCTGCATTTGGTGACACTAGTCGCTCCTATGGCACTGTCGTCAAGCGTGCATGAGTGCGCACCTGCACTGAAAAAACAAAACAAAAACACCCTCCGCTCTAATTTATCTTCCAAACCTCACTTGAATATAGAATCCGAGGATGACAGTACCTCAGTTTCTAGTCTCATGGCAACGACATTTTGAATCAGCCTTAGACATCCGGAGCTCTTCATGGGTTTGTTTTCTTCACGACTTCAAATTGTGTCTTCCGTCACAAGTGCGTAGCTGCCGGTCTTTGTGTGCAATCTTATAGCTACTCCGGTTACGTGCGAGGCACACACGTCGATGGAGTGTGGTGCACTGGCGCCGGTTGCAGAGTTTCTTCTTACGACAAGAAGGCCACTGGAGCACATCTCGGCCCTGACTACGGAGCAGCGCAGAAAGTTTAAGCGCTGCGTGCCATGTTGTTCTTTAATTTTAAAAACGATGTACAAAAAATGCAAATATGCTTGGATGCGTACATAGGGATGCACACCTATACGGAGTGAGGTGGCTCATGGAAGAGGTGACGATAGACTAAATAGCGAAGTTAATTGGAAATATTATTTATACAGAAATTATACACATCATGGGCACCCATCTCTATGGGACACCTGCAGCTATTATCGCAGAAAAAAAAACTACCAAGAAAAGTGTACACGTTTACTTGTGCCTCACGTAAAAAAAAAACCAAGCAAATCTTCACCGCATGGCACGAGAAATAAAGCAGCACCTTGATATGAATTTTCTTCGTCTATGTGAATAGAAACATTCTGCACAACATTCATAACTTTTTAAACATGTCCCTGGGTCATTTATCTCCAAAGTGTATATTCTGAATTTTCTTTGTTTTGAATATTGTTGCACATAATGTTTTTAATGCACTGTTTAGCAACTGGCAACCACAATTCACACTGCTCGCGCCTTTATTCATTCAAAATTACTTCTGTTACTAACACATATATCTTGGAAAGAGCATTTCATTGTGCAAAATTTGGTATGCCGCCTTGCGTGCTTGATAACATTTAAAACTGGCAAAAGCTATCTTCCAAAGACATATGAAAATTAACCGTTTTCTCATTGTAACTGAAGAGCTAGGCAGTACCAGTAGAAGAGATGGTCAGCTTCGTATATCCGCGTTTAAACACGAACACACCATTGTGAATAGCCGCGTTAATGATTTTTGCTCCGTCAGAATTGTGAAACATCGCTTATTGCTCTTAAAATACTGCTTCGGTATATGTTTTGAGACTGAGCTTTTTGGATGGGATGTTCACTGAACGACAGTTCATGAATTTTCCTTGAGAGTTCACCGACTGTATTTTCTGAAGCCGAAAATAAGTAAGCAACGAAACTGCCTAATTTACAGTATTGTTAGTGCATGCGGGTCCGAACAGAAACACTTGTTTTGATAAGATGGATATTTCATCGCTTACAATATGGTCACAAATGTTTCTTCTTCCTACAGTTTACAATGATGACTGACCAAATGCATCCCGACTTGAAAAATTCCATTATACACACTGGAGGATCGCCCTGGAAAAGTATTCGATCATCGGTGACCTATGGGATGAGTGCCAACAAGCTGAAGCAGGTATACATAAAGCTACGATTTTAATGATGTCCTTTTAGTACGTGGCACGTACTCACAGTGAAGTATAGGCCCAAATATATGGGCTTAAGGCACACTAATACGTAGTTGGAACATTAACGATTAAGAAGAAATAAATATTTATTAAATCAATCAACCAGGATGACTGTACAATTAAACTGGTTGCAAATAAACCTTTGTTGCCTAAGACTAGAAAACATTAGAGTTGTATTGGTAAAGCTCTATACGTGAAACATCATGGCAATTCACTTTGAAATACTCTTTGAACGCCATGGTGGTGTAGTGGTGGAAGTGAAATGCCAGAAACATGTGTACTGTGCCATCTCAGTGTGTGTAATGAACAGCGGATAGTTGAAAGTTCCGGAGCCCTCTATCACGGTGTGCCTCATAATTTTATCGTGGTTTTCGCAAGTAAAAGCACGTGTAGTTTTAACGACATTTTTTTTGTGTTTTGTCCTGCTAGCTTGCAAAGCGTTGTCGGATCACGCAGACAGAGAAGCAAGTGCAAATATCACAAGCGTCGATTGAAAATGCTTTTTCTTGAATGTAGAGAAGTTGCTGCATGCGAGAAACAGAATCGGTGACTATAAAGATGTTATTTAGGCGGAGTGTAAACACTGCTTTCACTCTCAAAACGAAGCAGATATACGCGTGGAGCAGCAGAAGCCTACGGGCACGGAAAGTAACTCTTAAAGGAGCACTGACACAAAAAGTTTGCGCCTTTTTATTGCAACAGGTAGCTTGTGACCCCCTTGCTCCCTCGTTCGCACAATTGTGCCACGGTTGTTTATTGAAAGACGTTCTTGGAGCGCCCAGTATCAGTTCTGGTTTCAAAGAGCACCGAGATAGCCCGGAGCAGTTTCGGGGGCAAGGTAAACACAGCCGGTCACGTGAGCACACAAAACATTGACGTTGTCACCGAAGTTACAGCCAGAACAGCTAGCACGCGCGAAGCCACAGGCACGGAGGAGGAAATCAAATGTAGTGAAAGCGCAAGGCTCATGCCAACAGCCAGCTAACACAATCTCATGACGTAGGCTAGTTGAAATTGCCCCTGCGTTGATGTCGGCGTTTCGAGGAGTTCCGCACCTCGCTTAGTGGCTCGGCATGCACTTAAAAATTGATTTTAAATATGTTCTAGACTATATTTGCCCTTTATATCTCGTATATGTTGTGTACGTCTCCACATAAGTGTACTTCACTTATTATGTCACCTTCGAAAATTCGGGTTCATGCTCCCTTTTAGGACCAAATATTGCTCATGGATGATGTTATTGTCGAAATATTTTTGCTCTTATTATAGACAAAAGTGACCATTTTGCAAAAGTAACGCATTTATGATCACAGTTGTGGGTTGAAAATAAGTGTTGAGTGAAATTCATGCGTGTAAAGTGATTTACACATAGGTATATAACATGTTGTGACGATGGAACGCGTTTATTTACAAGATGGGTAATGCAGAGGTGTAGCTCAGCGAAGGATCAACAGCGTCGCTCGCGAGCCAGTCGAGTCTCTTCCTCCTCTTCGTCGAATCTTCGCTAGCGCGTTTCACTTCCCGGTTCGCAGACGATGCCCTCTGGGCGAGTTACTCAGATGGTTGATGGTGGCATGGTTTAAGGCGCGCGACGTGTGTCAGTTGTGTTTTGCTAGAGCGGCGACCATTGCTTGTGACGCTCGAGATTACGTACGTGACGTCGCTGAGGCGGTCAAGAATGACGAATGGACCGGAATAGTGGGCCAAGAACTTCTGGCACAAACCACGTTTGCGGACTGGTGTCCATAACCACACAAGATCGCCCTTACTATAAGATACGGAGCGATGGCCCGCGTCGTAACGTTTCTTAGAACGCTGCTGGGATGCCAAGGTTCGGAGGCGTGCGATGCGACGGGCTTCTTCTGCGCGACAGAGCATCTCGGCTATCGAGGTTTCCACGTCTAGTGTAAAAGGTAGTATAGTGTCGAGACAAAATCGTGGGGAGCGAGCGTACAGCAGGTAAAATGGAGAGTAACCTGTAGTCTCATGCTTCGCGGTATTGTACGCGTACGTGATGTAAGGTAGCACTTCGTCCCAGTTTTTGTGCTTAGTATCGACATAAATAGACAGCATGTTCGTGAGAGTCCGGTTCGTGCGCTCTACGAGACCATTGGTCTGCGGGTGATATGGTGTGGCATGGCGGAAATGGCAGGCAGACAGACGCAGGATCTCTTCAACGACGTCGGCAACGAACTGACGTCCGTGGTCGCTAATGACAATGCGTGGAGGACCATGGCGGAGAATTATACAGCGAAGCATAAACTGCGATACGTGCATGGCCGTTGCAGCCGGTATTGCACCGGTTTCTGCGTAGCGCGTTAGGTGGTCAACACAGACGACGACCCATCGATTGTTACTGCTCGATCGTGGAAATGGACCGAGCAGATCGACACCAACAGTCTCGAAGGGAAAGTTAGGAGGTGGAACAGGATGGAGAAGTCCTGGCGGCGTAGCCGTGGGACGTTTGTGTCGTTGGCATTGTTCGCATCCAGCAACGTATTTTTCCGTGTCGTGTCGCATCTTGGGCCAATAGAACCTTTGCTGGATTCGTTGAAGCGTTCTGGCGAAGCCCATGTGGCCGCAGGTTGCGTCGTCGTGTAATGTCCGAAATACGTGAGCCCGTAAAGTGCGTGGAACAAGTAGAAGCAGACGGGCGCCTTGTCCGGAATAATTCTTCTTGTAAAGGACGCCGTCATGAACCACAAAAGAGCTTGGATTTGCGTGTTCATTTGCGGAGGCGAACAGAGAATCTAAGGAGCGGTCCTCTTGATGGGCTGCCCGGAAAGTCGCGAGATCAGGGAACTCAGAGGCAATAGCGCCGATATACTGGTCGAAGTTGTCAGCGTCGCACTCAGTCGTCGGTAGAGGAAGGCGCAATAGGCAGTCGGCGTCTGCGTGCCGGTAACCGCTCTTGTAGCGTACTGTGAAGTCGAACTCCTGTAAGCGCAAACCTCATCGCGCCAGTCATCCAGATGGGTCTCGGAGGCCTACCAACCAGCATAGAGAATGATGGTCGGTGATTACCGAGAAGCCACGGCCGTAGATGTATGGGCGAAACTTGTGCACGGCGAAAACGACTGCGAGACACTCCTGTTCTGTGACTGTGTAATTTCGTTCCGCCTTGCTCAACGAACGACTCGCGTAAGCGACGACGTGTTCAGCATTGTCATGGCGCTGAACGAGCACTGCACCAAGGCCAATTTCACTGGCATCTGTGTGAATTTCCGTTTCAGCAGAAGGATCGAAATGGCGTAGTACCGGTCCTGAAGTCAGTATGAACCAAAGCTGCTTAAAGGCTGCTTCGCAATCCGGTGTCCAGTGGAAAGGGACATCCTTTTGCAGCAAGTCAGTCAGTGGTCGTGCTTTATCAGCGAAATTCGGAACAAATCGACGAAAGTAAGAACACGGGCCCAGGAAGCTACGCAACTCCCTGGGGGACTGCGGCTGCTTGAAGTTGCTGACAGCGGCGGCTTTCTGCGGGTCCAGTCTCACGCCATTTTTATCCACCAGGTGTCCCAGAACCAAGGTTTCACGTTCTCCAAAGCGACATTTTTTTGAGTTCAGTGTAAGCGCAGCTTCATCGAGACAGGTTAGAACGAGGTCCAGGCGATGATTATGTTCTTCAAATGTTCGGCCAAAATCACCACATCGTCCAGGTAACACAGGCAAATTTCCCTTTTGAGGCCCCGTAAAACGGTGTCCATATATCTTTCAAATGTGGCGGGGGCATTACACAAACCGAATGACATAACATTAAACTCAAACAGACCGTCGGGTGTAACAAACCGCCTTTTCTTTGTCAGCCGGATCCATGGGGATCTGCCAATACCCGGATCACAAGTCCACCGATGAAAAATAGGACGCTGAATGCAGGCAGTCGATGACATCATCGATGCGAGGACGCGGGTACACGTCCTTCTTATTTATAGAGTTGAGACGTCGGTAGTCAACGCAGAACCTTCAGGATCCATTTTTTTTCTTGACCAAGATAACAGGCGCGGCCCAGGGACTTGACAATTTTTGAATTACGCCAGAGGTTAGCAGCTCGCCGACTTGCTCTGAAATTACCTTGCGCTCTGACGCGGAAACTCAATAAGGTTTCTGTCTGAGGGGGTGCGCAGATCCGGTGTCGATCTTGTGACGAGTGCGTGTGCTGGGCGTCTGAGGTCTATGTGACTTCCGTGCAAAATCAAATACTTGGGCGTGCCTGGTCAGCAGTGTAACCAACACTTTGCGCTTATACGAGGGAATAGACTTGCTAACCATCTTATAAAATACGTATTTCGTGCCGGATACATCAGCATAGTCCGAATATGCCGCATTGCTGAGAGCTCTTATGCAGATACTGCACTGCCCTTCAAACATGGCAAGGTGCATTCCCTCTGGTAGTACAATAGACTCGGATGAGCAGTTAACTACCCATAATTTAGTTTTCCCTCGGTGAGAGACACAACGCAGCGCGGCAGAAAGATGTTTTTCTTCATGCAAGGCAAAGGCAACGGCTCAATGACAATATCAGGAGAACTGAAACTCGAGTAGGCATTCGAAGCAGCAACGGGCACGCTGGCAGTAGACCATGCCGGTAGAATAGCGTCTTTAACTACAACGAGGTTGTCGTCTCCGCTACGCTGAGGCTGCTGGGCGAGGGCGGACAACAGAACCTCGCCTGCCCCGCAGTCGACAGTCGCACGGCACTCTTGCAAGAAGTCAATTCCAAGGATAACGTCATGCGTGGAATGAGCGAGCACTGCGAATTCTGCCTTGAACGCTTTACCAGAAACACGAACAGACACAGTGCACACACCTACTGGACACAAAGCCGTGCCGCTGACTGCTCGAAAAGTAGATTTATCCCAATAAAACTTAACCTTGCGGCCAAGTCTCCCCTTGAAAACTAAACTCATTACAGAAACTGTTGCACCGGTGTCTATCAGAGCCATCGTGGGAACATCGTCGATGAATACATGAACCTTGTTGTGAAGCATGTCAACTAATGGAGGCATACTTGTGTGCAAAGCGGTACGTCCAGCGACCTCGCCTCCCTCGGCCGCGCCGGCTAGTTTCCCGGTGGCGGAGAGGAAAGCCGCGGCCGGGGACGGGGAGATGGGGACCGTCGCTGGCGCGTAGTAGGTGGCGTCAAGCTCCTCACAGAGGCAGGCGACTCACTGCGGATGTTCGGCCGGTGCCCGTGCTTCTGAGCAGTTGAATCAGAAGGCCAGTAGGCGTAATCGGGCTGTTGGCTTCGCCGTGCAAGCATCGCTGGTCGGTCAGAAAACGTCGTGCGTGGGCGACGTCGCGATGGGCAAAACCGGGCGATATGTCCGCGAACACCGCACTGGTAGCACACGGGGCGTTCCCGAGGCACATTGAATGCTGCGGTGTGGAGACGATGCTCAGGGAACTGTTGCCACTCGGACACAAACGGAGGCGGTTGGCTGTCGTAGCTATAACTACTGCAGGGCGCATAAGACGACTCGACGTAAGTAGCCTGTGGTGGCGAAGCCCTCAGCCGTGGACTGCGGGTGGAGTAACTACGCTCGTCGAAACTCGCAGCATTGATGCTTGGGGATAGTGTATCACACTGCGGGTCTCCAGCTTGCATGGGAACAGAGACATGGCGACGCAGTTCCTCCCGTACAATCTGACGAATGGTGGAGGAAAGGTCGGCAGGTAGAGAATTTTGGCAGACATCGACGGTGGCAACAGTCGTGACGTTGGCCAGACGTCCGAACTTCGATGTGATGCGATGAGTTTTAAGAGCCTCGAAGGTTCGGCAGTGGTTAATCACGTCGGCCACGCATTCCAGGCTCTCCTTGCCAATGAGGAAGTGGTAGACGTCATCGGCGATGCCCTTGAGTATATGGCCCACTTTGTCTTCTTCCGTCATGTGGGCATCCACCGACTTGCACAACTTCAGAATCTCTTCAATGTAGGTTCTGCATGTCTCACCGGTGACTTGAGCCCTCTGCGACAACGTCTGCTCGGCACGTTTTTTCTTCGTTGCTGGGTCTCCAAAGCATTTCTTAATTTCCTCCACAAACTGGTCCCAGGTTGTCAATGTGTCTTCATGGTTCTCAAACCATACCAGCGCCGTGAAATCGAGGAAGAGCCCCACGTGAGACAGCTGGCTCGCCGCATTCCAACCGTTCGAACGGCTCACCCGCTGATAGTGGCTTAGCCATTCGTCCACGTCATCGCCGGGTTTCCCTGTGAAGGTTCGCGGCTCCCTGTAGTGGTAGGGTGACGTCCTTGCGGCTGGTTGCTGGTTGTCTCCATCCGAGCTCATTTGATGAGGTAATGGTGCCAAGCCCGCTAGTCGACGGCTGCGGCGAAGCTCGTGTAGCGGTTCCGTCGTTAGGGGACGGTGCCTCTCCGGTATCACTTGGTAGTAGCTAGCTTACCCAGCACCTTCCACCACAATTGTGACAATAGAACGCGTTTATATACAAGATGTGTAATGCAGAGGTGTAGCTCAGCGAAGGATCAACAGCGTCGCTCGCGAGCCAGTCGAGTCTTTCCCTCCTCTTCGTCGAATCTTCGCTAGCGCGTTTCATTATGCCAGTGAGTTACACCTAGGTAAATAACATATGCCATATATATTGGACAAACCAAAATAAGCACTGGTAAAGCCAAGTCCGCGTCTTACTTACTTCGAAAGCACAACAATTGGTTAGATAGTTTATAGGAGCCGTTGCTGCTAGCCTACTTTCAACCCTGCAACGTACAGCATGCAACAGTTATGACACTGTGTATACAATCTCGGTAATTCACGAACACATCGTGTAAGCATACCACCGAAACTTTTCAGATGATGCCTCATCTCAAAGAAGATGCGGACGTGTTCGTAAAGTCGTTGGAAAAGCACGCAGATACAGGGGAAGAAGTGCACATGCTTCGCAAACTGGAGGAGCTCTTCATGGATTACGTGGCACGAGGATCATTCGGCATTGACGATCGCTTCCAAGGGAATCCTGGCCACCCTCTCCTTGTCATCGCCAAGGCCACCCTAAGGGGCACCATGAGGGGCCCTCTTCACATGATCGCGCGTGAGTGCTATACGTATTAAATTTTACAAAGTCGGCAAGCGACCTGCAATGGAAGTTACTAAATGAACACATAGGAGGCCCCTAATTAAAATCAATACTGAATAGAACCACTCAAGGGCTTTGAGAGGGCTAGTTGGTTTACGTATACGTTATGACAAAACAGCGCAAATGACGGTACGAAGGATATACAGGACACAACGGTGGATGTAATAGAAATGCAATGCACAAGGGTTCAGGGGGCTAGCTTGCTTGTGTACAATGGGGTAAATGCGTATATTCTTCGTGCTATCATTTGCTCCGTCTCACCAAAATGAATAAAACTTTCAGACAGAATGAACTCGTGTTGTTGTCTACGAGCCATTGATGAATATAGCGCTAGGTGAACGCAAACACCGGAAGACACAAAACGTGAAATGATCTGCGTACGCGTGTTATATCATGGCATACTTTTTTCCCTGGCGATGTAGTATATGTATGCGAATTCGGATATAAACATTATGTCAGATGTAAGTTCCCGTGTCTTGTTTGTGCGTCGCTACATTCTTTTGCGATAGTGTATCAACATGTCGAAATTTCAACTAAGTTGTATATGAGTATATATGTTCCGTTCCACGCATATTCTCGCTCCAGCTGAATAATACGGGTCAAGTAATCATGTTGTAGTCTGATACTGTTGACTACCATCAAAAGTCATTTTTTCAGAATTATGTCAGATATCAACCTCTATTTTTTGCGCATCGACACCGGCATGACGTACAATGATTGTGACACGGGCGAAAATTTCCTCACGTAGAATACTTTCTCACTCACCTTGATTGATATGTGGGTTTGAACATCACAAAAGTACTATATGATTATGAGAGACGCCGTAGTGGAAGGCTCCGGAAATTTCGACCACTTGGGGTTCTTTAACGTGCACCCAAATCTGAGCACACGGGCCTACAACATTTCCACCTCCATCGCAAATGCAGCCGCTGCAGTCGGGATTCGATCGTGCGACCTGCGGGTCAGCAGCAGAGTACCTTAGCCACTAGACCACCACGGCGGGGCATTTCTTTCTCGCTCACCTTATTTTGCTTTTTTTCTTGTTTGTATTCTTCAGAGAGTACGACAGCATTCAGACCACTCATGAAGCCTTTTTACTGGCTCTCTTCACTCTTGGGAGAGTACACATTCAAGAACCTAAATGAGCAGACAGCCAAGGTCATCAAGCTGAGAAAGAGCGATCCCTCAGTAAGTGAAGATATTTGTGCAACAGTGCATTAAAAATGCGTACATGACAGCTAAAGAAAGAATACTGTATTGTATGCTTGCGTTTACTTTATGCACATGTCCCAAGTACACTATTGTGAGCATGGTTAGAGACTACTACAATTTAGGGAACTATTGTCAGCCACCTAAGACGGCAATCATGCCCGTCTGCTGCAATATCACCACTACTAATCACCAGAGAAATAGAGAGAGTGGGAGTGATAGAAAAGGGGGCTGGTTTACCAGGCATCATCAAGTTTGGGTAGCGTGAATAATTGGGCTAGTTGGTATTGATTAATTTTGAGGCTATGTTCATGTACGCACCTTATTCAGTCTTAAAAGGAGTCGTTAAGTTTGCTTTTATGTCATCTGGATAAAGAAAATATTATAATTTTGAATCAGAGAAAGAGAGGGAGAAAAAAGAGAGAGATAGATGGTTCCCCGGAATGCAAATCGCTTAGGGTGTGTTGCATAAAGGCGTTTGAACCATACATTGCCAAGTATTTACCGGTTTTTCTTGAGTATTTATTGAAGAATGGTATATATGACTCTAAAAAAGCGGCTTTACTTAAAGTTAGTGCATGAAATGCCTAGCGTGGGTGGCTACACTTCTTTGGTTCGAGAATGAATCTCTGCGAAATTACTTATAATATTTTAGCTGTCAAAAATGGTTAGCTAATTTAATAAGGAAGATCTATGGCTGGTAAGGTATTATTGAACATTCTAATTATTTACTTAAACGCAAAGAAAATGGGAACTATGCGCAGTTATGACCGCAGAAAAGTCTCTTAGATTGTGTTCTGGTCTAAATATTCAGAATAGCGTCATCAGGCTGAAGCACTAATTGTAATTTCTTGCCTTGCGTCAAATGAGCCATTTATATTTTTTGTTCTCCTACAGCTGCGGAAGCCTGATATTTTACAAAATCTCCTTGACGCTGAGTACACCGAAGTCCAAGGAGAATGTCGTGACGACAAAGTTGCCAACGGTAATTCTTCAGATTGGTGTTCTGTTTTCAATCCATATGTTCAACGTAAACAAAACTAAGTTGTGCTAGTAGATGGTCGGCAACGTGTTGAGGGAAGTTAAAAGTAGCTCATTTGAATACCACTTTAAAAAGCGAGAACGTCCGCTTCATTTGAGCCACACAAGCGAATATAGTAAACGTGAGTGGTGGGACCTAAGCTCCCAAGGCAAAGACGAAGGTGACTCAATTGTGTGCAAAGGCAGATAATTTTATACAAACACATGCATGCAAACTCCCAAAAGTACATTCTACTTATAACCAAAAGCACGCTGTGAAATCCGAATGTAGCGTTTCATCTTTTATTTGACGTAGTAGCGTTCATTAGTTCGCAGTGTATATGATCTATAAAAGTACGATCACGTCACTTGGAAATGACTGAGCAGTTGGAAAAACAACTCCAAGCTGCCGTGGGATATTCAGGACCCAAGCGTGTAAAAGAAAAGGGGGGGGGGCACTCCTTTACTCCTTCTTAATGTTGCATCCAAAGAACTGTTGACTTTCCACCTTTCGCCCCAGAAAGCCACGGGTCCAAAGGCAGGTCACTGTAAAATTCATGTCGTCACTCCATTTTCAATTTTTTGGTCTCAATTTCGGAGCTCATCCTCGCTCGAACTCGAAAAACGAGGGGGGGAGGAAGCGGTGTAGTGATGTTTCTTTGTCCCCCTCTTATAGACAACTGTTTCCGCGCCTAAAAACGCGATGACAGTATAGCGTTCCTTTCCTATTTTCTGCTTATTTCATCATTAGGAATGTATATATAAAATCATCTTGACATTTCTTCTGATGGATTCCAAATTCGCTTTCCCAGTATAGACGTAACTAACTAAAACATCTTTTTGTTTCTTATGAAAACGAACTTAAGGTCTCAAAATGTATGCACTAAGCATTCGCTGTCGTTTCGTTTTTTAGGAAGCCTTAGGAGCAGAGCTCTAACAATTGAGGAAATCATAAACACCGCTTCAGTACTCTTCATAGCCGGGTAAGAACCAACACTCTATAACACATCCTAGCTAAACAGTCGTGAAGTTGTTGAAGCGACCCAAGGATATGTCTTATGTTACTTGATAACGCAGACTAGGCATTGTGGCACAGCTATACGCTTGCCTTCGAGATACCACGAAAGTGATCCGAACGCTAAATTTTCTACCCTAGTTTTTAGGCGCTGGTTAGCAGGATGAAATGCTTGAATAAGCAAACTTTTCTTCGTGTAGTTCACAAAATATTTCTTGGTGGTTCCTATACTGTCCTCACTCTTCAACATCTCGTAGTATGGTATGGAAAAACTTTATTTGGGTATTTATTTGGTATTTAGGAAAACCTTTATAGGCACGTTGCTGAGTGCTCCCACGTCAGACGCTAATATAAAAAATAATAAAGGATCGCATAATGCATGGTAAGGAAGTCAAATAGGAAGAGAGAGAGAGGTCAAGGAATGTAATCACGGGCAATTACAAGTGCCTTTGTCGTAATGACTATGCCCCTAGACATCCCTCATTGGGCCGCATTTAATCACACCGTCTTCATCGGTCAGCACGCCTCATCCCAGTGTTAATTTCAACTATTGCATAGGTCTGCTATGATTAATAAACGTTGCTCGAACAAACGCAGGTTTGAAACTACAGCAACAGGCGTAAGCTACATATTCTTCGCCCTTGCAAAGCATCCGGACGTACAAGAAAAGCTTCGGCAAGAAGTCATCGATGCGGTCGGCACCAATGTAAGTTACATCGGCTTTAGGAAGAGAATCTAACTGTTATCTGCGATTTTTTTCGTAGCTGTGGCATGTTTTACCTGGTATTCCTATAGAAAAAAAGGCATATTTTGTTGCATAAAAAGATGAAGAATTGACATATTGACTTGCCGACAGACATTAAGGGCAAATTAAGAATTAGGATGAAAGTGACAGAGAAACACGTGGACAAGTGCGCAAATATTGTATCCACAGATGTGGTTGAATGCACTAAAGGAGCCTTACTAGCCTGTTTCGGTATTTGTTTAGCAACATTTTTTTTCTCCAGTATACACACGTCAATTTTATTTTCAAGTCATGCGGAAAGCACCTGCAGGCATTATTCTCAATGCTTCGCAGATACCTGCTATATACTTGTGGACCTCGCAAAGCACAGCCCTTCCTTCCTTCCTTAGTATAAGAAAGAAAAAGAAAAGACAAATTTCTGTCTACGTGAAATTCAGCTAGATTACAAGCATTATAAGAGTGGGGTCTGGGCAAGCAATGGAACTTGCACTCTATCAGATGTACTTTACATGGCAGGGGTAAATTTAATCATACGTGGGCACTTCCACTGAGGATAATTTTTTAAACATCTGCACTTGTAATTACTGTACACCATAATATGCACTAATAACACAGACATACAGACGATACCATCAAATACACGCCGAAGCAGATGCATAAGTATAAAATATAAAGAATGTGAATATTGTGGAAGAGAAAAATAAATGAGCTGCACGGCGTGATTCAAGGCAACAATATCAGGAATTCATTTCTACATGGTGAAAAAAAAAGATTACATTGTAATGTAGCACTATTTATTAGTTATGCATTTGTACACAAACTTGCCTCAATGCCTTTAATATGAACTTCCTATTGTAATTGCGAGTTCATAGAACACTACATTAGCTCAAGAATTTCAAATATAGGTCAAAATATAAATGAACAAAAATCACAATATAATACACCAATGGATGATTTATGGTTGCAATACCCCTCCAAATGCTACAGATAATTAGTATGCCTGATAAATGAGTGTGAAAGGCATCATCTTGATTTGAGTTATTGGACTTGACTGCTTGGCTTGATCAAATGGATAGCAAATAAAATAAATGAAATCAAAAGCCAAACAGGGATATATATTCAGGCATCGTTGATCTCTTGCAAGTGAATTGATAAAATTAGATAAAAATTCTAAACTTTAATAATAATTCTACGCCGAGTTTCGTGTTTATTTTGCAACTCTCAGATAGACTCATAATACAAGCTTTCTAAAACAGTTAGATCATGACTCAGCACAGCATTCCCGAAATACTTTTTGCGAGAAATTGTTGGGTAGGCAATGAAATCTCCACTTCAGAAAAGTCTGTGTACTAAAAGAAAGCACTATGAGATTGTTTCGGTTTACTGAATGACAAAATCAGAGTAGATAAAGAACATATAGGTTCAATACTAAGTTCTAAACATGTGTGCTTCTCTTGTGAATGATACATCGTTTAACGAATACTTATTTACCTCGTTAGGGTCCCTTAGACTATGACACAGTTATGAAGAAGCTGAAGTATTTGGAAAAAGTAGTGGACGAAGGGTTGCGCCTTTATCCACCTGCACTAACGTGAGTACAGTTTCTTCGAGTCAATGCAATGCCAGCATACGAAACTTTAAGCCTATCACAACACCATGAGCCTGTTATTACTGCGAGAGAGTTTGGTTTGGAAAACTGCATTAACTAAGCAAGGATGTGGCAAGATGATTTCTTCGCACATAAAGGCATTTTGCCCTTGTAATTTTAAACGCATCTCGCTATATTCGCTCAAAAGACTTGCTTAGCATACCGCGGTGTATTATGTTATACGTTGCAGAATAATATACAGTCGCGGTAACCAAAATTGGTGGATTACAATCTTTTTTAGTGCGATGAATTCTACTAATCTAAGAAACCCTTTTTTTGTCTCGAGTTATTCTACTGCTTGAAAAATAGGCTAACCGAAAATGAAATCTGCCTTCGCATGATCGTAATGAGTAATAAAGTTGGCACGTAAATTTAATTCATCAATGCTTAAAGGTATCAATTCACTTTAAAGATAAGTGTTCGGTTGCAAAAGGTGTCTGCGATAAAAGACAAAATGAACTTTTTTACGTAAGCAGTATAACAGTATCTAAACTTGAAACATATATAAATTACAATAAAATAAAAGAGCAGTTGCCAACCTATTGTGGTGAAGGGACAAGGTACATGAAGCTGATACTGCGGGGGGTCACGCAGAAAATTGGGGGAGGGCAGTACTTGCAGGCAAAGCGTAAAAATTTGACGAATTGATACTGATTTGTAAAACTATAAATAAGAAACCATCTTTGTTTTCAACACGAATGTCCCAGAGTTAAAAAGAAACGTAGGTTTCCCGTCGAAATGCTATTTGACGTCAAAACAACAGCTTCGGCCTTCAGATATGATCAACCACTTCCGCGCGAAATTTCTTAGACAACAGACGCAACAGACATGGGCGGGCGCAAACTGTTTTGCCTGTTGAGTCAGTTATCTGAGAAATCTTGGGCAAGAAGTAGTTTATCATAAGCTGCCAACTACCTTGAACCCACGCCTTGTTCAGATAAGAAATGGCAAAAGAAAGAGGACACAGTGTATGGGGGGGAGTTATGACACAGTGACCAGGGCTGCAAAATACTGCCACACGGGCCGAATAAGATACACCGGCTCTAGGCTGCCCCCCCCCCTTTCCTCCTTTCCTGCAATAAAACACAGCTTTTCAAGCACGAGATACCTTCTGCCTCACGAAATGTGCGTCATGACTGACATTGCCGCGACATAGTGCCTGCATTCAAACAACGCGCCCGTCACCGCGCGCACAGGGACATACATGCGCGCCAGTCTAGTGTTGCGCAGAGACGATGATGATAGCACGAGAACCCAGCTGGCCCCTGCTGATTTGCGCCACGCGCTTGGGACTCTTCTTGAAAAAGTAGAAGAAAGGGACAACTTTGGTGTTCTGCTGTAACGTGCTACGACCATAGTCCCTTTGAGTTGTGGGCACAGGTTCGCCCTTTAATAAACACGTTTTATTACGCCCCGAGTCGTTCAACATCGTTACATTTCTGGTGGACGTGCTGGGTAATGAATGAAAGCCCTACGAACGCAAGACAGCGTAGCCCCGACCACCAGCGAGTTGATCCTGGAGAGCTGACACCTGTGCATCAGAGGACCAGTCGCTGTCTTCGAGGTGATTCACCAGAATTCAGTCCACTCCACTTCACGCCAAGGGGAACTCAGTCAATGGATGCCGCCACCATGCCAAGTCATGTAACACCAGCCCAAGTGGTGATAAATCAGCTTCACCAGCCACCAGTATTTCATGCGGACTCGTATGAAGACGTAGAAGATTGGCTGAACCTCTTTGAGAGAGTGGCACGTTTGAACGGTTGGGACGAGAGAGAGAAGCTCCGCCGCGTATACTTTGCTTTGGAGGACTTCGCAAAGACGTGGTATGAGAACCAAGAAACCTCCTTCACGACCTGGGATGAATTTCGGCGACAAGCTCTGGCGACTTATGCCAGCGCGGATCGCAAAGAAAAGGCGCAGGCTGTGCTCGAATCCAGGAACCAACTCACCAACGAAAGTGTCGCAATGTATATCGAGGACATGATCCGCCTGCTCAAGCGCGCAGATTCCCATATGACTGAAGACAAGAAGCTACGCCACCTCATGCGTGGGGTGAAGCAAGAGCTATTCGCTGTTCTCGTCCGCAACCCACCACGAACAGTTGCGGAGTTTCATACGGAAGCGACAGCCATCGAGAAAACGTTAGAACGGCGGGCTCGACAGTGCAATTGAGACATAAACTACGCACCTGCCAATGTCTTCTCTGGACGCCAGGGAAGTGACATGAACGCCCTGCGAGAACTCATCGGGTCGGTGATCAGGGAAGAGCTCAGCAAGTTGCAAGCACCTTGCACTACAGCAACACTGTCTGTCGTCGACGTAGTACGAGATGAACTGATGCAGATGATACGTGAGCCGGAGCGTGCGCCACAGCCGATCCAACGCATTCCAACGTACTCTGAAATACTCAGACAACTTGCGGTGCACACCAATGCAGCAGTTGCGATGGCCTCTCCTTGCCCACAGATGGTACGCAGCGCACCTCGTCCACTGAAACCAACGGCTACCTACCTGCCACGAGCCCATGGTGTAGCTCGCTACGTGGATTAAAGGCCCCTGAAAAGTGACATTGACATCTGGCGTGACCATGAGCGCAGGCCTTTGTGTTTCAATTGTGGGGAAGCAGGTCACCTGTATAGGTTCTGCCCTTACCGACAGGCAGGATTTAGGGGCTTTCCGTTGTACGCACCATGCCCTCGAAACGGTGAACGGCCAACGGAGATTGAAGAGTACTTGTCCGCGCGCCAGAGCACACTCACTCCGCGCCAACATCAGCCAAGATCGCCGTCGTTCAGGCGTTACCGATCACCCAGCCCACGTGCTTCTTCCGCATGGTCTGGGCACCGTTCTACAAGCCCACACCCGGAAAACTGAAGCAAGCGACCAGTGGAGGTGAGGCCGCTGATAACTACAGTTGTGAAGATCCTCCATTATGTTTTCAAGGGGACGATGCTATGTTTACAGAGGATAAGCGCAGCAGTGCGAAGATTACTTCAGGTATGCGGTTGAAAATAGATGGATATGAGCTAAATGCTTTTGTTTACACCGGCACTGATTATTCGGTAATGAGTCAAAAATGCGCAAAGAAACTGGAGAAGGTTGTGACACATTGGAGTGGGGCACAGATACGCACGGCAGGTGGCCACACTATTACACCGCTCGGCAGATGCACCTCAAGGCTCGAAATAAGAGGCTTTACTTACGTTGCTGACTTCATCGTACTGCCGGAATGTTCAAGGAAGCTTAGACTAGGAATGGATTTTCTGCAAGCCAATGGAGCCATAATTAATCTGCGCAGATCCAGTGTAACTTTTTCGATCGAACAAGCTATGTCGCTGGAGGAATCAGAAAAGCGACGTCTTACTGCTCTGCGCGTTGTTGATGATGACGTCACAGTGCCACCACGCTGTAGTGTAATGGTGCTTGTTGAAAGTAAGGCATTTTGTGACCACGAAGGAATAGCGGATGGAAAAGTAGAGCTCTTTTTAAACAAAGGAATTTGCGTGGCGAGGGGTGTTGTTCACTCAAAGAATGGCCGCACAGTTGTCCTCCTTCCGAATTTTGGGAATGAATGTCAGCACATCGCGCAAGGTATGGCTATCGCCTATTTCCATGAGTTCTGCATGGCGACAGAACTATGCAGTTTAGCGACAACGCCAACCACTCCACAATAGACCTGCAACGTCGACGCATCAGTTAACGTCAACCATAGGCTCCCAGAATATCAAAAGAAACGATTGTTCGCCCTTATAAAAGAGTTTTCGGACTGATTTTCAACGTCCATTAAGGTGCGACGCACGGCTATTGCAAAACACAGGATTATAACAGAAGAAACCACGAGACCAATTTACCAACACCCATATCGAGCATCGCCAAAGGAAAGAGACGTCATCAAGAAACAAGTGGAGGAGATGCTTTCAGATGACGTGATCCTGCCTTCCAGCAGTCCATGGGCGTCTCCCGTAGTGATTGTTAAAAAGAAAGATATCAGCCTTCGATTCTGCGTCGACTATCGGAAACTGAACAGCGTAACGAAACGGAATGTATACCCTCTGCCGAGTATCGATGATACACTCGATCGACTACGGAGTGCGAAATACTTCTTTTCCCTTGATCTCAAGAGCGGATATTGGCAAATTGAGGTGGATGAGCGCGACCGTGAAAAGACGGCATTCATAACCCCAGACGGCCTCTACGAATTTAAAGCGCTTCCATTCAGTCCGTGTACAGCGCCAGCTACGTTTCAGAGAATGATGGACGCTGTCCTCGCGGGACTCAAATGGCAGTCCTGCTTGGTGTACTTGGATGACGTTGTCGTATTTTCCGCTACATTCGACCAACGTCTAGAGCGACTCCACACAGTATTAGAAGCCATTCGTTCAGCAGACCTGACCATCAAGCTAGAAAAATGCCACTTCGCTTTTTAAGAGCTTCGATTCCTCGGACACGTCGTCAGCTCCGACGGCGTTCAGCCAGATCCCGAAAAGACAGCTGCCATCGCGAAGTTCCTGACGCCCAAAGACAAGAAGCCAGTACGTCGCTTCCTGGGTTTGTGCGCGTACTATCGGTAATTTGTGGAAAATTTTTCGAACATTGCTGAACCACTTACTAATCTGACAAAAGATTAGGTGCCCTTTATGTGGAAAAGTGAACAACAGGAAGCATTTGATGAGTTAAGAACACGCCTGCAAGCCTCTCCAATCCTCGCCCACTGCGATGAGACTGCCGAAACTGAAGTTCACACTGATGCGAGTACGTCGGCCTCGGAGCCATTCTAGTCCAGCGGCAAATAAAATAAATAATAAAATAAATAATAAATAAATA
The DNA here is from genome assembly GCA_013436015.1 of Rhipicephalus annulatus. NCBI lineage: Eukaryota > Metazoa > Arthropoda > Arachnida > Ixodida > Ixodidae > Rhipicephalus > Rhipicephalus annulatus. The sequence goes on from WOVY01012446.1 coordinate 244,995, forward strand.
ATAAATAAATAATTATTAAAATAAATAAATAAATAAATAAATAAAACGGCCAATAAAAAGTGCTAGCGTATGCCAGCCGCAAGCTTTCGAAAGCAGAGACAAATTACTCTGCAACCGAAAAAGAGTGCCTCGTGGTCATCTGGGCCATAAGTAAATTTCGGCCGTACCTCTACGGTAGACCATTCCGAGCAGTCAGTGACCACCATTGCCTGTGTTGGCTGGCAAATCTTAAGGATCCCTCTGGCCGACGAGCAAGATGGAGCCTTAGGCTACAAGAGTATGATGTTACTGTGGTATACAAGTCAGGGAAAAAGCACAGCGATGCCGACTGCCTGTCACGCGCACCAGTGGAGACGAGTGAGCCGGAGGAAGAAGACTTCCCGTTTCTAGGCGTCGTCCAGGCATCAGAAATCGCTCAACAACAACAAAATGACCCCGATTTGCTGCCGATTATACAGCGTCTCCAAGGACTCAACGTCAAAGTCCCGCGCACTTTATCCAGAGGGCTCCCTTCGTTCTGTCTTCAAGAAGGGGTCCTTTAAAAGAGGAAATTCCAGCCTCATGGTGACAAGTTTTTACTCGTTGTACCTGCACCTTTACGAAACGAGATTTTGCACGCATGTCATGATGAGCCAACATCTGGACACATGGGTGTGAGCCGTACATTCGCCAGAATTCACCTAAAATACTACTGGCCAAAACTGTTATCATCAGTTAGGCGCTATGTGAAAACTTGCTGTGAGTGTCAAAGACGCAATACTCCATCCGTGAAACCTGCAGGCCTCCTCCAGCCAATAGAACCACTGCATGCCCCATTCCAACAAGTCGGTATGGATCTCCTAGTCGCGTTTCCGACATCGACTGCACGCAAGAAGTGGATAGTCGTAGCCACGGACTATCTCACTCGTTACACTGAGACTGACTCGCTGTACACTGCAACAGCTCTTGAAGTTGCCAAGTTCTTCATCAACAACATAGTCCTCAGACACATGGTGCACCCAGCGTCGTAATTACTGATCGTGGCCCAGCTTTTACTGCAGACCTAATAAAATGTCTGATGCGAATGACCCATACAGACCAGAGAAGAACTACAGCATACCATCCTCAAACAAATGGCCTAACTGAGCACTTGAACAGAACTCTGACTTATATGCTTTCAATTTATGTCGACGTCAAACATAAACTGTGGGATGAAATATTGCCCTACATCACGTTCGCATATAATACAGCCATTCAAGAAACAATGCGAGTGACACCATTTGAACTTGTATTCGGCCGAACCACTCCACTCGATGCCATGTTACAAATGAATGATGAAAGCAGCAATCCACCTGGCCTAGACGACTTCCTGCAAAGAGCCGAGGAAGCACGACATATAGCGAGATACAGAATACGCCACCAACAGCGTATCGACTCCTATCGGTACAATCAGCGTCGTACCGAAGCGCATTTTCAACCAGGTGACAAAGTATAGATATGGACCCCAGTGCGTCGCCGTGGACTTTCTGAAAAACTTTTTAGCCGCTACTTCGGGCCTTACGAAGTACTCCATCGTGTAAGCGATGTAACTTACCAAATCAGATCCGCTATACACGGGAGCTCAAAACGCCGCAACCCTACAGAGGTTGTACATGTAGCCCGGATGAAGCCTTATTATGAAAGATCACCGGAACACCAGTGACGTCTACCACGAATCTATTCATTGCCTGACGCATCGGGACGATGCGTATGAGGAGGGGATTATGCCGCGACATAGTGCCTGCATTCAAACAACGCGCCCATCACCGCGCGCACAGGGACATACATGCGCGCCGTCTAGTGTTGAGCAGAGACGATGATGATAGCACGAGAACCCAGCTGGCCCCTGCTGATGTGCGCCACGCGCTTGGGACTCTTCTTGAAAAAGTAGAAGAAAGGGACAACTTTGGTGTTCTGCTGTAACGTGCTACGACCATAGTCCCTTTGAGTTGTGGGCACAGGTTCGCCCTTTAATAAACACGTTTTATTACGCTCTAGTCCTTCAACATCGAAAGCTTCCGCGGTTGTGACTCATCCTTGATGCGTCAAAGAAACTTGGAGCACGTTTGAGCATCGCCTTCAAGAGTAGGATGCGATAAGCAATCTGGCCTCGTGCACATCACCTTCCGCAATGCTAGCCTATAGATTACGTTGTCGGTGCATGCCTCGACAGTGCCGTTGGGAAGCGAATGACTGCGCGCGTAACACTGGCCGTTTCAAATTATCTTAGGAGGCTTATTTCAAGTGCAGTTGTTGTATGCCCATTACGTCATGATTCTTTCTTTTCTGAATCGGAGAAGGGCCCGCTACGCGTACATAAGGAAGCACGCGAACATACTCGGTTGCTCCCTTTGTTGATACATTGATTGATTGATATGTGGGGTTTAACGTCCCAAAACCACTATATGATTATGAGAGACGCCGTAGTGGAGGGCTCCGGAAATTTAGACCACCTGGGGTTCTTTAACGTGCGCCCAAATCTGAGCACACGGGCCTACAACATTTCCGCCTCCATCGGAAATGCAGCCGCCGCAGCCGGGATTCGAACCCGCGCCCTGCGGGTCAGCAGCCGAGTACCTTAGCCACTAGACCACCGCGGCGGGGCTGTTGATACATTGCAGCTGATGATGATGTAACATGTATAAGTGCTTAGTAATGGGTGGGCCTTGAAAACAAACCCTCGTTGTGCAATGCACACGTGTTTACTTAGTTTTGACGTCTGCACGCGATTCTACGCCTGTGGCACGCAATGTTACATGCGTTAATGAGACTCGTTTCATTATAAGGCATTCATATAGCTCTCTTTTTCGAAGCAGTTTTGATGAAATAGCGACACCCTGATAATAATAATAATAATAATAATAATAATAATAATAATAATAATAATAATAATAATAATAATAATAATAATAATAATAATAGTATTGAGTTTTACGTCCGAAAACTACGATATGAACACGAGAGACACCGTAGGGCAAGTCTCCTGAAATTTCGACCATCTAGTGTTCTTTGATGCGCACAAACATCGCACAGTGCACGGGCCTCCAACATTTCACCTCCATCGAAATACGACTGCCGCGGCCGGTATCGAACCCGCGACTTTCGGGGTAAGCAGCTGAGCATCGTAGCCACGGTTCCGCCGAAGCGGACAGCGTGGCTCTCAGGTAGAACACCTGCTTGTCGCGTAGACCACCTGGGTTCGACGCTCCCTCCCCCCCGTATTCACAAACGCTCCTCGACTCGACTTTCACCTTTCACTTGACCGAGTTGAGCACTGCGCCACAGCTCGGCTCAAAATGACGCTGCGCTTTTCGAGAATCACAGCAGATTATTGCTGATATGCAGTCACTTGCAGTGCCCAGAGAGGGCGCTCCCATCGCCTTTCTCAAGTGAAGTTGAAGCGTTGAGTGAAGGGACGTTCAGAATACGGGGGTCAGACCTTATTATTATCTTCACGAATTTTTCTGTCGCGAATGAGGTGACGATTCATCGTTCACAGCCAACGACACGCACACCGGAGTTTCTGCGAAATGATCTTTTTACCGCTGTCGCACCACTGTCATGCTCAACCGACACTTGATGCTCGTGTTATTCTTCTTGCAGGTTTGTGACGCGGCAAGCGAAAGAAGACTTTGAGTACAATGGCATGAAGTTCAAGGCTGGCACAAACTTCATGGTACCGCAATACCAGATACTAACAGACCCGCGATACTTCGCTAACCCTATGGAATTTAATCCCGATAGGTGAGGCTCATGTTTCCGTACATTCTTACACACTCTATCTTGGTTCATAAGATCAAGTCACAAAGAAAGCAGGCATATCTAAGGGAGGCAGGTCTGCCTGCAAAGAAACAGAACGAAACTTCTTTTAGCAGTGTACAGTTTGGAACAGTACATATGGGCCGCTTGGACTATGTCACGCAAAGCTTGGCACAGCCAACCACGGGCCCGTCACCACTCGCACTCCTCGTAGACCAACACGTCTAGCTCTGAGATGCTCGGCTTCTTTTTGGGGGGCTTTCTTAGGACGCTCCACGACTCTCTGGACACGGTTGGGTGCAGCCAGGCTGAAGAGCGGAGCTTGCGCGCGATGTCAGTGGATGTGGCTTAGCTACTGCGCGCGTGTGGCTTGATCATGTGGTGTGATTTCTGGTCGCTAGATGAGTTGATTTGATTTGATTTGATTTCTCTATAACATATCACATACCTTCTAGAGGGAATTCGCCAAGAAAGCGCCAACTAAATTTTCTGAGAGACCTAAAAAATGCGTGTAAATGAATATATATCAAATTTTACGTGATGCTTGCTTCCTCTTCCTATCTTGTTTTCCTCCTTCTACCTCTCTCTTTCTCCTTAGTTGATGTCCTTTGTCTATTTTCTTTCCACATTTATTTCTTTCTTATTACGGCGATTCTTTGTCATAAGTGGCGCTGGAATGTTTTAAGTATACTTAAAACATTTCAGCGCCATTAAGTTTATAAGACGTTGCTATAGCAACGTATTATTAACTGGTTCCTCGACTTGTTTTGCAAACTGCGGACTATGCCCCCCCCCCCCTCCCGTTACTGGTTAAGAGTGTGGGAAGCAATGGATGTGGCTTGTTTTACTTTCTTGAAAAATAGTCTGATTTAATGGCGACAGAAGTATTCGTCATCGCCGTGAACCATGCGGCCAGTTGACAGTTTCGGAAGCTTGGAGGTTTTTCAACGGCCCAACAATGCTAAAAAATGAGAAGTGCATGACTTTTTTGAAAGTTTAGTCTCTCCCTGGCATAGAGCGGGACAATAGACCTCATTTAGGGACAGTCCCGCGATTGCGAGACAGGTGATCAACATGATTCAAGTTAGCTACGAATCACTGATTTAAATCGAACGTTTGACTGGCCTCACCGCGTATATTCATACGAGAAATATTGATACGTGTATGCGAAAAGACATATTACCGAGCCATGTGCAACGTTTATAATTTTGCTGCTTCATCGATCAATGTTGTTTGCCCTTTTACTGCATAGGTATTCGTCGGGAAATGAAGCCGCATTTACGAAAGCGGCGCACATCCCTTTCGGCGTTGGCCCTCGTAACATGCGTTGGAATGAGGCTGGCCTTGCTGAAAATAAGGTACACTGTGGCCAGGATGGTCCAGAAGTACAGGTTGGAACTCGGTCCCTCTCAAAAGGTGCGAATAATTTCTTTGCGTCACAAAGCAACAGGTCATTAACCTCACTGTGTAAGTGCAAGTTTGTGGTCAGTAAAGCTTGCAATAAGTGCGCCTTTGTGAATTACACCGATGTCTCGAGAAGAGACTGAATCTCTTGCGAAATTACATTGGGGCTCTTCACTGCGATTTGGCGGCTGATCGAGCATACTTCTTACAGCGAGTTTCAAAATTACGTACGTTGCGTCTGTAACGGGGTTGCGTACGTAAGAGGACAGTGCTTTATGAACAACGAGCTGTTTTGCACACGCGCTTTATGAGAACGTGGTGTTGTTGTGCAAGGAAGACCCTTGCAGACGTTAAGTGCGCTGGAATAAAACCTACTGTGACCTAGCACACACAAGAAACAGTGGTCAGTGCTTCAATCTGTCATCGACCAATTGAATTCGGCTATGCAGTATGACCAAGCTGATATTCATCATCATCATCATCATCATCATCAGCCTGACTACGTCCACTGCAGGACAAAGGCCTCTCCCATGTTCCACCAGTTAACCCTGTGCTGTGCTTGCTGCTGCCAATTTATACCCGCAAACTTCTTAATCTTATCTGCCCACCTGATCTTCTCTCTTCCCTAACCCGCTTCCCTTCTCTGGGAATCCAGTTAGTTACCCTTCATGACCAGCGGTTATCCTGTCTACGCGCTACATGCCCGGCCCATGTCCATTTCCTTTTCTTTATTTCAACTGTGATATCCTTAACCCCCGTCTGTCCCCTAATCCACTCTGCTCTCTTCTCTTCTCTTAAGGTTACACCTACCATTTTTCTTTCCATTGCTCGCTGCGTCGTCCTCAATTTAAGCTGAACCCTCTTTGTAAGTCTCCAGGTTTCTGCTCCGTAGCTAAGTACCGGCAAGATACAGCTGTTATAAACCTTCCTCTTGAGGGATAGTGGCAATCTACCTGTCATAATTTGAGAGTGCTTGCCAAATGTGCTCCACCCCATTCTTATTCTTCCATAGTTACTTCAATCTCGTGGTTTGGCTCCACGATTATTACCTGCCCTGAGTAGACATAGCATTTTACTACATGAAGTGCACTATCACCTGTCTCGAAGCGCTGCTCTTTTCGAGGTTGTTGTACATTACTTTCGTTTTCTGCAGATTAATTTTAAGTCCCACCTTTCTGCTCTCCTTGTCTAACTCCGTAATCATGAGTTGCAATTCGTCCCCCGAGTTACTCAGCAATGCAATGCCATCTGCGAAGCGCAGGTTACTAACGTATTCTCCATTAACTCTTATTCCTAACTGTTCCCATTCTAGGTATTCTGTTGCTTTCTTTATGAAGCACTATGGTAGCAGTTGATCCCCTGTAGATTTCTTCCAGAATGTTTATATATACTTCATCTACGCCCCGATTCTGCAGTGTCTCCATTACGGCTGATATTTCTACTGAATCAAACGCCTTCTCGTAATCTATGAAGGCTATGTATAGTGCTTGGTTATACCTTGAGCATTTCTCTATTACCTGATTGATAGTTTGAATGTGGTCAATTGTTGAGTAGCCTGTTCGAAATCATGCTTGTTCCTTTGCTTGATTGAATTCTAATGTTTTCTGTACTCTGTTAGCAATTACCTATGTAAATAGCTTGTATACCACAGAGAGCAAGCTGATCGGCCTGTAATTCTTCAAGTCCTTGTCATCTCCTTTATTATATATTAAAGCTGATATTATCCAAGCCAAAACAACAACAAAAAGTCGCAGCATAGCCACAGAGTCAATGATGATGAGTGGGGCGAAGCACCGGAGGGTTTCATCGGTAAACCGTGAACCAACCGTGGGTATCACTCAGTACAATATGAAAGACGTGAAAAACACTGTATATATTTATACAAGAAATTTTATTATTTGTAAGTGGTAGCTATACGGTTGTTTGATATATATGTCTTGTTATCTATACTTTCTCGCTCCTAATGCATTTTCGTGTGTACTGTGGGCTAAATCGAACACTGTTACATCTTTTGAGGTAGCACGGCAGGTAAGAAGTATTTAAGATAAAGAAACATTTAGGAATAGGCTAGAAAAGTTGTCGCGCGAGCTATATAGACGCATATATTGGGATGAGGAGAGTATAGGGAACTATGTTTAGTGGTTTTATTGAAGGACCGTTTATTTGGTTTGTTTCTTTATTTGTAAGGCATGATTCAAACAATATTCACACTGTATTTTGTTTTCATTAGGGAACCATGGAAATGAGCCAACACGCCATGGTGTCGACGCCTGCAAGGGGTCCTTGGATTGTTCTGCACAGTTTGGCGAACGAACGTGGTGGCAGCTGATGCGCAATACTCGCACTGTAAATAGTCACAAGCGATCATTACACCACGTCGATTTTCATTCTGTCAGTGCTCAACGCCACAGAGTTTCAAATTTACCCTAGAGGTAAACTTGGTGCTGAAAGGTATGGCGCTTCAGCCGCCGTGGCAATGATGAGGCAACATGTTCAATTTGTCTAAACTTCGCTTTGTCACCTTCATGTAGCCCCGAGCCGTTTTATCGCAAAGTTTACATTTCAAATGTTCATATGCTTGCAAGGTTCACAGTTCACATGTCCCTCTTTAATACATTGACGCTTTTAGGCTGATTTATTCAAATCGGACGACGACATTTACAATGACTCAATCTTTTATCGCAAAAAGGCAAAAAAAACATTTGGAGTTGCAAGCACAAAGGCTAGGCAAGTGTACCTACTATTCATCATTTTTACGGTGGATGAATAACCGCAGCGTCAGAGTTTCATCAAGCAAATATAACAGCAAGTTATATGATGTTAGCGGCTGTTGTCGCCCGTGTTACGATGAGCGCTCAACCAATTTATTGAACTTTTGCTGCACATTTACTTTTTCATAAGGATAATGAAAGCAAGTTTCTAGTACAAGTTATATTTGTCCACAAGTGAAACTCGTGATGATGAGCGGTATTAATTTAGAAGAAGAAAAAAAACGCTCTCATTGCACGTTCCACGCAAAGTCTCTTTCCACAGTCGCAGTGTTTCACGTTAGTGATGAGGTTAGTCCCACATCCACGGTGGCCGCATTTTCGATGAAGCCGGAAATGCTTGAGACTCGTGAGCAGATTTAGGCGCACTTCAAAGAACTGCAGGTGTTCGAAGTTTCGAGAGCCCTTCACTAGGGAGTCTCTCATAATCATATGGTAGTTGGGGGATGTTAAGCCCCTCCTACAAAGCCCCCCCCCCCCTCAAAAATTGAGGTAAGTCTTACAGTGTACATAAGACATGGCTCATAAGCAACAACGATTATTGCGTAACGAACGAAAGTAGAATAAAACGCGTGGCTACCCAAGGTTGTACACAGGTGTCCTGAGGCCATAATTTAACGATAACAATAATAGATACTCTGAACACATTCCACTCCTTTCTTTAATGTTGGTCGGTAAGGAACAGCTGTTTAAATAAAATATTCTTCAATATTCGTATCCTTAAGGAGCACATCTATTACAGCCTTTGGGCCTGAAAGGCCTCGAAGCTGGAACACGTGCTATTTTCACGCATTGACAATTGGTTACCATGACCGATTGCACTCATTGAAAACTCAAGAACCGCTCTTCACGTCACAGGCATAATTTTTTTTAGTGTATGAGTTTTCACTTGAATGTAGTGAGTGTTTTAGGTCACTTTACAGCTACGTGCTAACAACGTAAATTATTAGTCATTGTGAACACCACTGTTTAAGTGAGGGCATTCTTTGGCCAGGCTTGGCGCGCACGTCATTCAATACTACATATAATCATCAAGATGTACATTCCTCGCGAAGGGCCCATTGGGACTCCAGCTCAGTAAAATTTCCTTAAGGCGGACTGGCTAAACCTCACGGCCCCGTTCGAGTTTGAGTGAATTTGAGTGAGTCGGTGCATGAGTCAGATTGTTGACCTAAGTTCAAGGCTCTTCTGCCACATCAGAGCATACAATTTTGAATACGAATGGACATTCAGTGAAAATATCATCCACTGACGTGGACGTTGATAGCGTCATTTGCCATTAATGCGCAGGAACACTACAGACGGCAACCGCCAAACTGCCAGTTGACAGAACTTGAATGGGCACCAGACGCCGATGACGATTCTGCGTATACAGATGTGCCGATAAGGCAAGCGAAAAATTGATAATAAAAGATACCTCAACTGCCTGCATTCGAATCAGCACGTACTTTGTGCATGGCTAGAGCTTAAAGTTCTACGACCTTCTTCTTGAGCTGGAAGCTCAGTGCTGTTATAAACATGACCAATCACGTGAAGGCACTTCACGATAAAGGACTCCGTTGCGGATGTCAATCACTTGTTCAAAAGACTCACGCTGTCTCAAGTGGCTCGGCTGCGGGTTTGGCAGTCTCATATGTACCCCACTGTTTGACGAAGTTGTCTATATCGGAACTGACGGGTCAAAGTGCAAACAGCTGCAAAAACGCGACCCGCCGACATTAAGACTACCGAACCCTGAGTTACCCAAGGTAAGTGCGTAAGTTCGTATTGCTGCACTGTGTGGATCATACTTTCGATAAAAGAACTCAGCAGCGCGAGAGAGAAGCGCAATGGACGTGTCCGTGTCTCGCCTCAGCTACTCTTTAGACTTGAAGCTGACAACAAGGCGTAGCAACAATATAACTAGAACAGAAAGACACCATAGAGAGCCAGGTAAGAGAAAAAATCAAAGCCAGTGAAAATGCGTGTGATATTACACACAAACACATGCACACACACACGCACAGATATATATATATATATATATATATATATATATATATATATATATATATATATATGAGATATAACAGACATTAATGTCAAGGAATGTACAGGGGAAGTTATTAGAACCAATGGAATGTAAATAAGAACGCGTAATTTGAAGGTCGTAGGTTCGATTCCTGCTCACAGTTGGTAATTTTTTCATCCACTTTTCTTTCTTCTTATTTACATTCCATTGGTTCTAATAACTTCCCCTGTACATTCCTTGGCATTACTGTCTGTTATATCTCATTAATATTGTGTTAAAACACGGAAAAACGAGCCCTTAGGTATACCCTTATTTCCCTTATATATATATATATATATATATATATATATATATATATATATATATATATATATATATATATATATATTGTAAAGAAGCCGCTGAACACTGAAATGGGTCAAACTCTCAAGTGATTTCTAGTGAGCCTACCCGAAAAGAACGCCGCTCGCGCGGAGAGTCCGCGTTTGGCCGTTACTGTCGCCATTGTGTATACTCGCTGTGTGCCGACTAATAAACGCCATAACAAGTTGGTGGAGAGTGCTACGATCCCCTTCGATGCCCTTGGAACTACGCTCACGTACCCTGTAATCTACCATGTCCCACGACGCCTTTCAGGAACCACCTCCTCCCATGCCATGGTGTCCCCAGGATCCGCAATCCACCCACCTTCACTGGCGCTGATGGCACTGACGTGGAGGGCTGGCTCGCCATTTACGAGCGCGTGAGTGTCCCCAACAAATGGGACGAGGACGGCAAGCTGAACAACTTGGTATTCTACCTTAGGGGTGTTGCTAGTTTGTGGTACAACAACCACGCGTCCGATTTTGCCACCTGGTCAGATTTTAAGACCGCAATCATCAACGTCTTCGGCCGCCGTGCTGTTTGCAAGCTGCAAGCCGAGCAGCGCTTACGCGAACGTGCTCAGGAGACTGGTCCTGGACCTATGCAACAATTTAATAACACCACGTCCGAGTCTGACAAAATCCGGAACATCATGAAAGGCATTAACGATGATGCATTCACGATGCTGCTCGCCAAAAACCCCGGCACAGTGGCTAAGGTCATCACACTGTGCCAGAGCTACGAGGAGCTCCGCCGGCAGCGTTCGATGACCCGACGCTCTCCACAACGAGCAGCAACGCTTGCTAGCTTAGAGGCCAGTTGTGACCAAATGGCGTTGATGGCAGACCTAAAGTCCTTCAGCCGTGAGGAAATCGCGCGTCAGTTCTCGCTCCTACCCTTTGCCCACCAACCGGCTGTTCAACAATCGGCTACTACCCTTCTCCCTCCCATCCGACGAGTGATTGAACAGGAAATAGCGGAGGTAATGCCTGGGTACCACCTCCACAGCCTCCGGCTCCCGCGCCCCTGAGTTACGCGCAAGTGGTAGCCAGGCCGCCGCAAGTCGTTCCAGAGAGAGAGAGAGAAAGATAAATAGAGAAGAAAGGCAGGGAGGTGAATCAAGCTTGGCTCGGTTGGCTACCCTACACTTGGGGTGGGGAAAAGGAGAATAATAGAACGGAAAGAGATAGAAAAGAATAGGAGTAAGAAAGAGAAGCATAAATAGCCAGCTCGAGACTACACAGCACGGTCTCGCACAGTTCTTTCACAAGCGGTCGTGAAGTCTGGTGATCCTTAAAAAGTACAAAAGGGCTTTCGTGGCTTTGCGCGTATGGGAAGACGTCGGCCAAGGTCCCAGGATCTTCTCTTCTGTAAGCGGCCGTGAATCCAGCTGACAGAGCTTGGCTTCCATAATACGTCGTTCCGTCTGGTATGCTGGGCAATGACACAGAATGTGCTCAAGCGTTTCCTCGCAGGCGCAGATGTTGCATGCTGAAGTGCTCGCCATTCCAAGGAGGCGAGAGTACGAATTCGTAAATGCCACGCCCAACCTCATGCGACACACTAAAGTTTCAGCGCATCGTGGGAGCCCGGATGGCAAACGAAGTTGCAAGATTGGGTGGATCGAATATAGGTGCGTGTTGGAGAAACCCTGCGTATTCCATTGTAGGAGAGATATACGGCGAGCAAATAATTGGTGTAGCCTTGCAGCGTCCGTTCTCAAGAGTGGTATGGGCGTACGCTGCTCTTGGGCATGAGCCGATAGAGCAGCTCCATCCGCGCGGTCATCGCCGACGATTCCGCAAAGACTCGGCAACCACTGAAATACAATATTGTGAACTTCCTTGAGCGCTTCGTGGTAGTCGTGCCTTATCTGATATACTGATTGTTCGTGTAACCCGTGCTGCATAACAAACCGTAGTGACTGTAAGGCTGACCTGGTGTCGCAAAAGATGGCCCATTGGTTAGGTTGCTGCCGAAGATTGTACTTTATTGCACTTTGAAGTGCTGCGAGCTCTGCTGCTGTCGACGTCATGGTGTGAGAGAACTTGTACTGAAGCAACACATTTTCAGATGGAACAACCACTGCTCCTGTAGAGCTGTTGGAATTAGTGGAGCCATCGGTGTAAACATGTATGCGGTCGAAGTGCCTTTCGTCCAACAGACGCAAAGTCAATTGCTTCAGGTCTAGCGTTGAGATGTGTGCCTTAAAGATTCCAGGAACTGATAAGCGCACGTCAGGTCGACGAAGACTCCATAGCGCAGCTGCTGGATGCATCGCAAGTTTGAAGCCAGGCGGTAGTATGTGTTGTAACAATACCGCAGTACGAAGAATAGGGCCTCCGAGCTGTCAAACACGCTAAATGATGTGACGGTAGCCGTGATAAATGCCGAAGGTGCGCTCTCAGCGTCTCGACAGCTATATGCGTTGTGACCGGTTGTTCTTGTGCAATAACAATCGTTGACAGTGTCGATGAGCACCTTGGAAGGCCAAGGCATGTCCGAAGTGCTTGGGCTTGTACGCTTTGCAGTGCACGGATGTTAGTCTTGCACGTGTTGGACAGGACAAAAAGGCTGTACTGGAGAGTTCCGAGAAAGAGGGCTGTGTAAAGCTACAACATGTAGTGCACGGATGGGCCCCATGATTTTCCGGTGACGAACTTGAATACATTCTCAATGCCAATGAGCTTTTTCTTCAGGTATGTGATATGTGGACTCCAGGTTAGGTCACGATCTACGATGACACCTAAGAATCTATGAGTGCTCTTATATGGGATTAATCTGCCATCGATGCACAATGAGTAGAAAGACATCGGTTTACGTGTAAACGCCACCGCTGCGCATTTTTCTGTGGCGATAGTCAAACCTTGCTGGCGAAGGTATGTCGATGCCATTGTTGCCGCTTTCTGTATTCTTGCGCGCACTTGAGGCCGTGTCACGTCGGCAGCCCAAATGCAGATATCGTCAGCGTAGAGAGATATATAAGCCGTCTGTGGCAGCATTTCGGTGAGCCCTACGAGAACCAGGTTGAAAAGAGTCGGACTCAAAACACCACCTTGTGGCACCCCACGACTTGTGAAATACTTATTCGTAGACCCATCTTCAGTTAGAACGAACATGGATCTCTTTTTGAGGTAGCTTGTTACCCATCAAAAGACACAACCTCTAAGTTCAGCTGCTTCTAGAGCATTGAGAACAGCCTCGTGGGTAACGTTGTCATAGGCACCCTTCACGTCTAAAAACAGAGCTACCAACAGCCGCTTCTGAGCTTTCTGGTGCTGAAGAGAGATCACTAAGTCAATAATGCTATTAACTGAGGAACGACCTCGTCGAAAACCAGCCATATCATCAGGATAGATGTTATAATGTTCCAGGTACCATTCCATGCTTGTAAGCAGCATCCTCTCCATGACCTTGCCAACGCAGCTTGCTAGTGCTATAGGCCGGTATGATGCCAAATCGAATGGAGACTTTTCGGGCTTCAGCAAAGGCACCAGGCGACTACACTTCCACTCATCAGGCACCATTCCATCATGCCAAGACTTATTCAAAATGTCCAGGAGACAGCGCTGTGCGTTCGGGCCTAGGTGACGTAGGGCAGTATAGGTCACTCCACCCGGACCAGGGGACGATGAGAGTCTGGATGTGTTCAATGCCGCATGAAATTCTTCCATGGTGAATGCAACCTCCATTTGCTGATCTCGTGCGACTGGAACATCCTGTGGCAATAGATCGATCGGTATAGAGATGTCGCCGGCGATCTTTGGACAAAATTCACCAGAAACATCAAGCTGTGAGCTACGTTGATGTAGCGCCAGAGCGGTGAAGGGATGAAGCTGTTGCGGATGCGAGTGAATACCTCGAAGAATCCTCCATACGGGAGACAAGGGCTTTCGAGGTTCTATCGAGTCACAGAAATTCTTCCACCATTGTTCATGAAGTTTGTGCATTCGATGCTAGATTTTTTTGTGAATGCGTCTGGATTTTCTGAGGTCAGAGATAGATTTCGTGCGTCTGTATCGTCTTTCGGCACGTCGGCGGACCGCTCGAAGTTGTTCCAACTCTTGGTAGAATACCGTGCGTCTCGATTCTTTCGGACATATCTTCGTGGAAGGCTCCATTGCACAACTAATCACTTCTTCAATGGATTCCGGCGGTTCGTGCATGCACTTGCTCTCCACTGATATCTGAAACTCTTCCCAGTCCATAAGCCTGGAATGTCCAGGGTAAGGAGAATCGTCCAGACCTCTGACGTTCACGTACGTGGGGATATGGTCACTGCCATGTGTTTCAATATCTGTGAACCATTGGACTTTCGTGACAATGCTATGCGACACTAATGTCAAGTCCAGGTAACTGCTGTAAGTTACTCCTCGGAGATAAACAGGGCTGCCGTCGTTCAGCACCTGCAGCCCGTGCTCTGATGCGAGATCAACTAGGTTCGTGCCTTTTCGATTTGTCCTGATGCTTCCCCACAAAGGATGATGGGCATTGAAGTCACCCATCAATATCCAAGGTGCTGGAGTCGTTGCAAATATACCATTTATTATCTGTTGATCTAGTCGACGTGATGGCGCTATATATGTGCCCATCAGCGTAAACGACAACTTCTTCTTTTTACACATAGACACACGTAGTGATTTCCATTGTCAGACTCTACTCTTTGGAGAACGTAAGTGAGTTCTTTACGGATGTACACAGCAACTTGACTTCGCTCAATGCACGATGAAGAAACGAACGATTCATAGCCCGACAGTCAAGGTATTTTTGAAAAATGCGGTTCACAAATGATGATGATGGGAAACTTATTTTCGAAAATGAATTGTCTGAACTCAGGCCCTCTTGCGTTCCACTGAATTATGGGAGGACGCTTGACTTTTTTCTCGGAAAGGCTGATGTGGTATATGGTGTGCCATCTTGTTACTGAAGTCCGGCAAGAACTGGTTCTAGTGTGTCTAAGATTGCAGCGCGCATTTAGCGGCAGAGATCTGTAGACTATCCAATAGAGTGCGAATAACACTCATGAACGACCTCAATACAGAAAAAGCTTGTACCTCTTGGGCGGACAGACCGCCTGCCGGGGGCATATCCGTTGTTGACTGTCGATATTTTGGTTCCGTAGACGCGTGTACCCGCGGTAAAGCGGGCCAGTAAGAACCGGATGTTCTCTTTTGCACCACAGTGTCTTCCGGCACCTCTGGACGTACCCCACCTGGTGGCGGGGGCGGGGGAGGTCTCTGTGGTCGTGGCGGTGATGGTGGTGGTGGTGGTGGCAGCGTAAGTGAAGGCACCTTCGGCACAGGACTGCTTTTTCTTTTCTTCGAGCACCGCCGTCGACGGGAACGCCGTCGCTGAACAACCGTTACCACTTCCTTTCGTGAAGATCCGTTTTTAACCATTTGTCTCAGAATGCTCCTCTCTTTCTTCAGTACTGGGCAGTCTTTGGATGAGGTCTCATGGTTCCCGTTGCAGTTGCTGCATTTTAGGAGAGTTGCTTGGCAAGCCTCTGCTTTGTGGGGTCCGGCACAACGTGGGCATGCTTGCTTGTTGTTGCACACAGCACTAACATGACCCAGTTTTAGACAGTTGTGGCACTGTAGTGGTCTTGGGATGTATGGTCGGACAACGTGACGAAAATGACCAACCTTTACATGTGATGGGATGCAATCACCTCTGAAGGCCACCTCGATGCAACGGGATTTGCCAAGCCGGCATACTTGCAATATGTCCATTGCCCCAGTAGCTGGCTTTATCAAAACAGGAAGGTCTGCGTTCGGTATGGAAGCATCAACGTCATAAATGACGCCCGTCGTCGTGTCACTATCATGCGGAATGTAAGTTCTGAGATAGATGCCTCCAAGCTCCGTGACAGTTCGCAGGGTATGTAGCGCAGCAGGGTGCTCAACGTCTATGGCCAAAATGCTCTTCCGTGGGTTGAGTCTAATATCCTTTATCTCATTAAGCACGATAGCTTCGAGACGCGCTGATATCACTTGCCTGTTCATGTTCTTCAGGTTAATCGAAGAGTCGACAGGAACAAAAAGTATGGTATGGCGTTCAGAACTGTACGCCGCCTTCACGGTGGAGACTCTAGCTGGCGAAGACGCGCCGACCATTCTTCTTCTAGCTTTACGCTTCACTGCAGGGAGGAAATCGTCGTCGCTGTCTTCACTACTCGCCATGTACAGTTCAGTGCTGTCACTGGTGCTGTCGTCCTCCCGGCTGTTGCGCTTCCTTGAGGTTGACGTCGAAGGTGACGCCAAGTCCGGATTGCGTACGGTGGGGTCTGGATCCATCGCTGCCCGCAGGAGAGCGATGATCCCCGGATAAATCGCAAATTCACATTAAAAAAACACCAAACGAAATAGGCAGCGTTCGGCAGAAATACACTTCGTCATCGTCGTCCATCCTGTACAGAAAACCTACCTTCTCGAAGCAGGCCGCACTTGACAAGTTTCTGTGGCCAAGGCAGCGTGTTACAAATAGAGGAGGCAGAAGAGGCGTTGGCACGAGGAACAGCCACGGGTGCTGGCGCGTTCTGTTGTACGAATACGTTCAATGTAGCTAGACATCGAGGTCTGGGTCTCTTCGCGTTTTCACGCGCTTATCGTGGTCGTACTCGAAGCGCCAATGCGCACCCTCTGCGGCCGCGCATCCACGCGTAGCGGCGCATGCGCACGGGGACCTACAGGACATGTGACTTCCTGTCGCCTGTTACAGCGCTAAAGCGTCACCCCCGGAAAATCTTTTCAGGCCTGCGCCCAGCAATTTGACGTCATTTCCGGCCGGCCGACTCTCGGGGAAGCCGCAGCGGCTGCGAGCGCAGCGCGGGCGGCGGTGGTGACGGTTCGGCGGCGTGGTGTTGACGGTGTTTCACGTTTGTTGCTTTCCGTTGTTGTTTTGCGGCAATTTCGTTTCCGTGCGTGATGCTGGAGTGATGCGACAATGCCGAATAAGTGTTGTGTACCCGGATGCACCGGCAACTACAAAACAGGAAAGAAGATACAAGTGTTTTCCTTCCCTAAAGACGCCGACGCTCTCAAACAATGGCTACGCGCCATTCCTAGGAAGGACTTCGTGCCGACTTCGTGCACTAAGGTAAGAATTTGAGATGCTCCTGTTCTTAGCTTGTCGTTGCTTGTTCGGGTAGAAATCACCTATGATGGGAAATACTTGAGCGTGTGGCCGCCGGGCCTCGCGAAGCGCTGACGCCAGCAGCGTTCGCAGCAAGGATGGTCAGCTGCGCTTTGTTCACTAACAGTGCCGTGGTGTCGTCCATTCTTGCAAGCTCTCGGTGGAAGCGCTTCGTGGAGTGCGGTGACATCACGCTCCCGTGTTTCCTTTCATGTTGCTTGTACCGCTTAGCGCAGCGCTTTTATTTAGATGCTTGCGAAACGTAGGTAGACTTTGTTTTAGCTACACGGACTGTAAACGCGGTCATGCAAACGGGAGCGCATTTTTTTCTTTTGAGAAGTGGCGTCTCAGACGTTCTTCAAACGTTTTTGCAGGTGTGCGCGAATCATTTCGACGCTTCATGCATTGAGAAGACGACATCGTAGACGGATCCAAGGACAGGGAGAGTTATTGAAGTTGCACTCCCAGTACCACGGTTGCGTCCTGGATCTGTCCCAACGGTATTTTCCGGCTGTCCGTCCTACCTATCAGTACGAGACCAGAGCACGAGAGAAACCCCTGACGCCAAGAGGAGCCGACAAGAAGCCTCCCAACTCGCCCGTGCTGTAGAAGAGTCGCTGGCGTCATATGAAGCGGAGCAAAAACGAGACCGGTTTTCGTCCCTCGAAGAACTAAGGGCTCGCCTGCAAAGGGTGTCAGTGTCTCCAAAGTGGACTGTGATTCATAAAGAAGAGTGCTCCATGTTTTTGAACATTATCGACTATCGTGAACCTTGTTTGAATGCGTCATTGACCGTGTTTGCAAACCTTGAAGTCTTTGCCTGCTATCAAGGTTCACCAATCAAGAACCTTGGTAGCGCTGTTGTACCAGACTCAGTTCAAAAAGTAAGTTCCTTGTTGGAAATTTTGAACAACCTGTCGATGCTGTCTGAGGAGCGCTGCACTTATTGCCACCTGGCTCAAGCAATACATTCCCTTGTTTGAGCCTTGTTTCCAGTTTTGTATCTCTTTACAAGTTGTTAGCTTTTAAAGGTGCTGTACTTTTTTCTTTTTTTTTTAACTCGAACTGCCTCGGTGCCCACTGTAGCAGTTGTACAGTCCGTTTTGGTACCTAAGCTGTGTACACTTTCCTTGTGCACTCTGTGTACAGACATGTTGTGCACTGTGATTTGTTTTTTTCTTAGATTTTTGTTTGATTTTTTCCCTAGGAAATGCACCTACCTGTGGCAGTACAATTACTTTTCTTTCTGTCATTTATCATGCTGTGGACCACAATTTAGTCACCAGTGTTCTTTTGTATTGTATTTTTTGGCAAGTGTTTGAACCTGATACCTTGTGTTGCTACTGCTACTATGATAAACGAATGGTATGTTTTCCTCTAACCTACAATTTAAATGAAAGTGTGCTTTTTCTGTTCCAAAGCTCGGGGATGTTTTTGCTGTTACAATCTGTTTTGTTTTCTGAGTTTTATGTGGCAAGATATTGTGTTTTGTACTTTTGGCATATTTTCAGCATTAAGGGCAACATCTTGTGTTGCCTGTCGTCTGCCTGGACCGAGAACAATGTGCACTGTGATATTTGTACAGACGGCGTCTGGCTGTGATAAATAAATACGCATTATTCCATTCACGATATTCATTATTTCTTGATACCTTGATAAGTTCCCCCGCAACGGTGGCTCAGTGGCTAAGGCGTAGCGCTGCTGAGCACTAGGGCGCAGTTTCGATACCCGGCTGCGGCGGCCGCATTTCTGATGGAGGCGAAAAGCAAAAACGCCCGTGTGTACGAGATTTCGGCACACAATAAAGATTCCCAGGTAGTAAAACTTGATCCTGAGCTCTCCCCTACGGCGCGCTTCATCGCCTGCATTGCGTCGGCGCGTTAAACCATACAATCAATGGATACCTTGATAAATCGTGCGGACATGGTGTCAAGGAACCTCGCCCGAGTCGGTAGGCGTGAAGGGCGCTCGCGGCTGGCGCAGCCACCCAGCGAAGGGCGGCCGGCCGGCCGGCGCGATGTGACGTCGTCGACGTCACGTCACGTGACGCGCAGGCCTGAAAAGCTTCCGGGGGTGACGGCTAAAGCCACCATGGGCGTTATTGTGGACGCTGTATAATTCCGCAATATTGTCAATTTCGTAATGGTGGCATTTTAAGCCAATCGGAGAGGTCGTGGCAGCTCACTTGGTCAATCAGCATCGATTGATGCCGGGATCCGACAACATGGCGGAACTCGACAATGCCCATAATAGCACCATAGGTTCGTGGCGTGCGCGTCTGCGCAACTTCGATTTGATGCGCAACCACAGCGAATGAAATGGCGCTCTGTCAAGCACGGCCAGGCTGAGCCGCGTTTACCTAAATGGAGGACGACACTCTACATAAATGTTCGCGCCGTCACGGAAGTTGACAGACGTGTGCAAATAGTGAAATCTGGAACCGAATGAAATGCGAATTGAATAGTGATGAACAATCGAATCGAATACGATCATTGTTTAAATAATATGCGCATACTTCTGAAATATTCAGGCAACCATTTTCAAAGCTTCCCTAGGATGGAAATGTAACCCTAATCGATACATTGAAAGAATTCCACATGCACCAATCAATTTAATTCGAGCATTATTTGAAATTTTCGAATGTTCCCACACGCCTAGAAATTGATAATGAGGCTGACATATACAAGAGATGCAACTGACGGGGAGCAGTGCTTCGGGAAACACATCTATTTTTCTCTCAATCTCACTTTCTTTCTTTTTCTTTTTTTTTGCAGAGAGGACCACTATGTTCGGCTCACTCATGAAACCTTTCTACTTCCTCATTCGGTCTCGGGGTTCTGTCTGATGAAATGGAGAAATTAGTGAGAATCAGGAGACAAGAGTTTTCGCTATAGTATCCACCTTTAACGGCAATTGCACGAACTGGGTTAATTAAACAGACCTGGTTATTCGGAACACTGGAAGAGCACTCGCCCGCTGTACGCGGAAGCTAATTGAATCGAATTTTGTTGGCGCCGGGAACCCACCGCTTCGTTTAGTGTTTTTCCCGTCTCGTTTTCGGCAACTTGTAAAGGTTTTCTCATCTCGCAAAGAGTGCTGCTTCTTTCTTAACTGAGGTTTTAGGCCCAAGAACTTCCTCTAAGTTCTCACCCGCTCTTAAACAACAAAGTATATTAAGCCTGTTCTGACTTTCTTGGTCTGCACTCTGCAGAGGAGCGTGACAACGTGATTAACGATTACACGGTGAGCGCTTCCCCAGAAAAAAAGAAAGAAAGAAAATGTATGTGGGAGCCTCATTCATTCATCAGTTGTTCAGTGTGTAAAAATTACAGCATGAACTAGAACTACATACCAGCGTGGGTGCATGAAAAGTGTTTTTGAGTGTGTAAAAGTTAAACGAAGGAGTTGCTGTCAGTTGCCACAAGTTGAAAGCATATTTATATTTCACACTCAGCGTCATAATTATTTAAAATCTCAGTTGCTGTCAGTTGCCACAAATTGACGGCATATTTATACTTTGAACCCAGCGCTGTAAATTATTAAAATCTCACAGCTGCTTATGATGCATTGTTTCGGCCGGACTTTTTATGTCAGGAGTGTAATAACAAGTTATTATACAAGTAAGGAATGTAACAATAAGTTATTATCCAAGTCAATTATCAAGTTGGAGTGGCATAGATGCGTAAATCTCCTGTAGGGACTGGTTTAAGAAAAAGGGTGTATCAATGCAAGTGCTCCTAATAATTCTGCCCGTTTTTACCTTTTTCGCTGCGCGTTCAGATCAATGTGGATGCGAATGTGACACGGAACTTGTCCTTTCTTGAAAAATTTTGAAACTAAGGCACGTAAATGTTGTTACGGAGATGAAATAAAGTTACCTCATCTCCGTAACAATATCAAGCTTTGTGCCATGTACGTATTTGTGCAAAATTAGTTCAATTTCTACGAAAATGCGATACCTTCAAATTGTTGTAAGGTAAAACACTTAACCGAATATCCTTTTTTCACATCAATCTGGGCCTAATCTAAGGATATTAGGAATATATGCTTGCACTCGTTTACTACTATAAAGACATTTCAAAATCTACCAAAAACTCTCCGGCCATATTTACCAATTCAAGCTCCTTTCCCAAGTTAAAAACTATTTCTACGCGCTTGTGACTGTCTATTCTTTTCTGTTGTCATTCGTCTGCATTTGCGTACACCAGGTTACCCAGAATTATAAACCAACTCATTCCAGCTACAAGGTTGACGGAACCACACTTCTACACGTACTCGCAAAGCTCTTTCTATTTTATGGAGATACTTGTTATGTTTGACATATTCGACATGATCTTGTTTTTCAGAATTTATGTTATGTAATCATCACGACCCTTCTGGCAATTCGGGCTGCGAGTCTGAATGAGCGAAACAAACATGATAGCACCCACAGCTTTGCTGCTGTTCTGAACTGCTAAGAGGAATTACTGTCGTTTCTCAAAAGTAGTACAGAAGAGTGAACATGCTGCAGAACCTTCTTGACGAGGAGTTCACAGAAGAGCCGACGATGTCCTCCAGCCCATCCGAGCTTAACGGTGATTTTACTTCCCCTCACTTTCCGTCTTTATTATTTATTTTCTAAAAAAAGTCACTTCCACGTCGTGAAAACCTTCGGACAGCGAGGCTGTAATAATGCTGTAGCTGCTGCTGATGACTTCCGGAACAAAACTGCATATTCATTATCATCATCATCATCATTTTGTTTTATTTACTTAAACTAAATAATAACAATGATTTCGTTCTATTACCGCGATTATCTTTAATCTTGGTTTAACGCCAGGATATTCTGCACAAAATCGGGTATGCATTGCATAAAGCAGGAATAAGCCAACCAGCTAGCTCCTAGCATAGCATAGCCATGCACAATATTATTCGACGTACAGCCCTTGTCTCTGACGAGCACTTGGCCCTTCTGCCCTCCCTTCTGCCCGCCCTTCAGCACTCAATATAAACACACTCGAGAGAATACAAAGAAAAGCGGTGCGTTTCATTTTTAATAAATACAAACGTTCGGGCTCCCTGTCCCAACTAACGTTGCCTAATGAGATTCCTTCTCTTCAACTCCAAAGACAAAAGTACCACCTAGAATTTTTACATAAACTAAGTAACCACAACTTCAACCTCGACCTTTATGTAAACTCTCTTTCCACAAGAGAAACAACACAATCGCTTCGATGCACTAACACCCATCTATGCCAGAGCAGATACGTACAGGTTTTCCTTTTTCCACGGACCATTTCAGAATGGA
This sequence comes from Rhipicephalus annulatus, assembly GCA_013436015.1. NCBI lineage: Eukaryota > Metazoa > Arthropoda > Arachnida > Ixodida > Ixodidae > Rhipicephalus > Rhipicephalus annulatus. Next base: position 267,739 of record WOVY01012446.1, read on the forward strand.
ATGCTCTGCCGGCACATCAGAACCTGTGACAACCTGCTTGATATGTATTTTTCTGCATATTTTTATCAGCGTTGCCTATTATATATATATATATATATATATATATATATATATATATATATATATATATATATATATATATATATATATATATATATATATATATATATATAGTCTAGTAGATCCTCCGTGACCGGTCACAACGTGGTTTATTTCGACGTTTCGGCCTAGAGTCTGGCCTTCATCAGGAATAAAGATACAGTTTGTCGGGGCTCAGCTTTATACAATCTCAAATCAGAGGGCAAGTAAAGAGGGAAAAAAGGAAAAAAAAGAAAAAAAGAAAAGAAAAGAAAAAAAGAAAAAAAAGAGAAAAATAATATACGCTGGACGCCCCTCGGGTGCCCCCCTTCCACTTTTCCCTCCACTTCCCCCCCCATTGTGGGTCTTCTCGTGGTGGTCGCTTCATTAGTAAGTCTTCACGCTTACGCATATATATATCTTCACGCATATATATATTATAGGCAAAGCGTGAAGACTTACTTATGAAGCGACCACCACGAGAAGACCCACAACAAACAAACCTCTGCTTGACTTACAGCACAAACTTCCCCAATGTAAACAAAATCCTTAAACGACATTACAACATTCTGGAACAAAGTGAACGTCTGAAACGCGCATTCCCATCCGCTCCAGGCGTCGTTTACCGACGACCACGTAACCTCAAAGACACCCTTGTCCACTCCCAAATTAACACATCACCCCCCAATAATTCATGCCACCCTTGCTTAAAGCCACGATGTCTTGTATGTAAGGCGATGCGAGAAACAGACAAAGCAACCAGCACCCAATCCAAGTTTTCGATTAACATACGAGGAAACCTAACATGCGATTCCTCTAATGTGGTGTACCTACTCGAATGCAACGTGTGTGGTATGCAGTACATCGGACAAACAGAAACACCATTTAGGATTCGCTTCAATAATCACAGAGCCCATGCGAAATCAGCCCCAAGTCTACCTCTATCAAAACATCTCAATCTTCCCGACCATGCATTCGACAAACTATCAGTAACGCTCTTAGAGACGGGATTTAAATCAAATCGAGAACGTGAACAACGAGAGTCATACCTTATCCACCGATTTAACACCCTCGATAGAGGAATAAATGAGAATCCTGGTACACTTGCAGCAATTAAAGCATTAGAATACAATAACGGCAACAATGAAAATAGTAACTGAGTTCACGGCACTGCAGCTGCGAAGGGCACTGGACAACCCAAAACAATTCCAAGTGTAACTACTCTTCCTAAGTGCAGCTGTCGTCTGTTTTCTGTTTTATTTTACTACCCAATCAATTGTGCCATGCACGACATGCCCAACAGCAACCATGTGCACAGCCGGGAGGCCCCCCATGACACGCGTAATTTAGAAGCGGGCCAGGAATTCGCATTGCACGCGCTTGCACAGCCTACCGCAATACGGGGCACCCCTATTTTTACGACAAAATGTTGACAGGGCGCGTAGTAGTTAAAGGCTTAGAACTTCCTAAAATGCCCACTGACCAGCCTCTGCCACAATACGCGGCCCCCGTCCTTCTACGACGAATTGTTTATGGGACCCTGAGTAGTTAAAGGCTTAGGACTTCCTGAAAAGCTCTTTTTTTGCCCCACACCGAACCGCCAGTGCCAGGAGGGGCCGTCTGATCGGGAGGAATGCGCTAGTGAACGGAAACATACACAGACCGCTGACATCAGAAAGGTGAAGGGGAGCGGGGGGAGAGGTATGGGGGGGAAGTGGAGGGAAAAGTGGAAGGGGGGCACCCGAGGGGCGTCCAGCGTATATTATTTTTCTCTTTTTTCTTTTTTTCTTTTTTCTTTTCTTTTCTTTTCTTTCCTTTTTTTTCCCTCTTTACTTGCCCTCTGATTTGAGATTGTATAAAGCTGAGCACGGACAAACTGTATCTTTATTCCTGATGAAGGCCAGACTCTAGGCCGAAACGTCGAAATAAACCACGTTGTGACCACTCACGGAGGATCTACTAGACTATATATATATATATATATATATATATATATATATATATATATATATATATATATATATGAATGTGTATAATTTTTTGTATCTACATCTTTATCTGAGTGCGCAATTATAAATACCCTTCCTGCAAGGTCCACAATGTGGTCTGCAGTATGTACCAAATAAAAACGTAAAAAGTAAGCCTGGCTAATATTGTTCCAACTCTCGTCATTATGAACACTCGCCGCAGATAACTCTCGAAAACTTGGTTTTCTAGGACACTGATGCCAATCGATAATTGTGAAATGGGCCTGTTGGTCGATCATTAGAAGCGACTGCGCGTCTCTCATAATCATATGGTGGTTTTGGGACGTTAAACCCCACATATCAATCATTAGAAGCGACTGCAGCGACAGAAGGTCAGAAATGCGTACCTTCTTCGTGCCTTCTTTTGTATTTGTGTCGAGTTCGCGCCACTGTAAGATGCTTCTGCTGATGTTCGAATTTCAAATCACTTCTGAGGAATCTGATTATGTGGCGAAAACACTGTGGGAAATAACATCTACAGCCACCAGTCTATAGCAGGCACATACGGAAATCCATACGGAATGTTCGAAGAGCAAAGCTTTTTAGTTCAAGAAGAAACCTTCGGTAATAAATTGTTCCACCATCTCTCGGGATTCTGTAGTGGTGACTAAATTTCAATATTCAGTGCCAATATGCATGGAGATGTCGATTAGTTTGCCCTCGCGCGGTGCGTTGCTCGATTCTCAGCTATTTGCAGTTGTGTGATTTGCAAACGAGAGAGATCCGTGCTGCAGTCCGAGTGACGCAGCCCGCCCAAGCCACTTTCCAGCCTTTCGTTACGTCTCCGAAGGCGATTGCTAATTGCCTTGAGTAAAGCCTCAGTAAATCAATCAATCATTCAACCTTGTTAATTAACTTAGGACTGCCCATCGAAGCCATAGTCTTGGGTTCGATCCGATAGGACCAGGCCAAACTTTTCAGCTAATAAGCAACCTAAAGCAACAAACACTTACTTGTTGCTTTGTGCTACAAAACGGAGGTTATTTTGTGAATTCTTCCTTTCACGATGTTCATGTTAGCGTTTTTTTTTCTTTTTGCTCTTTGTGTAGGTGGAATTGAAACACGGCCGCTGACTATACGCAAGAAGTGGTTGGTAATGCTGCTACGTTATTTGTTTCAAGGTACGACGATCAATGTTTCTTGCATTCTCATGATCTGTGCATTTTACATGTAAAAAGAACAATTGGGCCTTAATGCCATTTTTTATTGAGTAACATTTCATGCAATTCTGCATATAACCTTCGCATGCCTATAGCGTCTATGAGCTCTGTTTCGATGTCACGTAGCCTTTATCGCTGCAGGTAAGCATGATTGATATGTGGGGTTTAACGTCCCAAAACCACTATATGATTATGAGAGACACCGTAGTGGAGGGCTCCGGAAATTTAGACCACCTGGGGTTCTTTAACGTGCACCCAAATCTGAGCACACGGGCCTACAACATTTCCGCCTCCATCGGAAATGCAGCCGCCGCAGCCGGGATTCGAACCCGCGCCCTGCGGGTCAGCAGCCGAGTACCTTAGCCACTAGACCACCGCGGCGGGGCTGCAGGTAAGCATAAAGCTTCATTACTAACACCTCATTCTTTACGCGTAGCAAATTATCTTGTCGTAATGAAAGCAATTAAATTAGTAAAATAATTTACCTGCTTTTTCGGAATACGCACCTGCTCGGGGAAATTCTTGGCTCAGGTGTTCTCTGTTTATACAACTACATGTATTATTATTATTATTATTATTATTATTGAGCGTAGAATTTGAGCACAATAAATTATAATGCGGGAAAAGGCTTTCAGGTTTGAAACAATGGCTACTTTTTTAAGCTACGTCTACTTTGTTTTGGCACGGTAAAGTCAGAAAAGAAGTCTCCGACATCATCTCTGTTTCGGTGAGTGATGTCACTGCAATTTTGAAATTTACAGACAAGTCCATAACGACATAGCGAGATCTTATACTTGCATACGTTTGCACAAAAATTCCTGTCTTTTTTTACTTTACACTTGGCTGTTCTTGCTCCCACTTCACCCGACTTGCTCTCCGTAAACGTAAAGAATGAATGTCTTTTCTGATGCAACCTTCTTCTTACAAGGGTCGCTAGAATACGAGGTAGTAATGAATAAACTGAACTACCTCAGTCAAGTAATCGATGAAACGCTTCGACGCTTCCTACTGGCTCTAACGTTCGTAGCCCCGCCGCGGTGGTCTCGTGGCTAAGGTACTCGGCTGTTGACCCGCCTGTCGTGGGATCGAATCCCTGCTGCTGCGCCTGGAATTCCGATGAAGGCGGAAATACTGTAGGCCTGTGTGCTTAGATTTGGGTGCATATTAAAGAACCCCCGGTGGTCGAAATTTCTGGAGCCTTCCACTACGGCGTCTCTCATAACCATACGGTGGTTTTATGACGTTAAAGCCCACAAACCAATCAATCAAATCAATCTAACGTGCGTAGATCATTCACTTTCATTTCATTTCTGGCTGGTGTACCTGACGCACTCTTCTATATATGCTTATTTCAGTGCCAGCCTTTACTAGTATGGCTCGTGATAATTTTATTGAATCGCCGCCATGGCATTGTTTTCTGATTTTCGCCATATTACTGTAGTCACGCTTTCTCCATCACGAAAACACCATATTGTTCTAAAGGTTTTACTGATCGTTTCTAAATTGGTCGTAATGACGCTGTCGTCATTCAGTTATGATTAGGAAGCTGTTGTAACGCCATCGCTAAATAATGTATTTGTCCCACATTTGATGGTAACACATTTAAATGTCAGACATTTAAATTCTACACATTTATTTCTAATGAAACCAGATCACAGATAAGCCATCATAAAACAGACTGGCGAGAGAGAGGGGGAGAATAAAATGAGCCAAAGGCGGGAGCTTAATCAGAAATTGGAGCACCCGGTTTGCTATTCTGCACTAAAGGAAGGGAGAATGAGGTAGAGAGATGGGAAAGAAAGTGAAGAGCGAAATAGACGCGCGAAAAAGAAAAAAAATAATGTGAGCTGGGGTGCTATAGCCTCTACAATAGGCCACTACCACGCAAAAATCTCAACAAGGCATTAACTAATTTTCTGTGCGAAGACAGATCATGTCGCCTTTCAAGCACTCATTGTTCTGACGAAGGTATGTCGTTAAGGAACCCACTGTCGAAATTTTTACTGTGGCCGCTGCGTGCAAAATGAGTGACGCTGCTACAGGCGACCAAGCTGCATGATCCCACATCGCAGCATTGGATAAAGAGAGGTATCACAGTTTGTTCGCTTTTGGAGACCGAGGAGTGCTAATACGAAATTACAAGCTCTGACATCCCGCTCATAGCTTCAGGGTATTTCAACGGAGACCCGATTCATACGGACATGCAATTCGTGTAGCTTGCGTGGGGACTGGCTTGCTGGATTCCGTCCATAGACGAAGTAGTCCAGAAGAACACCAAAAAAAAACACAATTGGTTCAATACGAACAAAGAAGTGATGCCGAGGGGTCACAAAAACGACAGTATAGGGTAGCTTGAGAGCATGATAATATAACCACCTGGCAGCCGGAGTAGGCGATGACTTTGCTGTTCTCAGGCCAGAAAAGAAGATTCCCGGGTAACAAATAGGCTCCCCCTGTGATAACACGCAAGTAGGCACTGGACACTGGCTCTGCGCTACACGAGGTGCTCTTTCGAGGTAGGTGGTCGCGCGTGGTTCCTACACTTGGTAACTACCAATATTTCATCGGAGCCACCTCAATTATTAAAAAAATAACTTCCGTGTTGTCTTTGTTGAGTTGTATGTTTAGTTCAAGCAATAGGGCCTTAGTTTTGTGAACAATATATCCTGCAATATTATGAACTAATTCGGTGCTACAGATTCATTACGCGCCCCGCCGCGGTGGTCTAGTGGCTAAGGTACTCGGCTGCTGACCCGCAGGTCGCGGGTTCGATTCCCGGCTGCGGCGGCTGCATTTCCGATGGAGGCGGAAATGTTGTAGGCCCGTGTACTCAGATTTGGGTGCACGTTAAAGAACCCCAGGTGGTCAAAATTTCCGGAGCCCTCCACTACGGCGTCTCTCATAATCAAATGGTGGTTTTGGGACGTTAAACCCCACAAATCAATCAATCAGATTCATTACGAGGGAAGCGGGCACAAAATTCAAAACCAGTACATGCTTCATGATTGCGCAGTACCATCTTCACATGGACTCACATTTCTGGTCCAGTCCGGAAGAACTTGATACCGAAAGGTAAGCGTGCGATACATACATACGGCTTTCGAAGCCGTAATCAGGGCGGTGACGTCATGCTCAATAGGAATATGTGATGGTAGTGTTTAGAAGAGAAAGAAGGCACCTAATTTCTGCAGCGCGGTAGGGAGCACGGCGCAGTGCCTCAGAAATACACCGCAGCTACATATCGCTCTCGCCTGCGGTCTTTCTCTCTCTCTCTCTCTCACACTGTGTGTGGGCAACTAACGCTATACGTTCAGAAAACAAAGACTCGACTGCGAGAACGCCAGAAGGCGAGACGCGGCACTGTTAAAACCTTCCAACGACCCTGCGTGTTTCCTTTCTTTCTTCGTATCCAAAGCGCGCCTGCTTCTTTATCGAAAAGAACGTGTTGACGAGAATTCCGAGCAGGCAAATTGCCTATTCGGAAGCGGCACTGGAGAACGGGCTAATTAGCTAAGCACACTTTGCCCTCATTCCAGGACAACTTCTAGTTAAAACAAGACACAACTGCTTCCACTAAAAAGGGATTCGGCACTTTTCAGGTCCTCTCCGGAAAACTCGTCGGCACTGAACAAGTGCGCCCACGTGCCTTTCAGAATTGGGCCCCGGAACTGCGTCGGCACGAGGCTGGCACTGCTCCAACTCAAGTACACCGTAGCCAGGATTGTGCAGCAGCATCGGCTCGAGCTTGAGGCATCGCAAGAGGTGAGGAAACTCGTGGCAAGCTTTCGCTGACAACAAATTTAATATGGAGATTGTAGAGAGGGAAACCAGAACGTACAGAGAGGTATTAGGACGCCTGGTACTGGGCAAAGGGGTAAAGAACGAAAAGAGAGATATTTACAGAAGAACGCGCACTTGATCCAACACATCAAGTCTACAGGCACTCGCACAGACCACTGGAATATAAGTACGCCTGCAACACTTTCGTTGCATTCGCGCCTTCGAGGCAGTTGTCAGTGTCCATACAGTTTTGGCTCGCTTTGGTGCCCGCCGGTGCCCACATTGCGTACTTCTTGACCCAGAAGACTCAAAACCGTGTTTCTGTGAAGTGTACTGTCAAACTGTTATCGTATGTGTCAAAAGTAGATGATCTTTCACTCGAAATAAATGTGTTGCTAAATTTATTCTAGCGTGCACCAGTGAGCACACCGAGATAGCGGCACGTTTCTAAAACTATTTAGTGAGCACTTTCTGAATCGTCAAAATAGCTCACCATACTCCTGACTGCCCATACCGTTTGTGTGTGTGCATGTGTGCGTTTGTGTTTGAGCGTGCAACAAGTGAGCATACGACGGGGGTCTATGATTCCCTCCCGGCCATGCCAAGAAAAACTAAAGGCGCTAATCATTCCAAAACAAGGCTTTCATTCCGCCCTTTATTCTTCTTTCAAAAGTACGAATCGTCATCGTCATCTTCGGGCACTCTAAAGAGCCCACGCTGCGGCGAGCACGCACACCGTGCCCGAGCTGACGTGGCAATGCCCCGAATTGGGGAAGTGGAAGGGGTTCGGTGTAAAACGGCCTAGTTTTGTGAATGATATATGCAATGATCACGCGATCGCTGTTCAGTGCTCTCTTCCTTCGGTGTTCACTGTATCTTTGAGTGCATGAGTACTTTGCGAAGGCAACATATGTTTTATAGCCCTGTGTAAACTGTAACGGAGCCATATTCGCAGTATAACTGTCAGTTCAAGCGCACGAATAAACAGAAAGGAAGAGAGGACAAGCGCTGAACTGACAGTTACATCATGCATATCCAACTAACTCAACTTTCGATTTTGTTGCATGTTCGCAGTATAGCACTTGCACAATGTGTCCGTTGGTAGTAGTTGTGTGGGTCTGAATTACTGCCTGAAACTTTCATGAAGCACTGCTCAGAACTAGCAGTCACACTGAAAGTTAAAACACATATCCTCCAAAGCTAGATATTAGGAATAAGTTCCTGGCACATATATTCATTATCAAATAATTTAAAGGATTTACCGTTCCAAAACCACGATATGGTCATGAGGGACGCCGTGGTGGAAGGATCCAGAAAGTTTGACCACCTGGGGTTTTTAGATGCGGAAGCATCTTATACTCACGCCTTGTAGTGCGCCGTCCGCGCCGTCCGCACCGCTTCTCGAACATTCGACAGCTGACGCGCGCGCATGCGCCGTCGCGCCGTCGCCCACCATCTGTGCCGCGCGCGCTTCTCCTTCGAGAACATTCGACAGCTGACAGCGCATGCGCCGTTGCGCTGTATATATACTCAAGGTCGGCGCTCGCTCGCTCAGTCGCCGCTCGTCCGTTGGTTTGTACGGCGCGTCGACGTCCGAAGTCGCCGTGAAATGAATGAATCCACAAACACAATGATCGACGTCCCTTCGACCAGCGCCGCCCTTTCGCATACGTGTGTACGTGTTCACTCATTTAACACCCCCTCCTACAACCACGTTAACCAATTTAGCCATCGACCCAAGTAAGTCGCACTTTAACACCCCGTTAACCAATTATATGCTCCGCATCCTCCTCAGTGTTCCCCCGAGGGAAGCTGCGGGTAATTTTTTTAACGTGCACCTATCTAAGCACACGTGCCTCGAGCATTTTCGCCCCCATCGAAATTGTGGCCAAGGACTCACCCGGGAAATATTTAGGAATAGTTATATTCGTCAAGCTTATTACATCGCACTGTGACTTTTTTCCCAGGGTACCGCGGACATGAAGGAGTATTGTTTTCTCTCTGCTCCCTTGAGAGGTCCATGGATCGTGTTTTACAAGTCATAGCACGGCTATGATGTACACAAAAGTGTAGCTTCGTAAAAGCCACCGATATTCTGCATCAGAATATCACAAAACCAATTCGACAAACCTCACCTGCACGTATGGACCCCGTTCAACATCCCCAGTAGGGTTGTTAGGTCATGTGGCTGTCGAGATTATAATTTAGTCGTTTATGCATAACTACTCACCGTGAAATCGGGCTTCCACGAAACATCGACATTAATTGTGCTGTATTTTAAGCAAATCAAGTTTCAATATATCTACGAGAACTCTACGGCACATGAAAACATTGCAAAAACACTCATTCAATAAAGAGAATTTCACGCTGTATTGCGCTAGTCTATGCGTTCTATTACATAAATAAGTCATTAACAAAAATATTCTTACTGCAATCGGTAGTAAATTGTACGTTTGCTGTAGACGAACACGTTGCCCACATTTTTTTCTCTCTTTTTTTCATTATTTCACCCATTCTGTCTGCCATTCTTTTTTATCTCTTAAGTTCGGCGGATTTCTTCATCACTGTTTTGTGTTTGCTCATTGATGATACTATCCCTTTAATATTGCTTGTACGAACATGTCCAACCGCGCTGTCATACAAGTCTTCTGTATACCTTGACGGCCGTGAAACCAGTAAATGCCGATAAGATCTATTATTTTGACACTAATGTTTATTTTCGCATGGTGCATCTATTAACTTCGACACTAGCCTGACAGTAGGTCATACAGAACCAATCCTGATTACTTCACGCGCCAGTATGGCTAGTTGTGATCACGTCAAGCTTCGCGTCGGCAACGAGAAGTAGATGCCATGGAAACATCAGAATATATTGCATGATCATGTGAAAAAAAGCTCATTTCATTTCATAAAATTTGGGTACAGTAGAAACTGAAAGCAGCTAATAAATTTTCTGTAAGTTTTACAGAGAGCGCCCATTCACCACAGTGCGTTATCTAGGCTCTTGGGTGCTATGGGTTTTCATTTGACGGTAAAAAAAAGAGCAGCAATCTGCAAATTTTTTTACCAATATGACTTTAACTATTTGTTTTCATCACACCTTCCCGAGGTTATTTGCATGTTACATTGCAAATGGCGTCGAAACCCGATAGTATTGCGTCTGGAGAGAGTGAACAAAACGTTTATTTGACGTTCTGCGCAAGAAAATTGGTGAATAATATTCTGGAGGCGCTGCGTAACGAGCGCATCAAGTCACGTCACACGTGAGACATGAGCGCTTTCTAGCAGTTATTTTGGAAAACGAAGTGCGTGGCGTGCACGCCTGTCTCGGAGGCGACAAGGTATAGAACGCAAGGCGACGGGTAGGTACCGCCACCGTGTCGTCTTAGCAATGTGTTGCAAACACTTGCCTTTTCGTGCAAGCTTGCATTGTCAGCGCAGCGTGATAAGCGCTATGGTCCCTAGAATTACTTATGTATGCCTTTTCTAGTAAAAAAAAACACACACATACATAATATTTACGTGTTGTTGAGGTGCTTGAGATATGCGCAATAATTGCTTCTTAATTGACAATCGCACAAGTATGAATGCTAAAGTTTGAGCAATAGTGGTGTGCACTCCGGATAGGGTCGGCCGTTTGGAGTATCGTTTAGTGTCGTTTGAAGTTACGTTAAGGGTGGACAAACGGACAAATGTACGGACAGACAGACAAAAATTTTTGCGTTGAAGGTCCCCAAGAAAGTTCACCTCTACTTTTATGGAAATTATAGACGCCGAAAAAAATCAATTTCTAATGCGAAGTGAGACATCAGCAGTGCCATGTGTTAGAAGGCACACCTGTGAAAATATATCTTCCGCGCCTGTTAAAACATATCTTCCGCTAACTCCTGCCATGGCACCCCCCTCCACCCCCTCCCAAAAAAAAGCAGCTAACAGTATGTTTTGAATTAATAAAAATAAATAAAAAACTGAAGCCATGAGTGGCGTTTGTTGCTAACTACACGGTCCTTTTATTCTGAGAGGCTATACATTTCTAGTTGTCGCCAATAACTAACGGTGCAATCTTAGAGGCCACACTTTCGTTTTGGAGTTGGCATGATGATGCGACAGGTGGCGGGACTAAGGCCGATTTGCTACTTCCTTGTACTGCAAAGTAGGCTTGGTATTCGGCGTGTCGAACAGCTGAGCGTTACAAACAGAAATGCTAGTGAACATAATTTTTAGAGAAAGCAGGGAGCGATGAGCATCTCGCGTCGCCATGGAGAACGATTTCAATCGTTAAATACATATTTACTACAACAAATATATATTCAACGAGCGTTGTATACGTGCACAACAAGATGCGGAAACGGCATGATGGTGCTTTGTGTCGTGCGAAAACTAGGTAGTGGCCATAGAATGGCATTATTACATGCATAGCGGCAGAAATACTACACTGCAGTGCTATTACAATGCATACTTTGCACTCTGCGTGCATCACTAATGGCCTATATCGTTGCTGAAGTAGTTTAATGCAGCACTAATTTTTTGCAGATTAGTTCGTTCCTACTGAAATCTTGGCTTGCTGCGCGCGCACGCAGAAAGAAGGTATACGGGAGACAGGATAGGGTACAATATCCCTACCTGTTTCTGCGCTCAATCCTATCTTCCTTCTTGGTTCTTTCTGCTTCCCTGGTCGTCTAGAAGTAGTTCAGACAGTGCACGCTTGAGCACAGGGATTTTCAGAAATTTGTTATTGCAGAATTACAAACAACTGAGAACATATGCAACAAGATTTGCGCCACACTCATCGTAGAATGCAATTCTATTTTATTTTTTTATTTTATTTGCAATACCCTCAGGGCCAAACGGCATTACAGAGGGGAGTGGTTGCGAAAGAAAAGACAAACATTTTTACAAATGCAGCGGCGAATCTTACATCGAGCAGAAGACCTTAATTATACAGGTTAGCTAACAGGCTTTATAGCAAACAAAAACGCGGGAATGATGAGAATTACATCAAGACTGAAAAAAACGACAAGAAAATAACTGCTGTACAGGAACAACACAGCATCGGGTAATACAATACTTTGTTGGCTGTGATTACACATAATTAGCTAAGACACTTTTGAAATGAAGGTGATTTACAATGGTTGCCACTGATGCGGGAAGCCGGTTCCAGTCCTCGGAGGTGCGAGGTATGAAAGACTGAGAAAAGGCGCGAGTCCTGCAAGAAGGCAACCCGACCTTATGGGAATGATCCAGCCGGGGTGAGATATAACTAGGAGGCAAGATAAGACCGTCCCGCAGCGATGTGTGATGAAACAGCTTGTGAAACAAGTGGAGACGAAACATTTTACGACGGGATAAAAGTGAAGGTAAGTTGAGGCTAGATTTCATGGCTGTTATGCTAGCTGTCCTGTTGTAATTAGAAAGTATAAAACGAATTGAGTTATTCTGTACCATTTCAAGAGAGTGTATTAGGTTGGCATGACAAGGATCCCATACTGCAGCGGAATATTCAAGTTTAGGTCGTATTAGTGTAGTGTAAAGAAGAAGTTTCAAGAAAGAAGGGGCCGTTGAAAAGTTGCGGCGGAGGTAACCTAACATTCGGTTAGCATTTTTAATGACGTAATTACAGTGAACAGTCCAGGTCAGATCAGTTGTTATATGCACCCCAAGGTATTTATAGTTTGTCACGGATTGAAGAGGGGTGTTATCAAGGTAATAGTTTGGAAGTTGATGGTTCGCTCTCGAAACACGTAAAAATTGGCATTTCTTATTGTTTAATTCCATGAGCCATGTTTTACACCAAAGAGAAATGGAGTTAAGATCATGTTGAAGAGAGGTAATATCGCCATCACAAGTTACCTCTCGGAAGATTACGCAGTCATCCGCAAATAAATGAATATTGGAGGTAATGCAGCACGGTAAATCATTAATGTATATAAGAAAGAGCAGTGGGCCTAGTACGGAGCCTTGTGGTACGCCGGAATGAACGGCACTTGGTTCAGAGCTTACATTATTAACTGAAACAAATTGAGAACGATTTTTTAGAAAACATTTGAGCCATGTTAGAAGCCTGGGATCTATATTAAGTTCATTTAATTTGTGCAACAGCAAGTTGTGACAGACTTTATCAAAAGCTTTGGAGAAATCTAAGAATATGCAGTCGGCAGAGCTATTTTGGTCGAGAATAACGTTTAATTTGTGTGTAAAGGCTACAAGCTGGGTTTCGCACGAGAATGTTTTTCTGAAGCCATGTTGGTGACGCGTAAAAAACGAGTTAGACTCAAGGAAGGTTGCAAGGTTAGAATACAAAATGTGCTCCAGTATTTTGCATGGAATGCTAGTAAGTGAGATCGGTCTATAGTTTAATGGGGAATGCTTGTCACCGGACTTGTGAAATGGCACAATTTTGCCAATCTTCCATTCGATTGGTAATACGCCTTCGTGAAGAGACTGTTGAAAAATTTTACTAAGAATAATGGATGAGTAGGCACAGGTACCTTTAAGGAACTTGGTGGTAATCAGGTCGCAGCCCGGGGCGGATGAAATTTTGAGGGACTTAATTATGTTTTCTACACCAACAGAATCTATCATAATTGGGAACATGACTGGGTAGTTATAGCATATCTTAGGTGGCAAAAGAACATTAATAGTGCGACAGAAATTGCCAGTGAAAGAGATGTTGAGAGATGAAGCGCACTGCTCAGGGGCTATAGCGTCTCCAGAGCCATTGATAAGGGTTATCGTTTGTTCACTACTTGGGTTTATGACGCGCCAAGACTTTTTAGGATCGTTGGATAGCATGGATGGAAGAGTGGTATTGATAAATGTGTCTTTAGCAGATTGGATGACTCTGATGTACTCAGCAGACGCTAATTTGTAGGCATTCCATCGGGCAGCGTTGTTAGAACGCTTTGCTAATCTGTATAGACGCTTTTTTTTGTTAGATAGCCGTTTAATGTGGTTATTATACCAGGGGGCGTGTAAGTTTGTAGTGATAGAGTGGACGAGGATGTATTTGTTGGTCAGTTCATCTACCTTACGTATAAACAGATTCCAATTAGTTTGGACAGTGCGTTCATCGAAACCCTCCAGAAAAGTGTCAAGAAAATTGCACAGGTCATTGTTAATGCCTTCAAAATTTGCTTTATTATAATCGCGAATTAATTTGGTGCTCTTAAGCGGCTTCGGACGCGGGAGCTTAATGCTGAACGACAATAAAGAATGATCACTTAGGCCCGGTGCATAGGTAATGTTCGAAACAACGTCAGGACTGGTTGTTAGTACGAGGTCAAGGGTATTGGCGGTTGAAAATGTTGTTCTTGTCGGTTCATGAACTACTTGAGAGAAAGAAAATACAGAGCACAGGTCGACGAATTCTTTGGCTAATTCGATAGAGTTAATGTTGCCACCAGCCAATATGTGATTGATTATTTGATTGATTGATTGATTGATTGATTGAAAGATTGAATATTTTCGCCAGTTTTGAATATATGGCGAAAAATGCATCGTGGTCATGCATAAGCTATGTCAGTACTCTGTAAAATTGCATGTGTGCCTCTCATAGTCCATTGGGGAGACTTGTGTGCAGCGCCATCATTGCCTGCAACTCTCACTGAACCTTAGGAACTCTACAATTCGGTCTCATTGGGGCACCAGAGCAACTGAGACCGAAATGTTTGCTACAGAAATAAATTATAGTATAACAGATGTCGTATTTAACAAGTAGAGCACTGCATGGGTCAACTTTCCTGCCCGAGCCAGGCTCAGCCTGAAAACTTTATGCTCCGGCCCGCGCGGGTCCGACCCTGGGTTTTTAAATATTCCCCGTACCCGGCCGGGGCCCGAAAGGTCTGGGTTCGGCCCGGCCCAGCCCGTTTCAGCCAGTCATGCCTTGAACATAAAAGAGGCACTGTCCTTTTTGCGGTTATTGTTAAGATGCCTGCCTCACACAAGATGTATTCTAGTGAGTGTTCTGGAAGTTCCCTGAGTGTCACTGTTTTCACTGGTATACTCTGCATACTTTCGGTTAATTACTCCCGGAACACTTTTACGAAATAATTGCAGGATAACATAAAAGATAATTGCAGTAATACACAGTTTGCTGCCTTATGTACGGAGTGCTAACCACACAGTCTTATATATATTAACAAGGTATATGATCCCCATGAAGTGGAAAAAATGGCAGACATTTATAGTTTGAGTCCACATAAATTGCATGCGAGCTGGTGCTGCTGAGTAAAAGTGACATGCCTTCTGCAAACGTCATCGATTGCGCCGTAGAATGAAATATAAAAAAACGCGCTCTAGCTACTTCTGGGAAAAATACACCAGGCTCGGCAGCGTTACATAAATCAAAGCTGTCGTGTCGAGTCCTCATCTGGCTCTTACCTGCACTGTTTTTTCGCGCTCAAAACTAAAAGGTGACTTTCCTCACTTTTCTTCACGCAGTCACTGCCACTACATTTCCATAGGGCTGTGAAAGCGACTCACATCCATTAGCAAGCGAGTCGCCGTCCTTCTCGTTGTTCCTT
Source organism: Rhipicephalus annulatus (assembly GCA_013436015.1). Lineage (NCBI taxonomy): Eukaryota > Metazoa > Arthropoda > Arachnida > Ixodida > Ixodidae > Rhipicephalus > Rhipicephalus annulatus. Next base: position 283,306 of record WOVY01012446.1, read on the forward strand.
GAAGATGCGTCGTCATTTTGTCATGGCCTTCGATCTTTGAGAGTGTTGTATATTTGTGGGAAAATGTCTTTGGAGCCTTTATCGGCGCTAAGCGCAGTGACGTCCACAATATTTCGAACATTCGAACACATGAAATTCCTCACAAAATGGCGTAGAGGGAAATCTGGCGTTAGTGAGCTGCTGCATGCAAGGGAATGCCGGATTATGTGAGCTTCGAGCTTGACTCGAATTTGTATACCTCGAAGACGAGTCCGACTTCACATTAAATTGATTGATTTCTTACTAAAACAGCACTTAATAAGCTATTCATTGTTTTTGTCATTGCACAGAAACGTGTTTATTCAATGCTTCAAGTAATTAGTGGCTACTAAACTTGGCAGGCAGAAGACAAAGTGAGAGTTCCCTCTGCCACTTTATCTCATCTGTTTCTTTCGCGATTTGGTTGTGCCGTAAAGAAGAATGAAATTTTCTGCTAAGAAATATTGCGCTCGAGTGAGATGCGCTTATAAACGTCTTGTTTTAAAGAAAAGCTTTATTTAAGCTGTCGTATACGGTTTTGAGCCAAAGCCTCGCTCAACACCAGCAAACACAAGCCTCGCACACAGATATACCGTTATTCCCATCGCTAGGGGCCCCTCATGTGATTCGCATAGATGGTGGCACCGCACTTCCCTCTAGGTATATTTTGTGAAAAACTATGTTCGAACAGCCCAAGAACACCCCGCCGCTGTGGTCTAGTGGCTAAGGTACTTGGCTGCTGACCCGCAGGTCGCGGGATCGAATCCCAGCTGCGGCGGCTACATTTCCGATGGAGGCGGAAACACTGTAGGCTCGTGTACTCAGATTTGGGTGCACGTAAAAGAACCGCAGGTGGTCGAAATATTCCGGAGCCCTCCACTACGGCGTCTCTCATAATCATATGGTGGTTTTGGGACGTTAAACCCCACAAATCAGTCAATAAGTCCAAGGACAAACAAGCCTCTGCCCCACTACCATTCTTCGTCTCTTCGGTTTGTGTCACGCGCAATTTCCTACTGTAACAAAGCAAGATCGTACCCAGGGCTTCCGAAACAACTGTCAATTGAAGCGCCGAAGTGAACCAGCCAGCGGCTTCTTCAGCGCTCTCCGTCGAACACGGCGTATCGGGTGTCCGGATCGCATTCCCCGGCAGGGACCGGTAGCAGGAGAGCGGGTTGCCTATTCACCGACGAGCGAAGGCCTCAGTGCTAACAGGGCAGCGAAGTGCTGTGGTGGTTGCAGCCTTGCAGCTCGCGGCCGCGACAATGTGGGAGAAGGAGATGTATGACAGAAAGGATAATTGATATGTTAGGTTTAACGCCCCAAATCCTCCATATGATTATAAGAGACGCCGTAGTCGACGGCTCCGGAAATTTCGACCACCTAGTGTTCTTTAACATGCACCCAAATCTGAGCACACGGGTCTACAATATTTCCACCTCCACCGGAAATGGAGCTGCCGCAGCCGGGATTTGATCCCGCGACCTGCAGGTCAGCAGCCGAGTACCTTAGCCACAAGACCAGCACGGCGGGGTGACAGAAAAGAAAAAGCGGCGGCTATATGGTGGGGAAGAAAATGTGGAAGGTAAACAAGAAGCTGCATGTCCGCCAGAGATACTGTCAACACACCACGCACGCTGGAAAAAGAAGGCTGGCAGCTTTTTGAAGGAGCGGCGCGCAGCGAGACGCTAGAAGTTCAAGTTTTCACTAGCGAGCTCAGGACAACCTCTGTGTATTTAGTTGACAGTCACAAGATCGCCCAAAATAGGTAGTTATTTCAACTGCCGGCGTTGCACTTATCCCTTACAATATTAAGTGTCAATCACTTTTGGAACAAACCCACATAGCAGCGGCACATATTCGCCCGTGGCTATGTGCCACTGTCTAGCGGGAAGTGTTTGATGACGTGCGTGACGGTATTGTGACATTAGTCATGTCTTGACCAGCCCGTCATATTCGTCAAACTATCTTACCCTCCCGTGATGATTTTGGTTCACTCCATCTTAACCACAAACGTAAGCGGCTAGATAGATAGATAGATAGATACAGACAGACAGACAGACAGACAGACAGACAGACAGACAGACAGACAGACAGACAGACAGACAGACAGACAGACAGACAGACAGACAGACAGACAGACAGATAGACAGATAGATAGATAGATAGATAGATAGATAGATAGATAGATAGATAGATAGATAGATAGATAGATAGATAGATAGATAGATAGATAGATAGATAGATAGATAGATAGATAGATAGATAGATAGATAGATAGATACGCTCAGTGTCGCCGAAGGTCGCAAAAAAATGCTTCGCACTTACAAATTACAGGTAAGAGATATCTGCGTCCTACCTCCGGAATGTTTTTACTTTTGCAGAACGCATTTCCGTATGTGTAAAAACATTGTTTACGGCTGTAATTATATAAATCAAACAATTACCTTTAAAAGCAATGGAAAGAGCCGGTTGAGTCAAATGGGCGAATCAAAGTTCTCCCTACCAACAGTCATATCCACTTCAAAATTTTGGAAAGGTGGCCAGTGGTGATCATCATGGAGCCTTGAAACTTGGCTAATTTACCTGGAAATATCCAAAACCAACGCACCAAACGGCGCAACTACCATTCACCTCGACCACGCCCTTAATAAAAAGTTAATTGTTTTAATTTCTTTAATTACTGTCTTAATTTATATTTGTACACATCTGAAGATGCCTTTTGCCCCCATGGGAAATGCAGGTAGCACGCACCTGCATCCGTCTTGTAATTTTCAAATAATATTGCACCCAATTCTCGAAACACCTCGCATATGAGACCCGGATCTAATACAGCCGCGACTCAGGCCCAGTCCCGACCCGAGCCCACAGCTCAGCAGCTCATGGGCCCATGCCAGGCCCGGGCCTGATTCAACAATGCCTTACCTTGCTTGGCCCTGGCCCGTGCAGTGCTCTAGTAACAAGTAGTGCGCAGCACGTACAGGTGTGGGTGCTAACAAGAAGTATTGCATTTTAATGAATAAAGCAAACGTTTCACTGATAACGAAGGAAGCGTTTTTCACAACCGCGTAGTGTAATTATGGCTTTAGTGGTTACTCCATACCTATGTTCCTACCAAAGGAATAACTATGGACCTTTACGATAATTCGATTTAGGTAAACTCAAGTGATACTGACTCAGCTGTTACATATTAACGATCGTTCTTAATGGACACATATCAAATCAAATCAAAGTTATTTCATCTTTCGAAGAAAAAAGGAAAAATAGGGTGATAACCTTAACCCGAGGTAGTGAAGAGGTGGGAAAATTGATGTGTTGTTTTCACAGTGCAAAACCTGTTAGAACTGCATATTCCGTTTTCTCGCGTTTGTAAGTTAACGCAAGCTGGAAATGTGTCTCTACATGCACCATTAAGCTTGTGGTAACGTTTAACTTGACTTCTCAGCACAGATAGGCGGTACTTAAGAGGGGGTGATGATAAAGTGGAAGTCGATGGTACTATTATCGCGGAGCTGTAACGACAGGTGAGAAAGCCATATATCATTGCCGCTAATGCTTGAAAAAGTATTTGCGATCTCGAAGAAAAACAAAGAGAGCCACGACGAATGAATATGCATTCGAACGATATTTCCTATAAAAACCTAAAAATAAGGAAGTGTAAGGTAGGGAGGCGGGAGACGCGCGCAGTAAAAACAAGGGATCGAAGAAAAAAAAAAGTTAGACAAGTCAAACGTCAATGATTCCGCTGGTGAGGCGACTTTAGCGGCGGTGAACCACGGAAGTCGTTAATGGATAATCGATGTGAAAGAGGCAGCCGAGAGTAAATGGATGCCTGCTTAGCGTACGCATTATCAGAGTGAACGACTAACAAAACATCGGGGAGAGGAGATGAAGTAGGAGAAAAAGGCAGTTTGCAATGAGAAGCTTGCTTCGCCACGAGTCATGAATTCATAAATAAAGCGCAGACAGACAGGAAAGATAAATACCAAGAATTGACATTGTTGCACTAGAGGATCGTAAACCGGAATTTGATGCACTGCACGAAACAAGTCCTCGAGCGTAAAGAAAGTTGCCTTTTTTTTGTGCTACCATTTTGCTGGTACATGGTGCCTCGTCAGAGCGGTTCTTCTCTGAGTGCGAGAGAATTGAGACGGATGATCGTCAGATACAGTGGCCACATTTGCTACGATGCTCCCTACGGCTACATTTTAAGCCCGTTTCACGGAAATGAAGAGGCAGTGACCTACATGAGTTCTTAATAGTGACGCACAAACAGGATTGCATCGAATCTAAGCACTGTTACTCCTGCGAGGGCTATCGAAAGAAAATGACAATGCGTGTGTGAAGTGTTAGCTGGAAAGCACTGTTTTCGACGGCCTTCAGGCCCACAAGCCTCTGAAGCCTGCGCCAAAGGGTCCGTACTAAGAAAGAGGTGTACGCTGCTGATTGCCCACATAATTTTTGGAGGAACCATGCACTGAAAGGAGCCCTGAAACACTTTTTTAGCATGGTCAACACACACTCGCCAACAGTTGTCGACGCTCCAGAGAACACGCTAGCCAAGCATTATAGCGCAGCGCATCGTCTGGAGTGTACAATGAAGTCTGGAAGTCGGCTAGAAATCTCTCCCTCTTCTCTTTACAAATGACGCCATATACCCAAATTACTCCGATATATACCATATACCCAAGTTTACAGCCGTTGGCTGATTTCAACAGCTTGACCATGGCTTCCGAAATTGGGGCCATGTGTTGTGGTCCTTGCCGTCCTCGCCCGCGCCAGCCATCTCGGAGGCCACAGCCTGACCTCCGTAGTTACTGCGGGCCACGAGATAGCGCCACGCGTGCAAAGAAAAATGAAAAGAATGTGCTTCAGATTATTGTACGCTCTGACCCAGGAACGTATCTTCTTGCTCCCTTTTCATCCCCCTCTCTGTTTAGCTTTCCATGCCCTCGATGGTACGAAGGAAGAGAGAAAGCGTTCAAGGCGTGTGGCAACTGTTTGTAGCTCGGCTCGTACTTGACGCATTCTAACACTTTTCGTGGCTGTCGATTCATGACACAATAGACTTATTCAATGAAGCTATTCGATGATTACTCGAAAACAAACACTAAGGAAGGGAGGAGTACAAAAAGTCACGTTCGGATGGTTCAAAAATTGTTTTTCTAACGTAGCTCTCGAATGCCTGGCGCACAGGACAGCAAATAAATAAAAAATTGGAAGGTACTGCAGCTTCTTTTACGTTAGGCTTCTTTTCAAGAGAGATTGAACAAACCAATGTGATTTGTAAGGGAACAGGTCAAATTTAGACCAATGGCATACTTAATGTATTGCGAGGGTTCCAAGTGAAGCGCGAAATTACATTTAGTAGCAGAGATGTTCCGTCGTTCTGCCGTTTCACGTTTGTAAAAATCATGATTAGCATGAACAGTCTCTTCATGATAATCTTGTGCTGAAAAATGGAGCAAGGTAATAAAAGACAAGTGAAAAAAAAAGATGTGAAAAAATGGGAGACGAAAAATGAAAGGCAAGGGGAGCAAAATAACATAATATACGATACTTCCTAATGTTTGTCATTAAGACGAGTCTCTCAAGAAAAAAAATGGCAGCATATCCACGGAGTGAAAGATGGAGAGTGCGGCGGAGCATCCGTCCACCCATTCGTTCTTGCTTCCCTCCGTCCATGCATCTGTCTGTGTGACCGTCCACGCCTCAATCCACCCGTCCATGCGTGCGTCTGTTCGTGCGTCCGCACGTCTATCTGTGCGTCCGTCCTTGTGTTCGTCCATGCATCCGCCCTTGCGTCCGTCCATGTGTCCAACCGTCCGTGCAGCCATCCATGCGTCCGTCCATGCATCTGTCTGTTCGTTCGACCATCTATTCAACACTCCAAGTACCACCATCTCGCATCTTTTCATAATATATTTCCCATATAGAAGCACCACCATCCAGCGGACATTTCAAGGACTGAACGAGAGGTGGCACACGCACACTTTTATACGGCTTGCGCTTCGTGTCTATACTTCCCACCTTTAACCACCTCGAGATCATAGTATATAGTAGTTCACTGTATTCATGGCACTGCGGCCCAACGGTCGCTAAGCCTTTCTAAAACCAAGGAGGTTACGCCCAGCGAGTATAACGTAGCAACCCTTTCTTGTCAGACAGTGCTCATTGTACATGCCAATGGCTGCTAATTAGGAATGAGAGACGGAAGAATTTGACTTCTAGTTAATGCGCACGCTGCGAATTTTTTATTTTTCAACAACGCATAAGAGAAACCTCCCACCGGCACCACCTTGCAGGTCAAAACGTAAGGGTGGTTACACACTACGACTACGACTACTACGAGGGACAAACGCGTGCTGCTTTGAGAAGCTTCGGCCCTAAAAAAAAGAAAAGCCACAACGCTCTCAAAGCCTTTTGTTCTCTGGATGGTCGCTGTAAGACACTTCTTCGACAATGGGTGATTATAACGTCCAACTAACATTGTTGAAAGTTATATACTTGGCGCACTGAAGCGAGGACATTCCCAACAGAATCCACTGCTAGTAACTTGGAAATGAACTCTTGCTTCACTTCCGCAAGCACAGTGAGCGCGACGACAAGATCTGTGTTGTACGGCTGAGTCTCGGAGTTTTGGCACTCGACCGTTGACCCGATGATTGCGGTATCAAATCCTGACCATGGTGGCCACATTTCAACAGAAGCGAAATGCTAGAAACCCATGTACTTTGTTTTAGGTGCACGTGAAAGAACAGCAGATAGCGAACATTTTCACATACTTCCATTACGGTACTCCTCGTAAGAATTGCTTCTAGTGAGTGAGTGAGTGAAAACTTTATTGAACATGTCCGGCGTCATTGAGCGGGGTGGGGCTACAAGCACCCCGGCCTAGGTGACGGCCTCGAGTCCTTGGACCCGGGCGGCATCCTGGGCTTGCCGGACGGCCCACAGTTGATCGGCAAGGTCGTGGCTGAGCAGAGCCGTCTCTCATCGCGCCTCGCAGTTCGAGACTGCCATGTCTACCGAGTTCGTAAAGGACTGCTGCGCGTTACCGGTACACTTCCACAGCATGTGCTGCAGCGTCGCTCTGGCTCCGTACGCTTTACACGCGTCGGACGTATAAATGCCTGGGTAGCAGAGGCGAAGGATCATTGGATTCAGGTACGAGTGTGTCTGTAGTTGTCTCCAGGCAACCTGCTGTTTCTTGTTTAGTTTCTAATAAAAAACAAAAACAAAAAAGCAAAAAACTGAGTGACTGCTTTGCACGGTGCTGATTTCTACTGTGCACGAGATTTACAGGAATTGTTTACAGTGCACGTTGTTTGGGTTTCGTAAGACCCATAGTCGAAAGCGTCAGCGAAGTATTTAATGATTGGAGGCAGGGGCGCATCCAGCCACTCTCTTTGGAGGAGCGGTCGCTTGACGTAAAACGGTAGAGGGTCGTTTTAATAGCTACTGCCATCACAGGAACTCCATCTTCACATAAATACTGTTAATTTGTACTCACAGTGGTTACACTCATTTGTCCTAATCTGTGACAGGAGGTGGACAAAAGGCATTGAAGGGAGAGGGGGGTGTTCACGAGGGCTTTAGGTGGGCGGGTTGGCTACCCTTAGCACCATCTGGATTTGACACGGCTGAACGTTGCACGTAACAATAAACTTAGAGCAGATATATAGCGGTTACTATACTCAAAAACATTGACAGAATTGTGCTGAGCGTCTATGAAACGTACAGAGTTATGAAGGAACTTTTTACCGTGCTTTTACAGCGTTCCGAATCACTGAAAATGTTATATAGAACCCACCATGATTTAAATCGCCGCTGAACAATATTAGCGTCAGATTTCCCCTAGTATAAATGTTGGTTTGATGCAACACTCCTTTAAGCACCAAAATCGAGTTCTGGGCTTATTTCAAACCCTCATGCCCGCGTGAACGCACCGCGACAATAAAGTACACGACATGCTGTATAGTCCACGCAATTCCCGTGTTTTCGGTTTAAGGTCGGACGCGAAACAGCTCTTTCAATTTATGTGACCTGGTGTGGTGTGCGCAGCAGAGCTTAGAGGATATTGCACCGGATTTCCGAAACTCGCCTGGATCAGTTTCTTCGGGCGCCGTGGTCGTTTTCAGAAGAAATATCACCCCTCTGAAAGCTACGCTCGCGCTCATTTCGATGGCCAAGAATTTATAACCACAATAGGCCGGGACCCGGTAAGGTTTACGACTATTTGTTTACAACCCAGCGGAGGCCTAACATTAAAAGTTTTGTGACTTAAAACCTGAAAGCGAAATGAATGCGCTTTTATATGTCGATTAACTTGTGTTTTTTGTGTTTGGGAATAAAGTTGGAATTCAGCATAACCAGAATAAAGTAATGTCTTACATAAATAAAATTAATGTCGTCAGACATCTACTTTCAGGAGGCCAATCTAGAGTTCGCCGTGGGGGCATAGGAGGCCTATTTTACGTATTTCCTTTCCACATTTTCTGTCCTATTGCAGCGTTCTTTTTAAACAGATACGATGTCATTCATTCATTCATTCATTGATTCATTCATTCATTCAATCAGAGAAAGAAAAGCCGGCTTTATTGAAAATATTACCCCCGTTCTACCCATTGTGACATACGGATTAACATCGAAGCTGTGGTTCTCATGTACACTTCTCTTTTTATTTTCGACGATTTGCGATGTCCTATGAATTTATGTGAGTGTCTGTGATTACTCTGTATACGCCGGGTAAAGATAGACACAGAACGACACAATAAAGGTTTTAAAAAAAAGAACGCCGGGCCTGCGTGGAAGGCGCAGCACAGTCGTAGCGAAAGCTAGAAGAGCGGCCTTTCAGAGCATTTTCTAAACACTCATAGGGTAACTGCTGCAAGCACACTAGCATGATACCCACTACGGCCATAATAATAATATAATTGGGTATTAGGCCGGCATTAGCTATGCTATATTTATTCATATTTCTGAGAAGCGTATAATTGTTAAACACTTGCAAGGAATTTTGTGCCAATTGGTCATCCAGCCACTGATGACGATGAGGAATATTGCCTGAAGTGGGTATGCGCCACAGTTAAAAGGTGAACGAGAACATGCTTTTGTAATGCATTGGAGCGTTGGAAGACCCACTCGTTACGCTATTCGCATTGTGCGACGACTGGTTGTCCTCTCGCTGGCTTAATACGCTTTATAAGTCATATTAACGCGACTACTTTCCCGACATCAAGCCTGCCTAAGGCAAGCTTGCGAGCAAGTCCCAAGCATCGGCTTGGCTCAGTAGTATATTATTGTCCTTGTTTGTACCACGTGCAAAACCGGTAATAAAGAAAAAAAAACCGGCGTGGCTCAGTGGTAGAATACTGGGGCTGGCACCGAGCGGACCCGGGTTTGAGCCCCGCTGTGTCATTGGCACTAAGTTTTTCTTTCCAAATTTCGTCTGATGTGGTTACAGACACCGGCGGCGGTGGCGACTGCAGCGGCGGACAACTAACGCGTCGTGCGTGACCCGAGTTTCGATCTCTTAACAGCTTTCGCTGTAAAACTGCACCTTAACCCCCCAGAAGTGCCTTCGTCCTGCCAACGTATTTACAGCACAGCCCCCAGAAGCAATTTGAATTCATTTCACCATGTGTAACACCTAATGATTCGATTCCCTCGAGCTGCGCTTCCCCGTTTTCAGTGTAAGGCTACCACTTCGTCCGTGACCGAGGCAGTTACGCCATCTATGGACGTATCTGAGAACCGGAGCATGATACCCTCGACACTCACCTGTCATTCAGCATTGCCCTAGAGCAGCAGCGCTGTTAATAGAACAGATTTGTGTCGAGACATTCCTTTTCAAGCTCAAAAGAGAGTTCCATATATACCTGCTGCCAACTATTCTGACCATTTTGCTTGATTAAGATGTATTCCGCGAAACTTTCTACAGCTTGAAAGCCTAAAATCTTTAGAAACTCAGGGAAGAAAAGAATCTAGAGACTTTACTCCTGCCCATTTGATCGCTTATTCATTCATTTCTTCATGCACGGTTAGAAATCTATCGAAATAATAATTGGTCAATTTGAATCACAGGCTCACGGTAAAACAGGTATGAGATGATCGCAGTTGAGCAAGCTAGTAAAGGTTCATGATAAAACAAGCGCAATACTCACGAAGACTGAAATAGGACACAGGTCGGAGCACTTAGTACAGCAAATGGAAATTTTTATTTCGAAAAGAACGTTCTTATATATCCATCGCACAATATAAGTCGCCACAATCCAGCCTTATTATCTAAAACAACGTGATTCACAGTGTTTGTGAACTTTGCTGAAAGACAAAGACGTTACAACTGTGACAATTGTTAGCACTGCTTGTCATGTGCATACCTGCGTGTTCTTGTCGAGCGTTTTTTTTTTTGTGCTTCAGTGGTGCGCTACAGGTACAGAGCTGCTCGTTGTTCTTTGTGTGACATTGCTATTTCTTGTTATGGTTCGCCGTTGTAGTGAAACTGGGATTTTTTTTTCGTATAGAAATAATTCAGCAACGGGGGTCACAAAACTGTCTCCAACATGTACGCTTGCCACATATAAAATTAAAGCAAAAAAAGAGAAAAGAAGTGAAAAGCTGTAAATTATAGAAAAGGCAGGAAGTACATGCATTTAAAGCAAGAATATTGGTGTCTATATTTACTTTATATTAACCTCAACTACTTGCAAAAGTCATGTAAGAGACTATTCTTTATACACATTATGTCGACTGCCCTCGAGAAGTGCCATAAAATGGTCAAGTAAGCTTGTTAAGAACGTTAAAATAATCTTGAATCCAGCGCAGCGACCATCACAATTTATTTTTTATTTATTTATTTATTTATTTATTTATTGGAAATAAGCTATTTGACTCACGCATGAATCCCGTACGTACGTACGAACGCGCCGCAGTGCGTTCACCTCACCGCAGGTGTTGGAGCGGTGCCAAGTAGGTTAAGCTGCAGCTGCGCGTTGACGTCACCCTTCTCTAGTAGATGCGCTCTGACGTCACTCTCTCGCTCACTGCCGCGCCCGCAGCTGCGGGCTCTTCCGCCCGCCCACAACACACTTCGCTCTCACTTCTCCCTCTCCTCCACCCGCAGCGCTCGACCACAGCGCTCGACCACACGTTCGGCTCATTTATTTGCGATGAAACTTACACGAAACATAACCCGTGTCCCGTGTCTTTGCGTTTCAAGCAAACGTTTACTCAAGTAAACGCTACATCAAGTTGCACTTCAAACCGTTCTTCCAGCAGCCATGTCGATGCTCGTTTCAACAGGGTCAACGCCTTACGCACCGCTGCTGCTGCTTCGCATCCCATCAGGGTTCCCTACAGAAAGACTGCCCATAACTTATTTGTTTATTGTTTTATTTTAATACCTCAAAGGACCCCAAGGAAAGGGGGTTTACATGACGGGTGGACATTTCTTTAGTAAAACAGCTCATCTGCGATATGTTTGACGATGACTAGGTCAGATTGAAACACTACCTTGGTGAGAAGGTTTTTGCGCAAGAAAGTTGGGAATGAATAAAAAAGGAAGTTACACGGTTAGCATCACTCCAAAAACTCATACTACATGGCAGGATTTCGCGGCGTTAATAAAATAGCTTTGCATGAAGCTGAATAGCGATGACTTCTCCCGAGTGAGTGGCACATACCCGGGGGCGGGTTTGTGCAACTGACTAAATACTAACATAACGTTTAGCCACGTTTTTAACATCGTGCTACATCGCGTAACAGCAATTATATACGTGAAATATGCAACCCACGAACAATGTAACAGCTATTCCCGTGACGGAAATTGCATCATCGCGTAATAAGTAGTCACGGGACATGTTTGGGCAAGTTTAACCGTATTTACTTGTACTAGCGAAAGCCTCGCATTTCTAGAAAAAACTTAGGAAAGTCGAACAACTGCTAAGCTGATGGGAACAAAGATAGTTCCCGGCTCACACGTTCCCCAACTCACCCCTACCCAACCTCAATGGGTGGTGTATCGCGTAGCGTGAGGTCTCACGTGCCGAACCCGCATAGCATGTCCTCTCCATGGGATGGACATTCCTCGAACGGCTGGACAGAAGTATGGAATGACCGATGCTGCGATATTACAAACTTTTATAAAAAAAGTCACAGCTTTGCCGCAAAAGCGAAAAAAATGAACATGATAGCAACAATTGGAAGGTCACGTGCAGAATGGCAAGCAGATCGAAACGTGCCCCACGTTTTCTCACGCACGTACTCACAGGTACAGATGAACGCGAATAAGCGTCTCAGTTGTTACTTTGCTGTGTCTGAAAAGCACGTCCTTTTCGCAAACGGAGGCTGTGCAACGGTAGCAGTGAACTTTGTGTGCCCGGTAACTACGACAGAATCGTTACGGCGAAACTCAAAGGCTGGCCAAGACGTACGACCCTCCCTACTGTAAGATAAGGGCGCGAGATCCAGTTGACCCCCTTATTCTCTACGTGGGCAAAGTACGTGTGAGAGATGAGAGCCGTCGCTCGCTCACTGCGCCATCTTGCTGATAATGCTGAAAACACGATAGTTCCCCCCGAGATACCCGCCAACAGCGGTAAGCGGTAGATATAAATAGCTTGCCGTTTGAACGGCCAAGGAGGGATCTCTCGGTGGCTCAGTGGTTAATGCCTCGCATTCGCGACGCGGAGGGTTCGCGTTCAATTCTGCGTGCCGAAGTCTGTCTTTCTGATTTTTTTCTTTCTTGCGTTTTCTTATATATATATTGTCACGTGCTACAAAAGGTCTTCAACTAGGAAGAACTGAGCCGGCGGAGAGACGCACCGAAAACTGGCAAGATGGCTGCTTTCAATAATAAACAACTGGCCAGAGCACGCGCTTGCCCCAGAACATCGTCTTCCATTCTCGCGGGCAGCCATGGCTTGCGCTCGCCGTAACTAGTGGCCAAGTGGCATTATTCCCCCTCTGAGAAAAAAAGGCATCACTCTGATGCCCGGAAAGTACAAAGGCAAAGTCGGGGCAAACCAACAGAAAATACGCGCATACACAAAAACAGCGATATGGTTCATGCGCAGTCGCACTACCGCGTGAAGTACGGCTTCAGGCGCACCACGTGGACAATCTCTGAGGAGTGCCTTCGCCGTCGTGGTGAGAAGGCGCCGTCAGGGACTACCTCGTAGTTCACATCGCTCACGCGTCGCAAGACTTTGTATGGTCCGAAGTAGCGACTTAGCAGTTTTTCAGACAATCCCTTGCATCGAACTGGAGTCCACACCCAAACTTGATCGCCTGGATGGTATTCAACTTGTCGATGGCGAGCGTTGTAGCGGCATGCGTCTGTACTCTGCTGGTGCGTAATGTGTAGGCGTGCTAACTGGCGTGTTTCTTCGGCGTACTGGGTAAGCTGCACAGCATCAGGAGTGATCAAAACATCGCAATTGTGTGGAAGCATCGCATCCAGCATGGTCTGGACCTCACGTCCATAGACAAGACGGAAAGGCGTGAATCTAGTAGTTTCCTGGACGGCAGTATTGTACGCGAATGGGACGTACGGTAGCACCAGGTCCCAGGTCTTATGCTGGACATCTACGTACATAGATAACATGTCAGCGATGGTCTTGTTGAGTCGCTCTGTCAAGCCGTTGCTCTGTGGATGATATGCCGTGGTCTTGCGATGGCTCGTGTAGCTGAGCTTGAATACGTCATGAATGAGCAGGGCCGTGAATGCTGTTCCTCTGTCTGTGATTACGCACGACGGGGCGCCATGGCGAAGAACGATCTGGTCCATAAAGAATTGGGCGACGTCGGAAGCAGTAGCGCATTGTAGTGCCTTTGTTTCGGGCGTACTTCGTCAAATAGTCGGTGGCTACTACGATCCACTTGTTGCCGGCAGATGATAGTGGAAAGGGCCCCAGTAAATTCATTCCTATTTGATCAAATGGTGCTCTGGGTGGTTCTATTGGTTGAAGAAGCCCCGCGGGCTTTAGTGGCGGGGATTTGCGGCGTTGACATTTCCGGCAGCTTTTCACGTATCACTTAACTGATGCAGAAAGCTTAGGCCAGTAGTATGCTTGTCGAACTCGAGCGAGAGTCGAGAGGAACCTAAGTGACCAGATGTGGGCTCATCGTGGCAGGCAAGAAGAATGTCGTCACGCATTGCCTGTTGGCACGACTAGAAGATAGGTTCTCTTCATTGCCGTTGGAGTTTTTTCTTATACAGGATCCCATCTCGCAGACAGAACGATGACAGACTTCGAGAAATACATCGAAGTATGGACGAGTTGCGTCCTTCAAGGTTTTTCGATAACTGCGCGAATTTCATCGTCCGCACGGTGTCGCGTAATCAGATCTGTTGTAGTAAGGGCCCCAAGGAAACCATCGTCATCCTCGGTGTCATGGCCACAAACTTCAACAGGTGCACGGGATAATGAATCAGCATCTTCGTGCTTGCGACCCGATTTGTAAGCGATCGTGAAAATCGTATTCTTGCAGACGAAGACTCCATCGTGCCAGTCGCCCACACGGGTCCGTAGGTTGGCTAACCAGAAACAACGAATGATGGTCGGGTCACTACCTTGAAAAGGCGTCCGTAAAGGTAAGGCCTAAATTTTATAGTGGCCCATACAACAGCGAGGCACTCTTTCTCTGACGTGGAGTAGTTGACCTCGGCGCGGGAAAGAGTGCGGCTAGCGGACGCTATCACTCGCTCTGTGCCCTCTTGTTGTTGTACGAGGACAGCACCAATATAGATACACATACATATACGGTGCATGACGCCGACGCCGGCAGAGAAATCCAGCCAAGAGTATCCATATAATTGATATCGCAAGCAAAAAAAAATCTAGGCGTATCTACTCACCGCCCAAGCCCAAACTCAACGATCCGAAGCGGTAGATTAGAAGCAATTACAAATCCAGACCTTCCCCAACCCCATTCATTTATGAAGGATATAGCCAAACGTCTATCCAGATGATACCTATAAATTGTGCGGTTCGACTCATGCATCACTACGGCACATTCTATGGCAATGTGCAACTTTAGCAGACGAAAATTCACTCTCCCTCAAATGAAGCGGCAGCGTGGTGGACGGCCACGCTGCACAGTTACAACCCTCCTGGATCAATTGTGGGCTATCCAACCAGCCCATGAGGCGGCGAGGAGACAGAGTCTCCGGTCTTTCTCGGGGGGTGGCCTATACTCCGGCCATAAATTGCCGGAGGTGATAATAAAGTTATTACCATCACCACCATGTAGACAGGCCGCTCTTGCAGCTTTCGCCGTGATTGTGCGGCACGGTGCGTGCATGCCTGATGTTCTTTTTTTCTCGTGCTAACGTTGTGTGTGACCACGCCTGCCCCATGCAATGCAGCACAAGGACGAAGCCGTTCTAATTTGGGGACCAATTTCAAACTATTATTGTTTTTATTGTGAAACAAAGGTGTCCACTATAGTACCAAACTCTTAGGCTCCAAGCGGAGCACCTGCTCTTTGTAGGCTATTGATGATCTGAACAAGCCACTTCCGATACGTGCTCAACACTGCTGAAGTGAGTGCAGAGAGGCGAACACGCGCACACATCAAAGGAAAAAAAAACGGCTTACAAAAGTCTGTCCCTCGTGAAGGTTCGCCCGAGGGCCTGCCTTGAAAGACCCGTCCGTAACAATGGCCTGAGAATCGGTGCGTGTAAAGAGCAGAAAACAAAAGAATCTCCTTTCAGTGAAGAGACACTCTTTTGGCGAAGCCATTGTCCTCGTGTTTGCGCCAGGGAGGAGACTGAGATCGATAATTAATTACGACATTCCGATTTCACGGCCGACGTTGACTCAGCGAGCCTCTTTGTTGTATCCCTACTTTCTATGTACGCGTATTCGCGATGTTCTTTTGCAGGCTCGAGTACTGCGGCCCATTTCGGCCGCGCGATTGAATAGCTCATTAAACAAAAGGTCTTCCTCTTGGCAGGGAATCGTTCAGTCGTGATACCACAGATACGCTAATGCTGCTTTTTTTTTCGAGGCGTCCGTGTACATATTGGAGTTGCGAGCTCTCTTTGATCTCAGACTGGTCAAAGCTAAGTCGTAAGGACGGCGAGACAAGCGGGGTTTGTTTACATAAGTGGGTAACTTTCGCAGTATTCTTTTTTTTCTTTCGCTTTGTTCCACGTTTAGTTGCCGCGCCTTCCGTCAGCCTTCCTTCGGTTAGTCTATAGGTCGAGCTGAAACGTGAAAGTTTCAAAACCTTGTTTTAGGTGTTTCGTTTCAGAAACGTGTAATATGCGACCCCTACAAGTCCCTAATACTGTCACTCTTCTGCAGCGTGTGCGGGACACACAAACTCGTTTGGAGCGTGTACGGTGCTTCGAACAATTTCTTCATTTTGTGTGTGTGTATGTGTGCGTGTGTGGTGTTTTGTGTGTGCGTTTGCACGTGGTGTGTGTGTGTGTGTGCGCATGTGGGGAGCAAGTGGTCACACTACGTAAATCATCATTAATCTTTTGACCAATATAATTTAACCTTTGTTCTTGTGGTGGGCCCCCTGCTTTCCTTAGGTGATTTCACGCTCAGATGCGCTTGGTATATGAAGATACTTGGCAAAATGTTCAAGAAGAGAACAGAAACACACGGAAAATTGATGGTCATTCTCGCTGTGCGGCAGTATTACCCACAAAAAAAATTTGGAGATTTTCAAAATTACTCCTTCGTAAAACGTGCTTTCGGGCCTGCACATAAGCGAGCTTGTTGGCGACTTTGTAGACTAGCTATCAAAACACCCGTCTCAATATATATATCTTTTGTATGTACCACCGCAGGCAAATAAGAACTTGTATACAAACAAAGGTCGTACATCACGTTACATTAACGTGTGGCCATCGCGAAATTGTCATCATGGAGCCCGCTAATCACAAAAGGCTAGGGAATCGTTGCGAGTATGAACTAATCGTGGTCAGCTTAACAAAGAACCTTACAAAATGCCTCTTTTATAAACAAGAGGGCTCGGAGGCAGCCCTATAAAGTGGCAATCTTCATGAACAACTAAATACTGTCAAGGATCTGCAAACGGGTCAGAGGACCATGGTCATCTGACTCCAGCGTTGCCGCGGCCAGCAACTACGCCTCTGTAGTTGCTTAGGATCCGAATAAAGTTTCCGACCGACCGGCTATGGGCCAAATCACAGACGCCACAGTAACCTTCCCATCCACCGAGCAAGTCTCCAGCCTTCTCTCTGCCATGCAAGCCACAAAAGTTCATTGTATTTGAGTAAACATTGCTTTTGAAGAAAAGTAACGCAAGCTTGAAGGAAAGTAACGCAAAGGTAATCGACCACATTTTTGTGATTGTCCAGTTACTTTCATGGGGCTCTAACTGGGTACTTTAAAGGGATCGTGAAACGTTTCCCCCGAATTTTTAACTACGCGTACATTTATAATCCTGGCCTTCCATCCAATTATACGTCGACTCGTTTGATCGTCTGGGCTCAGTGCATAACTAAAAGAGCGCAATTTCGGTTTCTCAGCTCACGATACCATCAACTGCGCAGCTGACGTCACGAATAACGAATAAAAAAGTTTGTGTCGTCGACAAAACGTGACAACACAGCGATGTTTTTGAACTTTAGTTGACTGTGGTTCGTAACATCATAACGTTCTAGTGCCCCGCCGTGGTGGTCGAGTGGCTAAGGTACTCGACTGCTGACCCGCAGGTCACGGGATCAAATCCCGGTGGTGGCGTCTGCATTTCCGATGGAGGCGGAAATGTTGTAGGCCCGTGTGCTCATATTTGCGTGCACGTTATAAAACCCCAGGTGGTCGAAATTTCCAGAGCCCTCCACTATGGCGTCTCTCAAAATCATATGGTGGCTTTAGGACGTTAAACCCTACATATCAATCAATCATCATAACGTTTTATGCAGCGCCATCCTCACCATAACTATTTTATAACATCTAGGACACACAGCGTATATCGCCGACGTTCTCGAACTACAGTGTCATCTGCTAGAGTGGAGTCGGCTCTTGGGCTTTGAGCCGTACGCCGACGCACCTTGTGAGTGCATGATCGGCCATCGTCAGAGCAAGGCAGTGGCGGTGCGGCGACGACGGCGAAGAAGCCTGCGCCCTGGAAGCACTCGTATCGAGATCGCATGGCAGAACCTCCGCTTGCGGAAGCCCCCGACCATGAGCCATGTGATCATATACCATAGGGGTCATTGCGGTTGATAGCTCGATGCCACAGTCGCTGCGTGTGGCTCATGGGCATGCAGCTTGTGAAAGTGAACGTTCTTGGCACTTTAAGTGTGCGGCACGTCTGACGACGCACACGGTTGGCATAGCGAGCCTAAGCTACTGACGCAACAAGTAAAAGAAAAAAAAAAAACTAGTACGCTGTGCTGGCTGCGCCGATCGAGCGAAGGCAGCCGGCGGGAAGGCAAGGATTCACACGTGAGCCCGGTTACTTACAATCTGAACCAAGCAGATCGCCCGTTGTAATTGCACAGCTTACAACACAAA
>WOVY01012447.1:0-45000 GCA_013436015.1 Rhipicephalus annulatus
GCGTTGGAAGACCCACTCGTTACGCTATTCGCATTGTGCGACGACTGTTTGTCCTCTCGCTGGCTTAATACGCTTTATAAGTCATATTAACGCGACTACTTTCCCGACATCAAGCCTGCCTAAGGCAAGCTTGCGAGCAAGTCCCAAGCATCGGCTTGGCTCAGTATATTATTGTCCTTGTTTGTACCACGTGCAAAACCGGTAATAAAGAAAAAAAACCGGCGTGGCTCAGTGGTAGAATACTGGGGCTGGCACCGAGCGGACCCGGGTTTGAGCCCCGCTGTGTCATTGGCACTAAGTTTTTCTTTCCAAATTTCGTCTGATGTGGTTACAGACACCGGCGGCGGTGGCGACTGCAGCGGCGGACAACTAACGCGTCGTGCGTGACCCGAGTTTCGATCTCTTAACAGCTTTCGCTGTAAAACTGCACCTTAACCCCCCAGAAGTGCCTTCGTCCTGCCAACGTATTTACAGCACAGCCCCCAGAAGCAATTTGAATTCATTTCACCATGTGTAACACCTAATGATTCGATTCCCTCGAGCTGCGCTTCCCCGTTTTCAGTGTAAGGCTACCACTTCGTCCGTGACCGAGGCAGTTACGCCATCTATGGACGTATCTGAGAACCGGAGCATGATACCCTCGACACTCACCTGTCATTCAGCATTGCCCTAGAGCAGCAGCGCTGTTAATAGAACAGATTTGTGTCGAGACATTCCTTTTCAAGCTCAAAAGAGAGTTCCATATATACCTGCTGCCAACTATTCTGACCATTTTGCTTGATTAAGATGTATTCCGCGAAACTTTCTACAGCTTGAAAGCCTAAAATCTTTAGAAACTCAGGAAGAAAGAATCTAGAGACTTTACTCCTGCCCATTTGATCGCTTATTCATTCATTTCTTCATGCACGGTTAGAAATCTATCGAAATAATAATTGGTCAATTTGAATCACAGGCTCACGGTAAAACAGGTATGAGATGATCGCAGTTGAGCAAGCTAGTAAAGGTTCATGATAAACAAGCGCAATACTCACGAAGACTGAAATAGGACACAGGTCGGAGCACTTAGTACAGCAAATGGAAATTTTTATTTCGAAAAGAACGTTCTTATATATCCATCGCACAATATAAGTCGCCACAATCCAGCCTTATTATCTAAAACAACGTGATTCACAGTGTTTGTGAACTTTGCTGAAAGACAAAGACGTTACAACTGTGACAATTGTTAGCACTGCTTGTCATGTGCATACCTGCGTGTTCTTGTCGAGCGTTTTTTTTTTGTGCTTCAGTGGTGCGCTACAGGTACAGAGCTGCTCGTTGTTCTTTGTGTGACATTGCTATTTCTTGTTATGGTTCGCCGTTGTAGTGAAACTGGGATTTTTTTTCGTATAGAAATAATTCAGCAACGGGGGTCACAAAACTGTCTCCAACATGTACGCTTGCCACATATAAAATTAAAGCAAAAAGAGAAAAGAAGTGAAAAGCTGTAAATTATAGAAAAGGCAGGAAGTACATGCATTTAAAGCAAGAATATGGTGTCTATTTTACTTTATATTAACCTCAACTACTTGCAAAAGTCATGTAAGAGACTATTCTTTATACACATTATGTCGACTGCCCTCGAGAGTGCCATAAAATGGTCAAGTAAGCTTGTTAAGAACGTTAAATAATCTTGAATCCAGCGCAGCGACCATCACAATTTATTTTTTATTTATTTATTTTATTTATTTATTTATTGGAAATAAGCTATTTGACTCACGCATGAATCCCCGTACGTACGTACGAACGCGCCGCAGTGCGTTCACCTCACCGCAGGTGTTGGAGCGGTGCCAAGTAGGTTAAGCTGCAGCTGCGCGTTGACGTCACCCTTCTCTAGTAGATGCGCTCTGACGTCACTCTCTCGCTCACTGCCGCGCCCGCAGCTGCGGGCTCTTCCGCCCTTCGCCCGCACAACACACTTCGCTCTCACTTCTCCCTCTCCTCCACCCGCAGCGCTCGACCACAGCGCTCGACCACACGTTCGGCTCATTTATTTGCGATGAAACTTACACGAAACATAACCCGTGTCCCGTGTCTTTGCGTTTCAAGCAAACGTTTACTCAAGTAAACGCTACATCAAGTTGCACTTCAAACCGTTCTTCCAGCAGCCATGTCGATGCTCGTTTCAACAGGGTCAACGCCTTACGCACCGCTGCTGCTGCTTCGCATCCCATCAGGGTTCCCTACAGAAAGACTGCCCATAACTTATTTGTTTATTGTTTTATTTTAATACCTCAAAGGACCCCAAGAAAGGGGGTTTACATGACGGGTGGACATTTCTTTAGTAAAACAGCTCATCTGCGATATGTTTGACGATGACTAGGTCAGATTGAAACACTACCTTGGTGAGAAGGTTTTTTGCGCAAGAAAGTTGGGAATGAATAAAAAAAGAAGTTACACGGTTAGCATCACTCCAAAAACTCATACTACATGGCAGGATTTCGCGGCGTTAATAAAATAGCTTTGCATGAAGCTGAATAGCGATGACTTCTCCCGAGTGAGTGGCACATACCCGGGGGCGGGTTTGTGCAACTGACTAAATACTAACATAACGTTTAGCCACGTTTTTAACATCGTGCTACATCGCGTAACAGCAATTATATACGTGAAATATGCAACCCACGAACAATGTAACAGCTATTCCCGTGACGGAAATTGCATCATCGCGTAATAGTAGTCACGGGACATGTTTGGGCAAGTTTAACCGTATTTACTTGTACTAGCGAAAGCCTCGCATTTCTAGAAAAACTTAGGAAAGTCGAACAACTGCTAAGCTGATGGGAACAAAGATAGTTCCCGGCTCACACGTTCCCCAACTCACCCCTACCCAACCTCAATGGGTGGTGTATCGCGTAGCGTGAGGTCTCACGTGCCGAACCCGCATAGCATGTCCTCTCCATGGGATGGACATTCCTCGAACGGCTGGACAGAAGTATGGAATGACCGATGCTGCGATATTACAAACTTTTATAAAAAAAGTCACAGCTTTGCCGCAAAAGCGAAAAAATGAACATGATAGCAACAAATTGGAAGGTCACGTGCAGAATGGCAAGCAGATCGAAACGTGCCCCACGTTTCTCACGCACGTACTCACAGGTACAGATGAACGCGAATAAGCGTCTCAGTTGTTACTTTGCTGTGTCTGAAAAGCACGTCCTTTTCGCAAACGGAGGCTGTGCAACGGTAGCAGTGAACTTTGTGTGCCCGGTAACTACGACAGAATCGTTACGGCGAAACTCAAAGGCTGGCCAAGACGTACGACCCCTCCCTACTGTAAGATAAGGGCGCGAGATCCAGTTGACCCCCTTATTCTCTACGTGGGCAAAGTACGTGTGAGAGATGAGAGCCGTCGCTCGCTCACTGCGCCATCTTGCTGATAATGCTGAAAACACGATAGTTCCCCCGAGATACCCGCCAACAGCGGTAAGCGGTAGATATAAATAGCTTGCCGTTTGAACGGCCAAGGAGGGATCTCTCGGTGGCTCAGTGGTTAATGCCTCGCATTCGCGACGCGGAGGGTTCGCGTTCAATTCTGCGTGCCGAAGTCTGTCTTTCTGATTTTTTTCTTTCTTGCGTTTTCTTATATATATATTGTCACGTGCTACAAAAGGTCTTCAACTAGGAAGAACTGAGCCGGCGGAGAGACGCACCGAAACTGGCAAGATGGCTGCTTCAATAATAAACAACTGGCCAGAGCACGCGCTGCCCCAGAACATCGTCTTCCATTCTCGCGGGCAGCCATGGCTTGCGCTCGCCGTAACTAGTGGCCAAGTGGCATTATTCCCCCTCTGAGAAAAAAAAGGCATCACTCTGATGCCCGGAAAGTACAAAGGCAAAGTCGGGGCAAACCAACAGAAAATACGCGCATACACAAAAACAGCGATATGGTTCATGCGCAGTCGCACTACCGCGTGAAGTACGGCTTCAGGCGCACCACGTGGACAATCTCTGAGGAGTGCCTTCGCCGTCGTGGTGAGAAGGCGCCGTCAGGGACTACCTCGTAGTTCACATCGCTCACGCGTCGCAAGACTTTGTATGGTCCGAAGTAGCGACTTAGCAGTTTTTCAGACAATCCCTTGCATCGAACTGGAGTCCACACCCAAAACTTGATCGCCTGGATGGTATTCAACTTGTCGATGGCGAGCGTTTGTAGCGGCATGCGTCTGTACTCTGCTGGTGCGTAATGTGTAGGCGTGCTAACTGGCGTGTTTCTTCGGCGTACTGGGTAAGCTGCACAGCATCAGGAGTGATCAAAACATCGCAATTGTGTGGAAGCATCGCATCCAGCATGGTCTGGACCTCACGTCCATAGACAAGACGGAAAGGCGTGAATCTAGTAGTTTCCTGGACGGCAGTATTGTACGCGAATGGGACGTACGGTAGCACCAGGTCCCAGGTCTTATGCTGGACATCTACGTACATAGATAACATGTCAGCGATGGTCTTGTTGAGTCGCTCTGTCAAGCCGTTGCTCTGTGGATGATATGCCGTGGTCTTGCGATGGCTCGTGTAGCTGAGCTTGAATACGTCATGAATGAGCAGGGCCGTGAATGCTGTTCCTCTGTCTGTGATTACGCACGACGGGGCGCCATGGCGAAGAACGATCTGGTCCATAAAGAATTGGGCGACGTCGGAAGCAGTAGCGCATTGTAGTGCCTTTGTTTCGGCGTACTTCGTCAAATAGTCGGTGGCTACTACGATCCACTTGTTGCCGGCAGATGATAGTGGAAAGGGCCCCAGTAAATTCATTCCTATTTGATCAAATGGCGCTCTGGGTGGTTCTATTGGTTGAAGAAGCCCCGCGGGCTTTAGTGGCGGGGATTTGCGGCGTTGACATTTCCGGCAGCTTTTCACGTATCACTTAACTGATGCAGAAAGCTTAGGCCAGTAGTATGCTTGTCGAACTCGAGCGAGAGTTCGAGAGGAACCTAAGTGACCAGATGTGGGCTCATCGTGGCAGGCAAGAAGAATGTCCGTCACGCATGCCTGTTGGCACGACTAGAAGATAGGTTCTCTCATTGCCGTTGGAGTTTTTCTTATACAGGACCCCATCTCGCAGACAGAACGATGACAGACTTCGAGAAATACATCGAAGTATGGACGAGTTGCGTCCTTCAAGGTTTTCGATAACTGCGCGAATTTCATCGTCCGCACGGTGTCGCGTAATCAGATCTGTTGTAGTAAGGGCCCCAAAGAAACCATCGTCATCCTCGGTGTCATGGCCACAAACTTCAACAGGTGCACGGGATAATGAATCAGCATCTTCGTGCTTGCGACCCGATTTGTAAGCGATCGTGAAATCGTATTCTTGCAGACGAAGACTCCATCGTGCCAGTCGCCCACACGGGTCCCGTAGGTTGGCTAACCAGAACAACGAATGAATGGTCGGTCACTACCTTGAAAAGGCGTCCGTAAAGGTAAGGCCTAAATTTCATAGTGGCCCATACAACAGCGAGGCACTCTTTCTCTGACGTGGAGTAGTTGACCTCGGCGCGGGAAAGAGTGCGGCTAGCGGACGCTATCACTCGCTCTGTGCCCTCTTGTTGTTGTACGAGGACAGCACCAATATAGATACACATACATATACGGTGCATGGACGCCGACGCCGGCAGAGAAATCCAGCCAGAGTATCCATATAATTGATATCGCAAGCAAAAAAAATCTAGGCGTATCTACTCACCGCCAAGCCCCAAACTCAACAGATCCGAAGCGGTAGATTAGAAGCAATTACAAATCCAGACCTTCCCCAACCCCATTCATTTATGAAGGATATAGCCAAACGTCTATCCAGATGATACCTATAAATTGTGCGGTTCGACTCATGCATCACTACGGCACATTCTATGGCAATGTGCAACTTTAGCAGACGAAAATTCACTCTCCTCAAATGAAGCGGCAGCGTGGTGGACGGCCACGCTGCACAGTTACAACCTCCTGGATCAATTGTGGGCTATCCAACCAGCCCATGAGGCGGCGAGGAGACAGAGTCTCCGGTCTTTCTCGGGGTGGCCTATACTCCGGCCATAAATTTGCCGGAGGTGATAATAAAGTTATTACCATCACCACCATGTAGACAGGCCGCTCTTGCAGCTTTCGCCGTGATTGTGCGGCACGGTGCGTGCATGCCTGATGTTCTTTTTTTTCTCGTGCTAACGTTGTGTGTGACCACGCCTGCCCCATGCAATGCAGCACAAGGACGAAGCCGTTCTAATTTGGGGACCAATTTCAACTATTATTGTTTTTATTGTGAAACAAAGGTGTCCACTATAGTACCAAACTCTTAGGCTCCAAGCGGAGCACCTGCTCTTTGTAGGCTATTGATGATCTGAACAAGCCACTTCCGATACGTGCTCAACACTGCTGAAGTGAGTGCAGAGAGGCGAACACGCGCACACATCAAAGGAAAAAAAAAAACGGCTTACAAAAGTCTGTCCCTCGTGAAGGTTCGCCCGAGGGCCTGCCTTGAAAGACCCGTCCGTAACAATGGCCTGAGAATCGGTGCGTGTAAAGAGCAGAAAACAAAAGAATCTCTCTTTCAGTGAAGAGACACTCTTTTGGCGAAGCCATTGTCCTCGTGTTTGCGCCAGGGAGGAGACTGAGATCGATAATTAATTACGACATTCCGATTTTCACGGCCGACGTTGACTCAGCGAGCCTCTTGTTGTATCCCTACTTTCTATGTACGCGTATTCGCGATTGTTCTTTTGCAGGGCTCGAGTACTGCGGCCCATTTGGCCGCGCGATTGAATAGCTCATTAAACAAAAAGGT
The DNA here is from genome assembly GCA_013436015.1 of Rhipicephalus annulatus. Classification (NCBI taxonomy): domain Eukaryota; kingdom Metazoa; phylum Arthropoda; class Arachnida; order Ixodida; family Ixodidae; genus Rhipicephalus; species Rhipicephalus annulatus. Next base: position 6,806 of record WOVY01012447.1, read on the forward strand.
CTTCCTCTTGGCAGGGAATCGTTCAGTCGTGATACCACAGATACGCTAATGCTGCTTTTTTTTTCGAGGCGTCCGTGTACATATTGGAGTTGCGAGCTCTCTTTGATCTCAGACTGGTCAAAGCTAAGTCGTAAGGACGGCGAGACAAGCGGGGGTTTGTTTACATGAGTGGGTAACTTTGCAGTATTCTTTTTTTTCTTTCGCTTGTTCCACGTTTAAGTTGCCAGCGCCTTCCGTCAGCCTTCCTTCGGTTAGTCTATAGGTCGAGCTGAAACGTGAAAGTTTCAAAACCTTGTTTTAGGTGTTTCGTTTCAGAAACGTGTAATATGCGACCCCCTACAAGTCCCCTAATACTGTCACTCTTCTGCAGCGTGTGCCGGACAACAAACTCGTTTCTGGAGCGTGTACGGTGCTTCGAACAATTTCTTCATTTTGTGTGTGTATGTGTGCGTGTGTGTTTTGTGTGTGCGTTTGCACGTGTGTGTGTGTGTGTGAGTGCGCATGTGGGGAGCAAGTGTGTCACACTACGTAAATCATCATTAATCTTTTGACCAATATAATTTAACCTTTGTTTCTTGTGGTGGGCCCCCTGCTTTCCTTAGGTGAATTTCACGCTCAGATGCGCTTGGTATTGAAGATACTTGGCAAAATGTTCAAGAAGAGAAACAGAAACACACGGAAAATTGATGGTCATTCTCGCTGTGCGGCAGTATTACCCACAAAAAAATTTGGAGATTTCAAAAGTACTCCTTCGTAAAACGTGCTTTCGGGCCTGTACATAAGCGAGCTTGTTGGCGACTTTGTAGACTAGCTATCAAAAACACCCGTCTCAATATATATATCTTTTTGTATGTACCACCGCAGGCAAATAAAGAACTTTGTATACAAACAAAGGTCGTACATCACGTTACATTAACGTGTGGCCATCGCGAAATTGTCATCATGGAGCCCGCTAATCACAAAGGCTAGGGAATCGTTGCGAGTATGAACTAATCGTGGTTCAGCTTAACAAAGAACCTTACAAAATGCTTCTTTTATAAACAAGAGGGCTCGGAGGCAGCCCTATAAAGTGGCAATCTTCATGAACAACTAAATACTGTCCAAGGATCTGCAAACGGGTCAGATGACCATGGTCATCTGACTCCAGCGTTGCCGCGGCCAGCAACTACGCCTCTGTAGTTGCTTAGGATCCGAATAAAGTTTCCGACCGACCGGCTATGGGCCAAATCACAGACGCCACAGTAACCTTCCCATCCACCGAGCAAGTCTCCAGCCTTCTCTCTGCCATGCAAGCCACAAAAGTTCGTTGTATTGTTTGAGTAAACATGTGCCTTTTGAAGAAAAGTAACGCAAGCTTGAAGGAAAGTAACGTAAAAGTAATCGACCACATTTTTGTGATTGTCCAGTTACTTTCATGGGGCTCTAACTGGGTACTTTAAAGGGATCGTGAAACGTTTCCCCCCGAATTTTTAACTACGCGTACATTTATAATCCTGGCCTTCCATCCAATTATACGTCGACTCGTTTGATCGTCTGGGCTCAGTGCATAACTAAAAGAGCGCAATTTCGGTTTCTCAGCTCACGATACCATCAACTGCGCAGCTGACGTCACGAATAACGATAAAAAAGTTTGTGTCGTCGACAAAACGTGACAACACAGCGATGTTTTTGAACTTTAGTTGACTGTGGTTCGTAACATCATAACGTTCTAGTGCCCCGCCGTGGTGGTCGAGTGGCTAAGGTACTCGACTGCTGACCCGCAGGTCACGGGATCAAATCCCGGCGGTGGTGCGTCTGCATTTCCGATGGAGGCTGAAATGTTGTAGGCCCGTGTGCTCATATTTGCGTGCACGTTATAAAACCCCAGGTGGTCAAAATTTCCAGAGCCCTCCACTATGGCGTCTCTCAAAATCATATGGTAGCTTTAGGGACGTTAAAACCCTACATATCAATCAATCATCATAACGTTTTATGCAGCGCCATCCTCACCATAACTATTTTATAACATCTAGGACACACAGCGTATATCGCCGACGTTCTCGAACTACAGTGTCATCTGCTAGAGTGGAGTCGGCTCTTGGGCTTTGAGCCGTACGCCGACGCACCTTTGTGAGTGCATGATCGGCCATCGTCAGAGCAAGGCAGTGGCGGTGCGGCGACGACGGCGAAGAAGCCTGCGCCCTGGAAGCACTCGTATCGAGATCGCATGGCAGAACCTCCGCTTGCGGAAAGCCCCCGACCATGAGCCATGTGATCATATACCATAGGGGTCATTGCGGTTGATAGCTCGATGCCACAGTACTCTGCGCTGTGGCTCACTGGGCATGCAGCTTGTGAAAGTGAACGTTCTTGGCACTTTAAGTCGTGCGGCACTGTCTGACGACGCACACGGTTGGCATAGCGAGGCCTAAGCTACCCTGACGCAACAAGTAAAAGAAAAAAAAAAACTAGTACGCTGTGCTGGCTGCGCCGATCGAGCGAAGGCAGCCGGCGGGAAGGCAAGGATTCACACGTGAGCCCGGTTACTTACAATCTGAACCAAGCAGATCGCCCGTTGTAATTGCACAGCTTACAACACAAAGTGCGAAAACTTGTGTGTGTTTTTTTTCTTCTGAAAGTGCCTGTATAACTATTACTTTAGAGCAAAATAAAGCTAAACCTTTGTTTGTAACTTTTCTTACTGACATTTTACTGTCGTCAAATATTAGTCCCTACAGCGGGCCAATGGCGTCGTATGATCGCTAGTGAGCCCCCCCCCCCCCCCCCCCCGCAAAAAAAAAGAACTGCAATTTAAAACAGGTGTGAATAATTACAAACTGGCTATTGTGCCAAAATATTTGAAAACTGGTATGCCTGATTCTTATTGAAGCAGGGTAAATTGCAAACCGTGAAGTTTTATTGTCGTTTCACGATCCCCTTCAATTGATTACAATTTAAAGAGAATAATTAAAATTATGATCACTTACTTATTTTATGTAACAAGTAAAAGTCGATCCCTAGCGTACCACGCGAAAAAAGCAGCCACAAACAAAGAAGATAACAAAAACAAAAATAAATCAGCGATAGACCGACACAAACAAATAATTGAATGAATGAAGAAAAAAAAACTATTGAAGCGATGAAAGGGAGAAATAAATAACTAAAACTACGGGACTAAAGAAACGAGCAAGTCAATTTTTAAAGCAATTAAAATCAAACACTTATTAAAGAGGTAATGAATGAAGGAACAAATTAATGAATTATTCCAGACACAAAAGGTTGAAACAGTAAGTTCAAGATAAACAAATCTGTTAATAAATCTTGAAGGAAGATTTACTTGCAGTTGTTAAGGCCACCTTTACGCGCGGCAAGAACAAATAGGAAACGGGAAATAGAAGGCAAACGGGAAAGAAGTACGCTTGGCGCTTTTATTACGGAACAAGCGAGCGCATAAATGAAGGCTCTTTAATGACACTTTTGCTCTGTTGTCGTTCGTCGAAACACGAGAAAGAGCGTTGAAACGAAATTCGCTAGTTTTCGAAGCAGTGAGTATAGCGAGTTCGCTAATCTTTTTTGCTGGGTAAACCGCCCTACTTTCTCCGAAGACGTGCAAACAAAGATGCAATGTTCATTTGCCTAATGTTTCAGAGCTGGTTACGTCATTTCTACGAAGAAGAGCATTTCGCTGGAAAAATCTGTTTACGACGCAGCCATGTGCCACTGGCGGTGAAATTCAATAGAGGTTGGAATATAGAGTGGGTTATCTTTAATCCCTTTTGCTTTATAATGAAATAACGCAAAGTCACTATAAAAAAAGGAAGAATAAGCAAAACGCAAACTGATTCGCCTTAGGGTTCAAAGTAATTGACTGGCACTGTGTTCACTTCCGCTTGCAAGGGCTTTGGAAGACTTCCGTTTTATGAGGTAGTCTGTCTCGAAGTGCCGGTAAAGGAGACACTTTACGTACACATAATAATAATAATAATAAAAAAGAACGCTACAGACACAAATCAGAGAAGTATAAAGAGATACGCATTTTATGGTGGTTCTTCTACACAAGTTTGAGCACTCGCTCAACGAGAGGTTTAACACCAAAAATCATGGAAGGTTGGAGTTTCAAAGGGAACAGTAAAAAAAAAAACAAAAAACATCTAACCGAAAATGGTTACGCCGGGAACCATGGAGATCAATATGTTGGCCTAAGTGTCTATAATATAGAAGAACAAAGACGATACAAGGGAGAAGGTGGCGGAGAACGAAAACTCAGACGTTCAATCTATAATCCGACTCGGCTCTGCGCCCGCTCAGCTGGAAGAGAACACAGCTTCGGAAAATCAACCATAAAAATGATAACGACGGTAGACCCTGGGTGAGTCACAGAGAATTTATATAAGTCGCCCTTTTTTGTTCGGAACAGAGGACAGTTGCGGCAAGCAAGGAGGACGGCATCGGTGGGGCGAAGTACGCGGGGACTCAGATGAGCGGAGAGGCTGATATTGGCTTGCTTCTTAGGAGCGCAGAAAAAAAAGGCAACAAGAAACATCTCTAGCAGGTAACAAACAGTATGGGAAAAGGCGGAGTCAGGCAGGCATGCAGGCGGGGCGAGCGAGCTAAGCGGATGGTCGGTGGTAAAGCCGAAACGCCGAGCTGTCCAATTTCGCCGCCACCAGCCGAAGGAATGTCCGTCGTTCCGGAACGGAACCCAGGGCCGAGCTTGAAAGGCCACACAGGACAAGGCAGCGGAAACGGGGCTAGCGGACCGTGCTTCCTCTTCACATCAGGAAGATGAAGAAGTCAAGAAAAGACCCGCTGACCAGACAAAAGGGTGAAGGTGGAGATTGAAAGCATAAAATAAAAGGCACGCTCTTTCGCTCTGGGAGGTCGAGAAGCAAAACGCCGAGCGAATAGTCGCACTGATTGCACCGCACGGGGTACTTTACTGTATATACATAGGTCCCTATCTTCAATCCACAGAAGAATGAGGGCAAATAGAGGGCAAATTGTGTGTTTTTTGTAATAGTGGCTGCGCTTCCTAGCAAGATGGATCCTTTCCAGCTGGACCGATACAATTGTTTATTGAATGGTTTATTGAATTGTTTATCAAATAGAGGGCGTCCTTCCGGTGGTCTTCCGCGCTATCGCAAAGGGCTGAAACAAAGAGGGTGTCCCATGTGCGCGCTAGTAGGTTATGTCTTGTGTTTGCTAGCTGGTTAATGACCATTATGGCAAAAGAGCGCGGGACTATAAACACGCATGACATAGCGCTGGCTATTTATACCCAATTGATCAGTTTCTATAATAAGCGCTCTGTCCACTATGCTTACTGTCTCGTTATTTTGCGCTGTTGTGCCATGAAGGCATCTATCGAGCGTGGGGCACAGTTCGCGCGCGGCGAGCGTCTATCGGGGAATGTAAAGTATTGATATTCTTATCTTCAATTATTATCACTCGGTTAAAGTGGTACCTGGATATACATATTCCTTTCAGGCGTCAAGACAGAGTGAATGCGCTGTGTTAAACAGTAAAAGCAATTATTTGTTTCCAAATGTAAGTGACCCATCATATATATTTGCACAGTGACTTCTCATGATAAGCATATATATATATATATATATATATATATATATATATATATATATATATATATATATATATATATATTCCAACTTGAGCAATGAATACGAAATGTTGAGATGGCGAGTTCTACTTTACCAACTTTTGCTAAACGGCGTGAACAGGTTTGTCACTGGTGGCTACTTTGCGCGAAGTCAGCTATACCTCGCAACAGAATGTGGCGACAAAAGTTTCCGGTTGGCGCCATGGCTACTGTCTGGCTACCTTCATCTTCAAATTTGGCGCATTTTCTGGCCATTTCTCATTCACGTTTGAAGATGAAACAGAAAGCAATTCAACAGAGAACCCAATATTTGCAAGGTTTTCTGCCTTGGCCTATGCGCGCACATGTCCTTGCCTGGCCAGCTGGCTTGTGCACGTCGAGGACACACTGTGAGCTTCCCCTCCATTTAAGGCGACAGAAGGATGCGCGCATGCAAGGAAAGCACAGTGCGGATCCCAGATTTCAATGCTGAGATTCAGTGCGCCAAAGATATATCCGCAACAAAACGAATATAGGCTATTGATATTCGCTCAGACGTCGCTTCTTGAAACTGCTCTGTACTAACATTCTAGCAATATCAGTTTATGGTATCGAGAGAAAACTAGCCTTAACGCTTGATGTTCCTGCTGAGGTGTTGGCCAAAACTTACTTTTGCAGGAACTCTATTCATTGTATACATACATGTACGCTGCAGGCATAAATAATTGGCGATCCTCAAGCCTCGCATTTAAAACTTGAGCATGATAGCGATATCCAGTTCCTGAGTTCGAAATGGCTGGTGTCAGTGAAGCTTGCGAATGCGCCTGCATTCTGTGTAATGGGTAGCATGTTTTAAACCACGGCCTAATGTGCACGTGAAATATTTTCCGTCTTGCTATGCACCCATTAGGTGGCCTTAAGGAAAAAGGCGCAGTAAAGTGTGTGTCTATTTGTAGTGGGTGCCCCGCCGCGGTGGCCTAGTGGCTAAGGTACTCGGCTGCTGACCCGCAGGTCGCGGGATCAAATCCCAGCGGCGGCGGCGGCTTGCATTTCCGATGGAGGCGGAAATGTTGTAGGCGCGTGTGCTCAGATTTGGGTGCACGTTAAGGAACTCCAGGTGGTCAAAATTGCCGGAGTCCCCCCACTACGGCGTCACTCACATATCAATTATTTGTAGTGCGTGGCCCGCTCCATGCCCATGAAGTCATGCTAGTCGCACGCTCTGGTGCCAAATCGCTATGTACGCTTGTACCACACTATATTATTGCGATATTAATGTTGCATTGTGAAGCATGTGTAATGGACGCGTGCGTTTGTAAAGCATTTGCAAGTTACTTTCACTTTATTTCTAAGCAGAGGAAGTTATTTTCTCTGTATTTCCAAGCAGATGAGTGGCTATGTGGTAGAACGCTTGATTGCCTCGCAAACGACCCAGGTTGGATCCTCACTCAGAGAGAGAGAGAGAGAGAGAGAGAGAGAGAGAAACATTTATTGAATTAAGCTTCTGAGTGAACTTGGAAGTGTGGCAGCTTGGGCTAGTTGGTATGACATGACGATAGTTATAGCGCGAGAACAAAACGACGACACAGAGACAAGAAGGACACGAAAGACACGCAAGACACGTGTCCTTCCGTGTCCTTTCGTGTCCTTCTTGTCTCTGTGTCGTCGTTTTGTTCTCGCGCTATAACTATCGTCATCGTTCTGAGTGAAGGTGGGAGGGTCCCTTATTTCAGGAACCCTCTGGCTTAGACAGCCCGCCGGGCTCGAGCGACGAGTTGACGCTGCTCGACCAGGTCCGGCTGGGAGATCGCAGCCTCCCACGCTTCACTGAGGAGCTTCGCATCTGGTGCTGCTGCTCGTAGTCTTGGGATGCTTACTTTGCACTGCAGTGGGATGTTATCGACTCGAATGCAGGTTATACCTTCCGCCACACCTATAACTCGCAAGAGACGGAGGCACCGACTACAGGCGTCTTCAAAGCAACACGTTCCCCCACGGAGTAGTATTGCACCATATGAGGCCAACGTTGCACAGCTGCATCTGTCCTCACTGCAATGTGGCAGACACTCTGGCGCACCTCCTCACTCAGACCCAGAATTTTTCATATATTTCATTTTGCACGTTAATTTTTTCGGTCACGCGCCGGAGATCTTTCGCTCACAACCGCCCACACCGATGCCGGATTTTCTGCGAAACAAGCTCATTGGCATTATAATTCATTTCTTTTTAACATCTTTTATTCCCCCACCCCTTTCCCCAGCACAGGGTCACCAGCCGGTCTAAGTACTGGCTAACAACCCTGTCTTTCCGCTTAAACTTTCTTCTTCCTCTTCCATAATTTATTTCCAACTTACTCACAGCTTCACTTTTTAGGCTTTGAGGCCATGCAAGGAGGAAAATTTTGTGGTCGATACACTCCGTTTTGGTTTATTGACGAAATCTTATTTCCTGTTGAAATACTAACAACTGCGCCAAACACCTCATGTACTGCGCCAAACACCTCATGGCCTATGTTTCTTCACCCATGTCTGCGTTGCTTGCCATGTATTAGGGAGGCTCGGGTTCTCCTCAAGTGACAAAACGTCACTTTTCTCCCGAGCCTGCTCTCATCCTTGGGATGAAAAAAAATTGAATTGAATTGAATTGAACTCTCTAAATAACAACTTTGTATTTGACTACAATTTTGGCACTAAAATGGAATGACATGGCTATTTTATTGTCTTTTAGTTCGAATTTAGGCTATGGGAAACATGCGTGTGAAGTTCGCCAGTTACAGTACCGCAACAGGGCGGAGAAAGAAGATAATAAATGAAAACGACGTCCTTTTTTTGCAACTCGTCTCCACGAAACGCAATACAATCAGTGAGAACACACTGATTGTCTGAGTAAGGAGGCTTTACGAAGGCTTTCATCTCGTCTTTGAAGAGAGCCAAAAACGGGAACAAGAGGGGATATATTGGAGTCGCGCACAGTCACACACGCCACCGCGTAGAACTAACAAACTGTACCAATCTGCGCTCTCTTTATTTCCTAGCACCTTTATCTCCTCGCTGGGGCCCTTGAAGCGATACCGGTCTCAGTTACTCACTCGCTATCAGACGCGATTCGATTTTTCGCATGGCAGAGAGAAAGTCTTTGCAATTTAGAAGGAGCCTCTAGAGACCTCCTTTAATGTCAGGTAATATCACACTCACTTTCTATTTACGTCTCCAACCTCTCCAGATGCCTGGCATTCTTCATATAAAAAATGCGATCTATTCTGGCCTCAACATCCTAAAGAACGAAGATTAAGACTATTTAATAATTATTGATGTTTTACGCCCAGAAACCACTTTGTTATGGTGAGAGACGCCGTAGTGAAGGGCTCCGGAAAGTTTCAAAATATAGTATTCTTTCAGGGGCACCTAAACAACCCAGAAGTCAAAGTGCAGTTGTGGTTTCAATAAATGAATGAATGAATGAATGAATGTTCATTTTATAATCTATTTACAAATAACGAACACTTCCGCAGTGTTGCACGAGTGTACAAGGGACACGTAGCCATGAGAATTTTTCGCTATGGTGACGTAATAGAGGATTTACACGCACACGTTGGGTGATTCAAAAGAGGTCCTCACTCTGTTCCCTATTTCCAACGCTGTGCTCCTTTAGTCGGTTATTCACCATGCGAGAAGGCTGGGAGGTGAGCGCACGTACCGACGTGCAGACAAACAGATTCTGCTTGTGAATGACATCAGCAAACGACATGTTCACGTCACGGCGAACGCTGATGGGGTGAAGATTACCAAAACGCTCGGGGTGGAGAAGGAATTGTTTCTTGGAAACGGTGGGGCACCCGGGCCCCGTAGCATTGCCGCGTTTGGATCTGTCATTACCAACGGTTTTCTAGAACATGACATGCTAAAAATTAATCGCACGTGGTTTAGGGACTGCTAAAATGCGCTTTGAAATAAGATACACGGGCCTCTAACGTAACCCCTACATCGAAATGCGGCCCTACATCAAAATTTGGCCCCGCGACAATCGGGTCTGCAGTGGAGCACCGTAACCACTATAGACCATATCAGTGGCTGCATATATCTATTATGTAGGCATCAGTGTAGTTGCAACTGGTTTAGGGGAAGATCACCGAGAGCACCGAAAGCTTCTGCACTACACACTGTTAAAAAACTTCTGCAAAAAAAAGCGATGAGCCCTTCTACCAATCGTTTTTGTCTTTATTTCAAGCCTCTTTATCATATAATTATCTATCTTTACGCTAATAGAGTACACCACATTGACATCACTCTTTCATTGGCAATCTTGGCCTTCAATGGGCGTTTTAACCTTGAGTGCAACCGATACAAGCCAAATATAGCAGTAGCTATAGGCTGCACTGAACGGCGCAATCATTCAGGGGATTAAACCATAGGGAATTGTCGTCCCAAGCTCCCCTCCGCTCAGCGGCATTCTTTATTTACTGCCATATGGCAATGTTCTGCAGAAGTGACGCTGGGCCTGATGCACAAAAAGAAAATAGGAAACGCTGTAAGAAACAAAACGAACGTGCTAGAGGGAGGAGTATAGCAAAGCACGCAAGGTCGAAAAAGGCAGCACTTTAGGTGGTGGCAAATTGGTTCGGCCCATTGCGCCGAGAGCTCGGTACGTAGATTGCGCCCTCTTCTGTGATGTCTATAGCGAGTAAGTGAAAAAAAAACCTACTAAAACGAAAAGAAAACGTGCAGGAAGAGATGGAGGGTGCTGACCAACATACCGAGGTGCGTGGGCGGCCGAATAATTGATATAGCTGGGGCGGAGTTGGCACACCGAAATAACGGCGCTCCCCGCGCTTTGCAGAGGCCGGGATAGCGTGCGTTAGGAAAGAGCGGTCGTGACAAGGTGCCGTGGCTTGTGACGTCAGCACATCTCGTCTACAAGAGATGCACGGAGTAAGCGCTTTACTCGTCTCGTGGCCATCAAATTTGCAGGAGCCGTTCGGCCACTTATATCGATCCGCACCAGCGGACGACGATGGGGAAATTGGGAAAGTAAGGATGTGGGCGGCGGGGGTGAAGTGGGCCGCAGCACAGAAAGGGCTCTGACGCAGGCCGTCAGTGGGTGCGTGGGTGTTATTCGTACCGCATTTTGGACCGCGTTGACGGCGTGGCTGCTTTTGCGAATTGATTTGCGCCGCTTCTTCGAATTGTTCCCGCAGTAGTGGAAGCAATGTCTATTGCTAGCAGTTGGTTTTAATAAAAAAAAACAACTCTGTTTTCATTCGATGTATCAGCGCCCACATTGAACGCTTCAGAGAAAATAGCATTCCTACAAGAGCAAAAAAAAAATAATAAAAAAAGTGGACCGCCTGAAGTCGACAGAATGAACACTGGTGGTCTTTTCCACCTACGGCCGCCATATTGTCCCAATTATTTTTCCACGTGTCGTGTACAAGTGTGATACACTGTCATACCTGAGACACCGGCCAGGCGGCGCTATATCGCCCAATAGAAAACGCGGATGCAAGGCATGATCCGTCGGAAACACCCTTCAAAACTATATATAAAAAAGGAAAAGCAAAGAAGTGAAGTATGAGATTAAGCCACCAGTGGGGAATTTCGGGCTGCCGCCGGTCTGAGCAAATGCTCAAACCTGTGAACGCTGTTCACAAACCTCCGCTGGCTTGACTGTGCCGTCTCGCTGCATTCGTGGATACCGGGTATTTCTGCGAATCTCCCTGTTCCTTTACTTTCACATTTTCTTCCGCGATATTACAGCGCATACGAGAAGCTGTCAGCTCTACAGAGGCTGGCGGGCGTATGACGTATATTAAACCACCTCACGTGTCTTATACCAGCAAAACGCAGGATGGGGATACAAAGGGCAGGAAGAAGGTGTTTCGCAAGACACACCGTCAAGGAGGCAACCGTTGCGTAATGAACTAGCAGTGTGCACGATATGTAGCAACCCGGGAAGCACAGGAGAATGAGCGTTTTCTTGGCTCTCACACAAGCGCGAGAGCATAGGACGTGCCACAGGCGATGTCTGTATTTGTGCGCGACGCTGAACGACTTCCTTAGCTCGAGCAGCACACGCGTGACCTGAATTGTAACAGGCTGAGCGCCGGCTTATATGAAACTCATTTGCGTATCACCCTCACTTTCTCACTTCCTCTCTCTCTCTCGTATTGCTGATGCCCATCATCGTTCACGCCACTTTCGCTTTGATTCAAAGCTAGATTGAACACGAACATAAAGATAAGAACGGTAGCAATGAGACGAAAGCTCTAGCAAGAAAAAAAAGCCAGAAAAGGCAGAGAGATTAACCAGACGCAAGTCCCGTTTGCTACAGTGCACTAAAGAAAAGTGTAAAAGGGTGGAAATAGAAAAAAAATAAAAACGCTTAAATCTGGATTCTTCGATGTCATACGGAGCTGGTGTAAATCTGGATTCTTCGATGTCATACGGAGCTGGTGTCTGTTTTACTGAGAGCCATCATTGTAAATTTCTGCACCATGCTTCTACATTATTTGAGGCGTGTTGGAAGAGTGTGCCTTTTCAATAATAGAAGAAGAAACAATAGCTTACTGCTATCAAGAAACATTGAGAAAACGCTTAAGAATGAAAGTATAAAACAACTGTAACGCCTTACAGCTGCCGATGTTATATATAACACATTTTCACGCTTTCTAAAAAGGACAACATTCTAACTAGCGCAAGTGCATCCTTTTTTGATGACATGATTATTTTTTTTCATTGATATATATATATTTATCATCATTTAAAAGCTGACTCATTGAAGGGCTTTTTGATCAAGCTGGTGTCAATGGAAGAAAAGAAGCTTTCTTTCTTTCTTTCTTTTTTTCCTTCTTTCCCTCTTTCTCTCTTTCTTTCTTTCTTTCTTTCTTTATTTCTTTCTTATTTGCTATATCCAAGAGTCGATGGTATACTTCAGCTCACAAGTTTCTTTAGCACTACAAGCTGCGTTATGTATTACGCCCGTCAGTCAAAACAGATAACCATAAAAAGGGCTTTCTCTTCTTCTGAAGTCTTATCGCACTCGACGCAACGCCAGCCGAATGGAATATGTTCACAGAGGGATTAGCCACTTCTTTGTCATCACGAACGTCCAGCCGAGAATCGTTAACGATAGACTGACTGGCGCGAGGAGCCGTGTCGCTGCGCTGGCGAGAGAGTCAAGACTCATTGTATACGCATCCATCCTCCCTTCAGAAAAAAAAAAACATGTGCGAAAACGTGTTCACAAAACGCTACCACTAATGTTAGCTGTGTAAACGAACCCTGTTTGCGAAGGAGCAAAAAGGCAGCGGAACGAAATTTGCGCGAGTGATGGGTGCAGAGGCGCATACTTAGCAGATCTAGGTTGCGCTATTAGAAAGTCGTTAGGGGAGGATACGGAGAGTTGCCACTTTCTCTTTGGAATCGCTATCGGATCGTTGATGCACTCGCGCTTCCTCTGGGCATCACTAGAAAAATGTTGCCGTGTCGCTTTCAAGGTCTCAAGCGAACAGCTAATCGTCGTGGCTTTGTCAACATGTCGCCGTGTTTTTTTTTGTTTTTTTTTTGCAAAAATATATTCTGTCGCTTCAACTGTCCCGTGCCTTTTCTCGAGTTAACAAACTTTCGAAGAATAAAAAAATAACATCTCAAACGCAACTTCAAGAGGGCGTACTTCATATATCGAGATGTAGTACTAAATCTTTTTGTATAGTGCATTTCGATGCGCTTTAATGGAGTGTGATTCGCTTAGCAACCGATGTACCGTTGCTTTATGTGACCCTCTGTTCACTCGCTGTGCGTGATGAAGTAGTTAAGAAGAGGCTTAAACTTCTCTTTGATCAAGCTCAGCGCCGCGTCAGACCGAGAAAGAAGAAGCAGCTCGTTCCACGAAGAAGCCGGTGTTCACGAACACTTGCAGCTAGAATGGATTAAAATGACTGAAAATAAAAATCGTTTTCGATGTTTAGGCCTCGCTTCCTGCCAGTGGGCCACGTGTTATTTTAAACAGCCTCCTTGATCTGCGCTGTCTTGAGCACTGAAATTCACTTGAATAAAGAAAAATATGAAGTTGTTCAAGAACGATTCAACCGAAGAATAAAGAATTAAAAATGAATATCTAGACTGTTGTGTTCCGTTAAGCATGATCGCGTGCGATATTCTACAAGAAGCTTATCACGAATGTATGCTCATACTCATACTCAGAGAAGTGAGTATCAACAGTGATAGATCCGCTATTTAAGCCCGAAGAGGTCGAGGTAATGCAGCCAATCTTGCTAAAACAACGCAGTCGCCGTAGTATATGCTGTAGGAGAAGTCAGAATTGATTTCGGCTACCCATGAGTAATTTAGGGACGCGCAAAGAGCGTTAACTGAATATTTTAAGATTCTGTAAGCTACAGAATCTGCACACTATACGGCAGTAGTCGAAGCCATGAACTTAAAAAAAAACGTCATAAACTCAAACTTTATGGTTCCGCACGTGAAAGAAAGGCCGGTGTCGTAGTGTATACTCGAAAACGACATTATAGGTAAAAACAACTAAGCGTAGTAAAAGACGCCGAGAATCTTTCCAGTGCCAATTACTAATATTAAAAACACGGTAAGACATGGAAAAGAAGAAGGCAATCGATATTGCACAGGCCTTCCGGTATATCGGCATGAACTACGCGGCATGAATAAAAGCAAACGAATAATATGCTTAAGAGCTTAGTCTTGTCGGACTTGCGCAAGTGGATATATTTTATGAGCTTACGTATTTATGAATTTGCACAGCTCTTCCGACTACAAAGACACTTAACCAGACGGATAGCCATACAAAGCCTCCTGGGAAATTTTTACAATTATTCCAAGTCGTGTGCGAAGACTGTAGGCGCGTCCGGTCGTTCTTGTAAAGTATGAGCTCTCGTATATGGGCGCAGTAGCGTTTTACTGGCAAACATGATCCTCATATAGCAGCTTATTTTACTAACGCCTTAATGCAATGTCATTCTAGATCAGGCGTGTCGAAATATACCCTTGTCGTTACCATAACTTAGGGATAGAGAGCGTAAGGTTCTTTAAAAAAATTATGAAAAGGCTCACTGCCTGTGCACCTATAGCGCAATAGTTCACATGGGTGTTATATGGTTAATTCAACGATGCGCACTGTACATACGAAAGACACACCATGTGTAAAATACACCACGTGCGATTTAGAAGTTAGTGTAAAAGAATGCTGTATTGTCACGCTTGTCAAGTACGCTCCGGATTCGGTGTGACAATATAACGCTGGATCTTTGGCGAGAATAAGTTCTCACTCTGTGGGACCCCTGAAATGCGCAAATATCATGCAACAGACTAACTGTAACAAGAAACGATAACAATACAACAACAACGATACAGCTTATGTTCACTGCTACAGAAAACTGAGTGCTGTGCCAGGGCTTAGAACTGAGAAGCCTACAATGCACAATCTGTATGGTCTAATCGCAATACGAAAGAACAAGCACATTAATGTAGGTGGCCGATTGACAATATATGTGTATTCTAGATATTGTACAGAATGTGTACAAAAAGTTCTTATATCTTTTTTATGCACTCACTTTTATATATATTTTATATCAATATACCATACATTAGCACTTTGTAGACGCTCTCTCTGGAAGACTGTAAAAAGTGTTCGAATTAACTCTATGCTTTGGCATTATGTAGAATGTAGAAACATGTTCCGCTTTTCGTCTATTGCGGGTGCGCGCCAAGCTAGCCGATTGTTTCCAGGCAGGAGCTGAGCTTCTAACCTTTGCCACACACACACACACACACACACACCACACACACACACACACACACCACACACACACACACACACAACACACACACACACCACACACACACACACACACACACACACACACACACACACACACACACACACACACACACACACACACACACACACACACACACCACACACACACACACACACACACACACCACACACACACACACACACACACACACACACACACACACACACACACACACACACACACACACACACACACACACACACACACACACACACACACACACACACACACACACACACACACACACACACACACACACACACACACACACACACACACCACACACCCACCACACACACACCACACACACACACACACACACACACACACACACACACACACACGCACGCACGCACGCACGCACGCACGCACGCACGCACGCACGCACACACACACACACACACACACACACACACACACACCACACACACACACATATATATATATATATATATATATATATATATATAATTGAACTGAAGGACGCACATACTGAATGTGGTTTCAGTGTTTGGCTGCTGGGCCATTCCTGCCCACGGTAAGTTATCTTTTCACCCACTTCTCTTTCTTCGTATTTAAATTACGATTTGGGCTAATATCTTTCTCAATACTTTCCTTGGCATTATTGTCTGTTAGATATGATTTATATATATAGTGGGAGTAATAATTCAATGGGCCAGTTAGTCTTCGTGAAGGTATGGGATATGGCACAACGGGAGCGTTGTCAACAAGGATAAATATATTTATTTCCCAACTATTTCGGGAGGGGTCCTCCCTTCATCAGGGGAGGAGGATAACTCATCCCCTGATGAAGCAGCAGCAGCAGCAGCAGCAGCAGCAGCAGCAGCAGCAGCAGCAGCAGCAGCAGCAGCAGCAGCAGTAGCAGCAGCAGCAGTATAGTGCGAACACAGGTCACTGCGCAAAACACCGGCCAACGCATATATTGTTCGCGAATTCTCAGGCGCACGTTGTTGCTTCGGGGGCGAGCGTGGTCGCGAATATCGCGTGGTCGCCGCGTGAATAATGAGCTGCACGCCAGCCAGCGTCGAGTGTGGGACGAGACAATGATGGCACACAGAAATAAAAAAAACAAAAAGAGAAAGAAAGCCGGAATATTTCATCGCGCTTCAGTGACCGCAAATTAAGAATACGAGGATTAGGGACGAGTAAATAACGAACCACGTGAGAGGACGGGGGTTCCGACGATGAGGAGGAGTCTCGAGCCTTGGTTTTTACAACACAACTTAACGCGACCCTTCATTTCGAATGAGAGCCCTCGACTGCATTAATGCAGGGTATTCGATAAAGAGGGCCCTTCAGAGATGTGGAGGTTCAATCTGGAAAGTTCATCTTCACCTCCGATTTTGTTATCTATTTGCTTATAGAAAATATTTTATTCACAGGAGGCAGATATTGAACACACACGTAAGTTAAAAATCAATTGTTCGTGTGCACTGCTCTTGTTATAGGGCTATTTAAAGATAACTGGGACTATGCCCATCCTTATACGATGACCATCGCATCACGAGACCGCTTGCATTAATCGGCATCTGCATATATGAAGACAGCCCGATTGATGAGATTGTGTTCCGGTTCGGCGCATATCCTGCCGCAGTCATTGCCAGCACGCAGTGAGTAATTCTAAGAAGTACGGTCATCGTTGTCAGTATTGCAGATAACGCTTGCGTATGAGAAAGCTTGAAAGGGCCATCACTAAACCACTGCGTCATCACTTACACCAACTTTTAATTTCTATTGTTACGGCATTGGGACACACAACATATTCAAGTCTACTACACACGTCTCGATTTGTCACTTCATTCAGCGTGAAGCAAGGACCATTGACATTATGAAATTTTGAGCAACTAGCTAGAAAAGAAAACAAAAACAAAGAGGTCGTCAGCCTCCTTATGTATATTGCTCTTTTGGAGCAATAACATGTGATCCGATAGTGAATGCCACTACTGTGTTCACGAGCGATGACCATGGGCCTCTTCGGACGCCTGCCAGATACGGTGGCGTAAGCGGTAGCCACGTCCAGAAAACGGACAGGCCCGTATAATGTGACTCTGACAGCGAGTACACTGATGTCTAATGACTGACAAGCGAAAGACAATCTGGTGAAGACGTGAACTCTGTGTTAAGCTGAAAGGTGAAAAGACATGAAAGTAGAGGTTAACTATTTTCGCACTTACTTAAAGAGAGAATGTGCGAAGGCCCGAGGACAACACCATCATTTTCAGTCCTTTTGTACTCAAAGACAACATGAAGCGCATCAACAAGCAATCGTACCAGTTTAACATCGCTCGTTTTCATTTTGATATATTTCTGTCTCTCAACAGGTAATCTGTTTAGGGTGCTGCGGGAGAGACTGGTGTCAGATGGAATCCCTGACGTCAGAGTGAACCCACGTATAAGAACGCCATGGCAATTGATGTTTTGCAAGCTGCATGGTGCACTAAACGTACTGCGTAACGTCAAAGATTTGAATGAAATCAAGGTACGTTCCTACAACCCTGTGGTCTCTAACGTCTTCACCAGTGTAGTCTACTGATATTGTCGCTGACAATCCCACCACCAACGTGTGTGGTGTTAACAATGTCAAGCCCGCCAATGAAGTTAGCGTGAACACCAAGGTTGCTCGTTTGGGTACCTCACGCCTGCTTCAAAAACGTTTTTTTTTTTAAATCAACTCTCTACCTTCGTATGTAAAGGTGTGCCACCTTTAACGTCTTGTAACATATTCTGTGCCGAAGCAACTGCGACGTCATGACTGCACGAAACTATGAAACTATGCCACGTGATCAGCATGCGCAAAAATAAGCCTGTTTGTTCTCACTGCACTGAAGCCCACTCCACTGTCAATTCTAAGGTCAGTGTTCGCAAGGGTGCGGATTGCAATAGGTCCCACGAAGCTTCATAAAAAGTGTCTCCAAAAATGAAAAGGTAAATAATCGTAGTGAAACGACTGGATAAAATTTATACATCGTATCGCGAGGCTGTCGGAACCGCCAGAAAGCACTGCCATCAGCGCTGAAGTTTGTCAAAAAAACAAAAAAAAAACAATCACAGCATATCCACGGAGTGAATGACGATGAGAATGACTGATGAGATCCTTCAGTCCGTCCGAGCTTCCGTTCGTTTGTTCGTTCTTGCTTCCGTCCGTGCGTCTGTCTGTGCGTCCATACGTCCATCCCTGTATCTGTCCATCCGTCCGTGCATCCATCCGTACGTCTGTCAGTTCATGCGTTCATGCCTGCTTTAGACTTCAATGTTCTAGAGAGAACTCGACAAACAAAAACTGTTCAATATCCACCTACCGTTCGATATCTCATGCAGTTTAAAAGCAACGATGCATTTTAGACATGTCAGAGCTCATGAAGCTGCGTGATTGGGCTATGAACAATTGATCTGTACGGCAGGTTGTTTCCATGAACATAATGCGGTCCTCTGAGAACATTGTGGCTACTGTATTGACGCCTTTGTTTCGGGCCCTGTGTGTCATATTATGCACGTTTATCTTCGTTTTGACCATTCATATCATGAAGTATGAAAAAAAAACGACTAAAAAGTGCGTGAATGGTATACAGTGAATTGTCGGTTTGTATTGTGTGTTACTGTGAGCCTCATGTCTGTTTAAGTTCTCGTTTCTTTTGTTCCCACATTATTTTAGATGGTAGCGAGAAAGAACAGGCTGTGCCGCCTTAAAGGTGTCAGACTTTCCTATTCATTATTCTGCTAAATAGAAGTAGTACGCTAATTGCGGTAATGTGACATACGGTGTTACTAGCTGTTTCGAAATTACTTTAATTTATAAACTGTTATATTTCTTCTAGAGGTTTTTGAGAAATGACGTCACTAGAATGAATTATGCCATCCACACCTAGATTGCAATTGATTATCGCGGAAGAAGTACAAATATAACTGGTATATATGTGAGTTATTAATTTCTCCTGACTGTTCACAGGATTTCGATATGCGTGCACCCTGAGCGCAAGGCTGATTTCGAGAAACGGCAACGTGAAGTTACCGGCTGATTGATAACTTGATTCGTAAAAAAAAAACTGTGTGGGGTGACGAAGCATTTCGACCACATTTCGCGATACCTTCATGCGCCAGCTGTCACCGACGAGATCATTATTTCAGCGTGTCTGTCATTTGTCTTCTTGCACAACAGCGCGAACGAACGGCAATACAATATGGAAAAGAGATGATGCTGAAATCTGTTTGCGAGGCTGTTTATGAATTACACTTCATCCATCGCTTACGACTATTCTATCACCGCACTTCGTTTCGTCCGTTCGTCTGCGTAGCAGAACTTGAACTTTCAAGCGGGCATTCATTAAATGCGTTTCGTGGAAAACTGCCGAACAATGAAGCAGTGATTTCAGGCTTGCGAGCTGCTATCAATGTACAGACTCTACGCGTAAACTACTAACGAAGCAAACGCATAATATTTATGCATGACGAACGACCTCGGAAACATGTGGCTAGTCCCACACATCAGTTCAAAAGAACATCGGTCTATAGTGGAGGTTAGAAAATAAGCGATGGTATACGCCCTCCACAGCCGCTTTTATTTTTTTTTTGAAGGGGGGAGGGGGCAGGGCTTTTTGTGAATGTTGTTTTAGAGGTGGAAGCGGTCCTGTTGATGTCCTGAACAGATTAAACAGACATAAATATGGTACTGAAATCTAGTGTTGATCCTGAGTATTAAAAAAAAAACTCTTCTTGCTCCCTGGCACAAGAAAAAAAAAGAAACAAGAAATACAGAGGGCAGACAAACACAAGCGAAGACGTTTTTTCAGTCGTGCGTGCCTGTCCACTATGCTTCTCGTCATTTTGCCTGTGCGCAATAACGTCTGCAGTTATCGTAGGGCATTAACTCGACCAAATCAGCACTATTTGCGACTGGAGAGAAAGTCCATATATAGGCCACGTCAGCAACAGACTGAAACAATACCACCTTCAGGTGCCCTTTCGAAAGGGCCTAAGCCACAAACAAGCACTGACACTGTTTACAAGCACTGGTACAGTTTACAGAAGGCATGAAATAAAACAACGCAAACGATGTCAACGCTACCAAACACGTTCAGTATCCCCATGTAGTTGAAACCGCTCAGCTGTCGAGCGAGAAATCGTCATAGCCGACCAGCAAGTGAGCGTATCGGTGGCGATATCCTCTGTCGACGCATCGTAAACGCTACACGAGTGAAACTCCGGATCTTGCGCGCTGAGCCTTCGGAATACGGGCATGCACGAGCTTCGTTTTCACCCACCTATACAGTGGGACCCGGCAGCTGCAACGGACAAACCGGCACGCAATCTGAGGATCAGTTGGCCTATGCTCCGCGAGCAGCGGGTGTATGTATGTGTGCATTGGAGCGACATTGTAAGTACGACTAGAGAAACATACATGAAGCAATGGGCTTTGCGCGAGCACAATGTGTTCAGGCGTGAGTAGGAAAACATGAGCACATATTGTTGTACGCTAACACTTGAGACTCGTCGCGGTACTTGCTTGTTCTCTAAACGGCCAGACGTGCCCGAATGGCGCCTAATTTTCGAGCGTGGTCGCCCGGTTTATGTGAAAGAGGTGTTTCTTTGCAAGTTTGTTGGTTCACAGTGAAATTACTGACGTTCTCCGCAATACAGTTGTGGAAAAGTGCATTGAAAAGATACCATTATATGATCACTTCGTATCGTGCCTGTAATATCCTGCGGATTTAACGGTCGTTGTTTCAAGCAGTTCATGAAAACGTTTAGTCGAGAAGGTGTTACACTTAAAAACAAACAAACTTGGAGGCCATTCGAGTTTAACCCTCAACAACAGAACGCGATAGCGTGATCGGAACCTTTGTGCATATATTCTTTTCAATTGCTAGCCTAGCTTCGGTTTCTCGTTGCATGCCTCAACCGTGTTACGAGGAAACAAAAATTTGTGCACGTAACACTGGCCGGTTCAATATATCCTATAGAACACCTATATACTGCAAGTACAGTTATTATATGCCCATTACGTCATAATTATTGCTTTTTTTTCAAATCAGCGAAAGGCCGACTATGAGTGTGAAGGGCAACATGTGAACCAACGCAGCTTCTCGCTTAGTTGATGTTTTTGCAGCTGATAATAATCAAATACATCGAAGCACACTGTGAAGGGTCGGCTTTTAAAACACCCACTCGTTGTGCGATTCGCTTGTTTTGACGCCTGGGGCAATATTTTTCTGCTATGCAGTATTACATGCGTTCAGGAGACTGTTCCCACTATTGGCATTTATATAGTGTTTTTTTTTTTCAATACAGTTTCAGGTACCAGAGTGGCTCAAAGGAAGAGCACCTACTTAACACGCAGATGGCACGGGTTCAATTTTCACTGCACCCCAAAATTTGTATGTTTTATTTTATTTTTTTGCATCATCCTCAATTTTTCAGTCACAGTCAAGTTGATGATTTTTGAATCACAACCAACGATTCCAACACAAAATTATCTGCGAAGCAAGCTCTTAAACGCTATCGCGTTAACCCAGTTGCGAATTTATAACACCTCCCTGTTACCCCCTTCAAAGTTCATTAATTTACTAAGCCCTCTATCTTCTCGACGCAAACAAGTCTCTGTACAAATCCAAAATGAGAGACAGCTAAGAAATTAAACAGGGGTGCAGGAACACTTCCGAGTCGTTTATAATATTTAGGGCGGTGCCTGTGCAGCGTTTCAGACACTCATGGACTTTATCAGGTGTGACAGAAAGGGACATCATGTTGTCCCAAAATAGCAGGAATGTCTGGACGACAGCGTGTTGCCGTTAAGACAGAGAACATCCGACCTTGTCTCTAACAGTGAGTATAATATTGGAAATAATTGAAAAGTGCCTTCGTCCTGCAACAAACATGGCATAGGCTAATGATGACGATGATGACTGACACCCACAAATAGCCATTATTTAGCCAACACTAGCCGACGCAGGCCCGCGTTTACGAGGGATGTCATGTAGTATGCATGCAATTGCGGCAGCTGTATAATGTAGTCATCAAACTCTTTTCGACGCCAGCCCTTCTGATCAAAAATCGGACGTTATAATATCGCAGTACAGATCGTGAGTGGAAGAGACCTATAGACAGACGTTAAACGTGTTCACACGAACGCGACTGTAGCATATTCAATTTCCTACCACATCGCAGTAATAATATATGCGACAGTGTGTACACCCCATTTGGTCTGAAATAAGCCTAATCCTCTTTTTTGCGAGTGCGTGGCGCTCGTTAGCGGATGAGGGTAGAAGCTAACGGCCACCTTACTTTACCTGTATTTTGCGCGTATACGTGCAGATGCGCCGCGTAAGTACTGAGCACGCAAGCGCGCCAGGGGACAGGAGGCAAGTTTTGTTGCCAGATGAGATTGAGAACTTTGCGGGAATAACGTGGTCAGGTTCATCGAAGGAACGCGGGGGATATGCACTTGCTTTATACAATGCATGGGCGTAGTCAGGCTCCTTATGTTGCCTAAGTCAACTTATCCGACTTATCCTCTATACCACTGTATACAGTAATGCGATTCGCCTCTCTGGCGCATCACTGACGCATACATATATGCGACCCCATATAAATGCGGGCTCTGATCGAGAGACTAATCGAATTCTGGTATACGGGGCCATTTGCATTCAATAACTGAGAGGCACAGCACGCGCACATGCGGCGTCGGTTATAGACGATTTACTTTCATCGTGGATGCCACCATACTGGGGAGTCTTATTTTGCATGTCCTAACATGACACTATAGCAAGTGACGAAAGAGCTAATGGGCAATATTAAGTAGAATTGTTGGGCTTATACTTCCCAGAACCACAATATATGATTAGTGAGAGTCGCAGTAGCAGAGGGGCTCCGGTAAATTTGACAGGATAGTGTTTTATTAACGTGCACCTAAGTCTATGCGCATGGGCATGCATCTAGTATATCAGCTTCATCGAAGTGCAGCCACCGTGGCCAGGGTTCAATTCCGTGAATTTTAGGCCAGCAGTCAAGAGCCATATATGAAGAGGTGGGTGTGGAATGCACCAACCCAACGGTTTTCAAGATATGCGCATTTCGTAGCACTGTTCACTTAGTAGCTCGCGATAAAAAAAGCGCAAAATCAACAGCTCAACAAGGCGGTGCCAAAACCCACCCGTGAAACAGCTCTATAGTTGCCAGGAAAAAAATATTTATGTCGGAGCGGTTCCTCTGGACGTTGCTGCTGGAAATGAAACGCTGACGCACACGCTGCTAAAAGACGACGTTGGGCGCAGTAAATTCGAGCGGGGCAAAAACCCGTGCTGCTGTAGCGGCAGCGCTATAATAACGAACCACGCGCCAAACTAGCGAGAGTGCGAGACAGCATGCCACTGGCGAGGGGCACCACAATCGATTTCGGCAGCTCGGTGGGTGAGCGTCCCTCGCGGAAGGTAAGATGCACGCACCGCAATTTTCACGAATGAAACGCAGAATGAAAGACGGGCGGTATTTTGCATTTCATTCACTGCCCGGTTTCCACCCGTTTCATTTTCTTTCAGCGCAGAGAAAGAGAAGCGACAGCGGGGAGCTAGCAAGAGGCTCCATAAAGGGCATAGAAGTAACAGAGATGCTTTCTCTTAACAATAAAATTCCTCCCGCTTTTCCTACTCTAAATGCGTCAAGAGGACTGAATGAACGATAGTCAAACACCGAGTGCAAAAGTAATACCGCAAGCACACTGCCTTTCATTTGTGAATGCAACCTGGTGGGGCCTTAAAAAAAACATATGACTGAAGGCGAGGCGAGAAATTGAATATGACGATGAATGTCATCGCTTTGTTCTCGCGCTATAATTAACGTCATATCATACCAACTAGCCCAAACTGCCACACTTCCAAGTTACGCTGAAAATGAGTTTCAAAATTTAACTTTACAGCAGTACTATAATGAAAGCTATAGCTATGAGAGTTGCAAAGAGCACTAAATATTGACGCAGGATGCATTGAAACTTGAAAGTCGTTTTAAATTGTATGCAGCGTTTCTAATGTTTGTTTTTTTAGTTGTCATGCTGATGTACTTTTTCGTCGCTGGCATCTACTATTTTTAGAGCATTGTAATTTTACAAAAAAGGTAGCAACCAACGTTTCATAGAAGTGGAACTGAAAATACGAGCAAACAACTAAAACTATAGATTCTCTGCTTTTTTTACGCTTGTCAATTTTTTTAAAGTTGGCACTTATGAATGGTGTTTGTTATACCAAAATATGCAAACTCATCTAGGCAACTAGCTCTATAGTTACAGTTCGTTACGTAAATGTCACCAATTACCGCATGCCTCAATTTTCGTTGGCTTACGCCCTAAAGCCCCCGAGAAAAATGGTACAGAAACTTCCAAAAACTGTGGCTTAAGGAAAACGTGGAAACCGCGCACAGACGCACTCACATTTCCTGTGCATGTTCCGAAAAAACAAAGAACCACGGACTATTTTTTTTAAATCTTTCAGTACCAAACTCTCAAAGTTTTTGCAAGATAAAAAAAAACTCTACGAAGTGATTGCAAAAACACAAGATCGATTTATTTTTTAATTACCAAAAGAAGTCTCACCCTAACTAGAGGCGAGATATGCAAGTTCGGGTAATATTAGGGCACACAAAAACAAAATTAAATATTTGGAAGAGGCCTGGGAATGTCAAGGGTGGGCTACCTATTTCTGTACACAGAGTGGCAGCCGCTGTTCACCCTGTTTGATGCAGGAGACCACGATTGCGTCCGAAAGTATGTCCGGGCGAGGACAGCATTTCGACGCCACCAAAGAATCGTGAGCATTGTAGGTGACCGTGCTTGTATGGAGTCGCTCTGACATTTTCATGCGATGTGCTGCAGCGTCGACATCAACTCACTCCACGGACAATATTTAGATATACGTTTGAAGTTGTGGAACCTTCTCAAATGCGATTATGTGCTAACCTGAGTTTGTTTAAGGTTACTAAGGCGAAAAGATTGCGTGGATAACGAGTAAAAAATCCAGTGTTTGGCATTGAAGAGAGTGATGGTGCGAAAAGCGGCGTGTTGCCCATGTCCGCATTCTCCAGGTAAGAATTTGAGTCAGTTAAAGGTAAATTAAATGATAATTATTTTAAGTTACGTAAGTCCACGTCAAGTCATCGTAATTACACATCAATGCAGAATTATCAGCCGTATCTGCCGTAATGTACGGCAGCAATTTCACGACACCCAAAGCACTCCTTTCAGAAAGTTCAAACAAGAATTCGCGAAGCGAAGAATCCTTTCACGGATACGTCACCCAAGCGCCTCTCAGTTTACACATGGCACAGAAGTGGTGTACTCTTTTATCAATTTTTTTTTTCACCGTCACTGCGCCAGAATGTAAAGGTCAGAAGCCGCACGCTTTCCTAAACACACCGGCAAACCATCCGCGGAGGGAGCGAAGAAATCTGACTCCGAGCAGGCGCGCCGCACTCTTCCAAGTGAATAGGATTCCGGTTTCCTCGCTTTCCCGCAATCCCTAGATTGAAGCGAGCACTGCGGAGGCATGCAACGTGAGACGCACCCTTCCAAAAGTTCGCGCTCAGATTCATATCTGCGGGAAGTTTAGAGGCTCAAAATATAGCACAATGACCTTAAAGTCGCATTGTCGCACTTCATTTTTGTCTGAAAGTGCCAACATTGGGGAATGGCGCTATGAGGACACCTGCGGCTTCACCTGCCTCTATACAGTAACAACATCATCGGAGTGGCTTTCGGTTGGGAATCTCGTTAAATCACAAAGGCCGCGCCAATATCGCCTGGAATACACTCAATGACAATAAACAATGTTGCAGTTTCTGATCCAGAGATAATCCCTTCAGCGTTCAGCACCTACGTCCACTCAGTCTTTACGACTGACGACTCGGACATTCCTGCTTTTCATTCTGAATTTCATCCTGGAATCGCCGATGCGTCAGTGTCACTTGACGGCGTACTCAATCTACATTCAAACTTGGACACCCAAAAATCGTGCGGTCCCGATGGCATCCCGTCAGCTTTTCTAGTTAGAAACGCTCTTTGGTGTAGCAGATAGCTTACGCTTATTTTTAAGAAATCTCTTTCGTTAGCGACACTTCCATCTTCAAGGAAACTTGATTCCATTCTTCCCTTATTTAAATCAGGTAACGCTCAATTATCAAGCAATTATAGACCCTTTTCTCTAACGGCACATTCTTGTAAAATGCCAGAACTTATTATTTTCAAACATATCACAAAATTTCTCGAAACGAACAATATTGTGAGCGCTTTCCAGCCCGGTTTCAAACGTGGATTCAGCACCATTAGTCAATTGACAGAATTCGTTCATGACAACAGCAGCTCTTAAGACATAGGTGACCAGGTTGATACCATATTCATCGATGTTGCGAAGGCTTTTGACACTGTATTCCATCTTAAACTATTGCTCAAATTGTTTGTCATACTGAAGAATGCATCATTAGTTGGCTGGATACCCGACTTTCTTTTGCAGCGTTCACAATATGCGTGCTGCAATTCTAACTCGCCTTTGATGCCGGTTTCATCAGGAGTTACTCAGGGTTTTGTGTTAGGACCCCTCTTATACCTAATTTACATAAATGACCTCCCTTTGCACATTTCTGTGAAAATACACCTTTTCGCGGATGACTGCATCCTCTATCATGCTGTTAAATTGCTACTGGATCATGCCATTCTCAACAATTAATTTCCAAATTTTCCTAGCTGGTTCAAATCTTGGCAAATGAATATTAACTTCTCCAAGACAGTCAT
The DNA here is from genome assembly GCA_013436015.1 of Rhipicephalus annulatus. Taxonomy (NCBI): domain Eukaryota; kingdom Metazoa; phylum Arthropoda; class Arachnida; order Ixodida; family Ixodidae; genus Rhipicephalus; species Rhipicephalus annulatus. Next base: position 34,013 of record WOVY01012447.1, read on the forward strand.
TATGTCATTTACCTGACGTTCATGCCCGTTGACTTCCGACTACGGTTTTAACAATGTTACTCTGTGTAGGGTGTCCGAATATAAGTATCTTTGCATTCTTATGACAGATAATTTATCATGGTCTAAACATATTGATCTCACAGGTAACAAAGCTCTTAAGAGTTTAGGTTATTTACATTGTACACTCCGTCTTGCTCCTCAGGAAACCATACTGCTTACCTACAAAACTCGTATTCACCCCATTCTTGATATGGTAGTGTGGTTTGGAACCCCCATAAGAAATGTGACATCAAAAAACTTGAATCTGCTCAACAAAGAGCTGTGCGCTTTATATACAGGAGATAAGACAGGCATTTTTCTCCAACCGATTTCTTTTCACGGCTAGGTCTCACTACACTTGCGAAGCGTCGCCATGTTGAATGCCCGAAATTTTTGCACAACTTAATCAATCCTTCTCGCTTAAGCCCTCTAGAATCAAATCTCAAGTTTTCCAGACCTTTGTCTGCGAGGAGTGACCATTCCCTTAACATTGCAACTTTTTTCCACCCACACTGACATGTTCAACTACAGTTCTTCCCTTCAACTATAGAAGCCTGAAATATGCTGCCCGGAAGTGCTCGTTCGATATCACATTTCGAGAAGCCTGCTCATGAATGTTGATTTGCTCCTGTTTTTGTTTTTTCCCACTCCTGCAATAGCCTTAATAATAATAATAATAACAATAATAATAATAATAATATTAATAATAATAATAATAATAATAATAATAATAATAATAATAATAATAATAATAATAATAATAATAATAATAATAATAATAATAATAATAATAATAATAATAATATTTATAACAAGGCCCGTTCAGAGGCGAGAAAAAGCTAGAATGTGCTAAAAAATAATTGGTTCGTGCGTGTCGTGCTACTATCACGACACGCACTGACTTAAGCACCTATACGGCGCCCATGCACTTCCTAACACAAAACCACACCCTCACACACACACACACACACACTCACAAACAAACACGTGGGCGCGTGCACGCACACACGCACCTCCTCACCCATTATCGATATTTCGACGTGATCATTAAGCGACCAGTTTATGTTGCTGTCTGAGCAGCTGCAGTGCCGTGTGTCAGGCCGCAGCCCACTCTATACACATTTTTTAGTGTCTACCAAAACCTTCATAAACACATAAGAAAAAAACATCGCGATTAAAATATAGCGTCGTAAATCTGTCCTGAAACTGTTTTTTTTTCCCATTCAGCACACCCCCCTCCCTTCTCTTTCTCAGTCCGAGCGCTACCGAAAACACCGCTATTCTGGTCGATGCGTCCTTTGCCTCCTACTACACGGGTGTTTTTTTTCTTTACTCTATTATTGACCCTCCCCAAAAACAACACACGCTCACACAAGTATGTTTGCTGCTTTCGTTCGTCTGGCCTTTCGAGGGTAGCGCGAAAAATTGTTACGCTCTGGCCGTCGATTTGGTCAATGAGCGCTGGCCGTATACGTACGCGCGCCTTACAGTCGTAAACGGTGATTATTTCGACGTCGAGCACATTTCTATTTTCACTGCTCGCCCGTTGGCTTGTTCTTGGTTTCACTGTTTGCGAACAGTTCACGCGAGCGCATTCTTTCTTGTTCTGCTGTCAGTGGGTGCCAGGAAGCGAGGGCTCGTTTCCGCAGCAACTCTTTTAAGTGAACAAAACTCGAATTCGGAGACCATTTCATCGAGGCTCCGCATTTCTCCAATAGCGAATTGTGGTTGCAATCGATGGTTTGGAGGCAGCAAAGGGAAATCACGTGTGCTCTCCAAAGCCTCGTACAACCACAATATCCACTGCGGTGGCTGCATTTCCGATGGAGGCGGAAATGTTGTAGGCGGCCCGTGTGCTCAGATTTGGGTGCACGTTAAAAAACCCCAGGTGCTCAAAACTTCCGGGGCCCTTCACTACGGCGTCTCTCACAATCATATAATGGTTTTGAGAAGTTAAAGCCCCCATATTAATCAATCAAAACCACAATATCCAGAAGAAACGTGCAGAAAAAGAACAGGGCACAGGGCTTCTAAATCACAACTCTTCTCCGGACGTCGCAAAAAAAAGAAGAAAAAGACAGAAAGAAACAGAGGAAAAGTAATCAATTTGGTGCTGCTGGGAACATGTAAAAAACAAATCTATAAAAAAAACAGGATTCTTATAATAAAGATAAATATAACAAAAAATTCAGGTGACAAAACACTTCATATTTCTTTGCAATATGACGATTTCCAAAACATATTCAGCGCTGAAGTAAAGCATTTCTGATAAATGCGCATGACGGTATTACTTTTCTTACGTCCTTGTCTGCTAGCGCTGTATATGTTTTCGAATTCAGTTTGCCAACACGCCCGTCACTGCCCACACCAAAAAAAAAATTCCAATAGTCAGATGATGTCGTGCAACGGAGGAATATTTTAACTTCCTGAGAATCTTGAGGAAAACAACCTCTCTCCTTGCTCTCTTCGCTTTAGGCATCCTCTCAATTTCTGTGTCATTCTCATTCTTATTGGTGCGTTACACGACGGTACTACAGCCATGGCGAAAGCTAACACAAAGACACGGGGATACTGCATAGGCGTCTTCTTGTTTTGCCTGGCTGAAATGGCTTCGTACATAACCGTAACTTGATTCTGTTGCTGTTGTAAAGCGCCGCTTGGAAGGGATTTTTGTGTAACCTCTTCTAGAAAATAACAAAGAGAGCTCGTCTTGGGACAGTTACTTACTTGAGAAGTCTTCTGCACTGTCCACTTGCGGGTGTGAAGAGGGGCCCGTACTTCCAGAGGGGACGTAAGAAAGGCTTTCTCTGGCTGGCTCGAAGATGACGCACGGTCATCCACATCATAAAGAATGGGTCTTGTCAACTGCGCCAGAGTAGATTCGACAAGCAAATAGAAGCTGTGCGTGCCGCAAATTTCAGGGTCTAATCTATCTTTCTCGTTCTCTTTGTCACGGCATTTTCGCTTTTGCGCCGTCATCATGTAGCTGCTGATTACGTGACCCATTCCACTATGACATACTGGCGACTGAGGTAAACGATTATACCCAGTTGAGTTCGTGACCTAGTGTATCCAAGCCAAAAATATACCGAGACAGACAAAGGACGCCTGTAGGTAGTCATAGCAGCGAGTGGTGCCACACATTGTGCGAAGATCCTTGGAACGTCCTTACGATTAAGCTAACATTGGCGCAGTTAAGAGATCGTTGAACATACACAATTACGAAGAGCCTACTGAATGTACTATCTCGACCAATATGAACAAGAACACGCGATCGCATGGCAAATAGCGTCAAATCCTAGTTGGACGGACACTTGGGTGGCGATGTGAAAAGTAAAGTGTAATCAGTGAAGCTTTTTTCCTGGAACAGTTCTCTTTGCCAGCATGCTTACATTCTTGTGACACGTGTAACCTATGAAGTGCAGATAACAGCTCGATATTTCAACGCTTGTTGTATAGCGCTCATGGGCAGCAAAAAGGTTACGTATTCGTTCAATAATAATGTCTTACATCCCAATAATAATAATGCCTTACATCCCAAAACAACGTAATGGTTATGAGGGACATCGTATATAGAAAGGCTCCGGAAAATAAAGACCACCCCGCGCTCTTTAACGTGCACTGGCATCACACAGTGCATGGACCTATTGAACTAGTGGTATCAGCGAGGTAAAGAGCACTCACACCCGGCGACAACTTGACAGCACCCTGGAAACAACAGAAGCAAAATGCATGCCTGCTACTGTGTCAAAAATTAGTACATAAATTTGCTGATAATATCTCTACAGGCACTATAATATCTAATTTGTCTTGCTGAAAGAAATACTGCCTTCTTTATTATGGAACTCAAACGGTTGTGGGAAGTCGTAGGTAAGATACAGGTATCGCTCACTTTGCAAAAATGCCTTTCTTTTCTTTCTATTTCTTAGACAGCATCACTTTTTCGGCAAGCCCTTTCCAAAAGTAAACATGGCGTCTGTGAGGTAGGGACATGTGGAGGGTCACTGAGAGGCCGTGAACGTCCAAAAAACATACTTGTGGTGTGACAGTGAGATTTTACACTGAACAATCGAATTGTCTCTCCCCAAATGTTTTCCTAAACGCTTCAACAATGCAAGCAAGCGAAACCGAAATCGGCCGCAAGCTGCCGTGCTACTTGCGGAGCAATACGAATTTGCGGAAACCACCTCCATAGCCTTCGCTACACTGTTAAGGGGCTTCACAGCACAGCACGCATTGCTGTGAAGCAGCAATATAGAAAATACCCCACGTATTATCCGCACCTCCACTCTGCCACTGAAATTTTCGGGTTTTTGGTGCGGGCTATACGCGCGAAAATACGGTACTCTGCCAACATCGAAGTGCGATCATCGCGGCCGGCATCAAACTCGCGACCTTCGGAGGCCGAGAACCATTACCGCTACACCACCTCGGCGAGCTGTATACTGCTTCGTTTAACGTCACACTGTTAAAGAGATAGTTTCGCAGATATGCCGACGTCGGCGTGGTGACTGTACGCAAAAAATTGGCGTTTTTGCGTAAAGGAACAATCGCGATAGATACAAATCAAAAAGACCGTGCACTGACGCGAGCCGAAATCAAGCCCTGGCATCCTGCGTGTGTTGCAAGCAGGCGCTTCCCAAGACACACGCCACTCGAAAGCAATACTTCGAAGCCTTGAAGAAGGAGCACGGCCATTTTCACCAGGCACGAGCAGGTGCATCCCATGTGACGCCGGACAAATTTATCAAAAGGGCTCCTGCTGGAAATTGCTTGCGGTGGTTCGGAGAAAGAAGCCTCCTTAAAATTTTACAAGTCGTCAGTGGTGTTATTGAAACTAAGAGCCCATCGTTAATTTTTCTATCTTTGTTTTCCTTGCTCCTGTTTTAAAGAAAGCCTTTAAAAAGAAGGAAAATTGTTCGTGTCGCGTTCGAACTTTTCTTCTTTAATCAAGGACATTCCGGCTGAGCGACCATTTTAGAAATTGTACGGAGAAACATGGCAAGCCAGCAAAGCCTGGCTTCTGAATTTTTTTCTTTTGCCCATTTCACAGATAACTTGAAGGCGGATAACAACCAAAGTAGACCTGCTCAATACTTTTTTTATTTCCCTTCTATTCTTTTGGACACCGGGAAGCAAAAAGGTATATAGTGTCCCTTTAAAAAATAGGCGAACCTTTTAGTAAGCCACGTAAGACTTCAAACAGTGAAAATGGATGATTCTGAAGACTAATCTAGTTGCTTCTAGGTTGTTTTACGCCGTCGCTCGTTGAAGCAGATTGTTTCTAGGACGCTACTAGATCGCTGCTAGACTTTAGCTAAGTAATGATAGTTTGTACGTTCATTCTGAGCTCACAGAGGTTCGAGTGAGACCACCGACAGTGACAGACGTCACGTGGACTTTCCAACTCCAAAGACAGAAATACACGTCGAAACAGGGCGTTCAGACCTATGGATGTACGAGAACGTCGTCATTGGCATATACGATATTTCTTGCTTCAAGGTCGCATTTTTTTTTTGTTCGGAAGCGAAAACGCTGTAGGCATGTGTGCTGATATTCAGGTGCACGTTAAAGAACCCCAGTTGGCCGAAACGTCTGAAACCCTCCGCCTCAAATCATGTGGCGGTTTCGGGATGCAAAACCCCATATATAATCTTTTGACTTCGCGTGGCTTGAAGCAGCTTTTCCCCGACACAAAAATCAGCAAATGTTCAGCAGTTGCACTTCAACACCTTAATATTTTAGGCTTACCATTTAAAATCGGATACGAAGTTGAAAAGGGATCGTTCTTTCAAAACCGAAACACAGCACTAAACGAAGCCACAAGTTCGATTCGCCACCCACAAGGACGAAGACTGGACAAATTCGTGTTCTACCCATCCTTCACATGGTTGCTGAACGATCGCAGCGCCAGAGTCCCATCTAGTTCTATAGAAAACCATAATTTTTCTGCGGGTGACGTTACTAGTCAGCCATTTCACCCACCCGAAAATTGTGGCACTAGCTAAGGAAATACTAGCTGAATTTAAAAATCAACTAAGCAAATACTTCTCAATTCTTATACCACGGCACGAGAAGAAATCTTCGGATTATACGAGTACCAAATGATGAAAAGCATTAAGAAAACAATAAAGAAATGTCGATTACATGAATAGACTTTTAAAATTTTTGAACAAACAAATTCTGGACTTGATTAGCACAGAAGCAGTGTGCAAACCGGGGCTTTCGTCACCCTGTGGCGTCGTTCTTGATGCAATCATCGTACCAAACTGGCGGGTCTGATTATCTCGGAACGTTCGCTGAACGTCTCCTGTGTTATCTATAAACACCAGCACCACAAGCACGCGACGATAAGTATTTCCCAGGTGAATCGGCGCGCTTTACTGATCGTTCATCATGATGTAGCAAAGGTGTGCTACTTCAGCATCCATGATGGCAAGCAACGTGAGAAAGCAAGATGACGTACAGGAAGATATGAAAAGAGAAAGTGTTCTCGTCATTTCATTCTGCCTGTGCGGTTTTTTTGCTGCTTGCTGCCCAGTGTAGGGTAGCCAACCGGATGTCTTTCTGGTTAACCTCCCTGCCTTCTCCCTTTTTGTTGCTTCCTCCTCCTCCTGCTGCTACGAATCCATACCAAGTGGCTCCGCTATCTGCACCTACGCCAGCATACCGACCGCGGTGGCTGTGCAAGTTTTCCATCTTCAGCAGCTTCACGCGTGTTTGAGTTTTTAGGGGCGAAGACGCTTAGCTTGTCCTGCGTTGGGCGTAACTGGAAGTACGAGACAGACAGACAGACAGACAGACAGACAGACAGACAGACAGACAGACAGACAGACAGACAGACAGACAGACAGACAGACGGACGGACGGACGGACGGACGGACGGATGGACGGACGGACGGACGGACGAATGAACGAACGCTTCGCCCCACTGATCCTCATTCACTCCATAGATATGCTGTGATTGTTTTGACTGTATATGCGCAAACTGAATCAATTTGAAGAGAAGCTGTACGGTTTCAGACTGCTTGTCAAAAAAACCGTGGTCACTCTACTGATGAAGACAGCGATGCAGACCACGCCGCATTTCCGCGGTTTTCTGCAAATGCCGTTTTTGCTCTCTTGCGTCGCACATTTGAGGCGCATCGAGCGCTCAGCGCGCTAAGGGGATCATCTGAGCTAACCGGTCTGGTGAAAAATGAGACTGAAATAAAAAGAATGATGTCACACAAAGTACGGATGATGGACTCTACAGAGAAGCATGTCCCAATTGCACTACGTTTATAATTAAGAAGGGCACAATCAACAAGTATTTACTGTATCCGTGTCTGCAGTGTGTGCGTGCGTGCGCGTTTGCGCATGCGTGTGCGCACGTGCGTGTGCGCATGCGTGTGTGCGTGTGTGCGTGCGTGTGTATGTGTGTGTATGTGTGCGAGCGTGTGTGCGTCTGTGCGCGCGTGTGTGTGTTTGTGTGCGTGTGTGTGCGTGCATGTGTGTGTGCGTGCATGTGTGTGTGTGCGTGTGCGTGCATGTGTGTGTGCGTGCGTGCACGCGCGCCTCTGCACGTGCCACCTGTCTGCCTAGGTTTTCCTTGCCTCCTATTCGCGCTTTTTAGTTGTTCCCATGACACTCAAAAGTACGCGCCTTAATTGGCTTCGACTACGTTCTCCAGAGTTGGCTTACCGCGTTGCGATACCAAGAAACAGGAAGCACAAATACAGAGACGCGTGCATTCCCAGAATCATGCTCTTGATTGGCCGCTGGATGCCAGCTGCGCCCTAACTCCAGGGTCACGTAGTGGCGAACCGCATAACTGGACTTCGGTCTTTATGAACGGATGGACGGGCTTGACTATGTGCTCAGCAAGGAAAAAGAGAAAGCGGGAAGGAAGGAAGGAAAGGCTGTACCCCACAGTGCGTTAATTCTGCCTCAATGGCGAAGCTGTCGGCAAGCTGCCGCAGCGGGCGGCGTTGGTGGGGCGCGAAATGTTGCAGGCCAATCCTGCACAGAGGCTAACGAGGGTCGGCTGCCGGCGATGGAGCTTATAACTCGCGTCGAGTCAGCCAGTGGTACCTGCTGCGTGCCGACGCAACAACACTATAGAGGGGGCCACCATACTGCCATTACTCCAATTAGTGGCATCATTACACATCCAGACCACGTGCTGAGACTCTACGCGGTGCATGCCGGCGCCGGACAACTGTGCACCGGCCTAAAAGCTGAAGGAGCTTGTCACGTCCCCTCCCCCCCCCCCAATAAAAAAAGAAAACAGTATGTCTGACTCCTTTCAGTGAGGAAATATTAAACTAAATGTGCGTAAGTGTGGGTGGGTGTTTGCTGCTGTTCGGCGGCTATCCCTCACCTGTCGAGTATAGAATGAAGTAGGGCTTCGGCTCACCTTCAGAGTTCCTGCACCTCTAACATGTCTCTTGTTGTTCCGCTGGATGTCGGAGGGGCGTTCACTGATCCAGGTGTTTCGCCTAATCGCTTCCTTTGAACACCTTGAGGGATATGTGGAGTTAAACGTCCCAAACCACCATACGATTATGAGAGACGCCGTAGTGGAGGGCTCCGGAAATTGCGACCACCTGGGGTTCTTTAACGTGCACACAAGTCTGAGCACACGGGCTTACAACATTTCCGCCTCCATCGGAAATGCAGCCGCCGCAGCCGGGATTCGATCCCGCGGCCTGCGGGTCAGCAGCCGAGTACCTTAGCCACTAGACCACTGCGGCGGGGCTCCTTTGAACACCTGACGCTCACAGCAGCAGCGGTATACAAAGCACGCTTGATGGCCTATTCGTACCGTTTGCGGCTGGCGACATGGAAGCGACTCAAAGGGACCAGTGTTCACACAAGCTACCGTGGTTTACTGTTCGTTGCACTGAATTCGCGTATACGTTCGCACTATAATATATAATAATAATAATAATAATAATAATAATAATAATAATAATAATAATAATAATAATAATAATAATAATAATAATAATAATAATAATAATAATAATAATAATAATAATAATAATAATAATAATAATAATAATAATAATAATAATAATAATAATATAATAATAATAATAATAATAATAATAATAATAATAATAATAATAATAATAATAATAATAATAATAATAATAATAATAATAATCTGACGTTTTGCGCTTCGAAACCACGATATGCATGATTATGAGAGACACCACAGTGGAGGGCTCCCGAAATTTTCCACCATCCTGTGTTCTTCAACGATCACTGATATTGCATAGCACGCGGTCTTCTACCATTCCGCCTCCATCAAAATGCGCCCGTCATGGCCGGGATCGAATCCTCGACCTTCGCGTCGGGAGCCAAGCATCCTAGTCATTGTTACACTGAAGTGGACACGCGCTACGACCACATCATATAATAATCAGACGTCCCGTTACTCAGCCTCCGAATGGTGCAGCGGTTCGCAGCAAAGCCGCACGACCGACTAATGAAGCAGCGAGCGACGGGGGCAAAGCACTTTCTCATAGACCAAAGCCCTTTCTTTGTGACCTGTCGCCAGGGTACAAGGCCTATGTCATGTTTTTAACCAGCGGTAAGCGCCGTCGATATATTTAGGGCACTTGCAGCGATGTCGCGGTGCGTAGGCTCCTCTCAGTCATGTCAGCAGATCGCCAACGCCCTCTATAATCACGAGACAACCGATGCAGCAGATGCAGAAGCTGCCCTTGAGCACTTAGCGTCAGAGCGCTTTCCGCATGATTACAAGCAGCGGCCGGAACAGATAAAGTTGCAGAGGCTGCAAGAGGGGCTCTGAAATCAACATATGAGCCACGTTAACCTGTAGCTCTAGCTCTGAGAACTTCATCCAAACATTAGTCATAATGATGGGAATGCGACTTATTTGGGAAATGCCACAGTCGTTGTGACAGGTCACACGTGCATGTATTAATTTGTTAACTAACACACGAACGACCAATCTAGTCAAGCAAGAGGCTGTTAAAAAATACATAGTTATGAACCGTTATGGCAAATCCTCACATTTAACAAATGTGCCCAGGAATTTATTGATGCAAACGAGGAGGACAATTTCGATAAGCCCTTTCAACTGCAGTACGTTCACGCGCTAATGCTTCAACTGCAAGCTATGGGTAATGCGGTTTACCTGTCAGGTGTGCGGCTCCCTTCGTACGCTCAAGTCGAGACCGCGAAATGCGGACAGTTCTTAGATATGGTGAGAATGTTTCCAGGGTGCTGTTTACAATTCTAAAAGAGATGAAAATGCCGTGAATCGCACCGCAGCCAAAGCAGCCCCGCCTGATACTTTTGCGTCAGGTGCATCAGCGTCACCACATAAATTCAGGAAATGTATAGTTGAAGTCATTCTTTATTTCACTGATGTTTTAATTAACGATGCCCGCGCAGTAACAAACACATGTTTCATGTCCGAGTGGCACCATCATCAGTTCACGCGAGTTTAACAAAATCTTTTTGGCGCGTCTAAGACTTCTGCAGTTATATCAACAATGACAACCGTGAAGAATTGTTGGTATATGACAATGCCATTCCAACGTTAACGTGATTTGATGTAAACGTGCTCGCTGTGCCTCCACACAAGGCTTATTCCAAAAAAAATGCGGTTGCGCACATTGAAATCACAGACGATTCACATAGCTGATCATTTTTGCTGAGCAAATTACCTCAATACATAACCGATGAACCGGCGCCGAAAACTAGTTCTCGCGTCTTACGTCTGCAGCTATAGTTTCTTGCAACGGTTATCTTAAACAGAAAACTGAAATGAAGAAAAAAAACTTATTCCGTCTTTCTTGGGCAGTCCCGCCCTAATGACTGGGACATCTCGTCGGTACACCACCTTTTCTTCATTGCACGATGACAAACAGTGCATCAACGAGCAAAAACACAGCAGCAACTGCGGTGTTGCCACAACGGCTTTCGCCTAC